>CAUYUJ010004568.1:0-68742 GCA_963575745.1 Prorocentrum cordatum | reverse complement strand
GGCGGGGTGGGGGGGTGGGGGGTGGGGGGGGTGAGGGGGAGGGGTGGTGGGCTCTCGGGGCCGCTTGGGGTCCTCTTAGTGGCCTCTAGGGGGCGCCTTGTGGGAGGGGGGTGGGTCCTCGGGGGGGCATCTTGGGGTCATCTTGGGACATCTCGGGGCTTCCTGGACGCCTCTTTGGGGCCATATTGGGGGACATCTATCAACGGTGCTGGGGGCTTCCATTAGCGCCCCCCCTCGGACGCCCCATCAGTCGCCTTCGGGGGGGGCGCTCTCGGAGCGCTCCTGGGCGCCTTTGGGGCCGCATTGGGGCTCTCTTGGGGTTCTCTTGGGGGAGGGGGCCTTGGGCCATCGTGGCGCCATATTGAGGCCTCGGATGGCTCGGGGGCGAAATGGAGAGACGACGCAAATCGCGCGTTGTCTTTACATGGTTTGAAGGGCTTCTTGGGGGCTTCCTTTGGAAGATATGTTGCCCATCGGGGCCGCCTTGGGGCGGCATTGGGGCCTCTTTGAGCACATTCGGAGCCGTCTTGAGGCATCTTGGGCACCATATGTGAGCTCATCTCGGGCTCTCTGAGGCGCTCTTGGGGCCGTCTGATGCCACCTGGGGCGCTCCAACGCGTAGCGGCCCCTCGCGCCAGGTCCAAGGGGGGGCGCGAGAGGCGGGCACCCCCTCCCCCCTCCCCCCCCCCCCCCGAAGGGGAAGAAGGGGGTTGTAAGAGGAAGCGTTCTTGGCCACCTACGCCCAGGGCTGGCGGTATTTGGTCTAGGTGCAAGTGCCCCCGAATGGTCGTTGGCACGTCGCGGGAGGGGGCGCCGGAATGGCGAGTGACGGGGGGGGGGGCCCGACAGTGGCTGGGCGTGGGGCGGTGGAGCGTCGGGCGGAGATGGGCTGGGAGGGGGTCGCTCAGCTCCCGACCCGCCCGCGCCCCCCCCCCTCAGTTGGACCCGCTGTCCACAGACGCCGCGGAGGAGAGGGCGCTGTACGACGGCATCTTGGATTCGCCCTTGCTGCATTCAAAGGGCGAGAGGATCTGCCTTGGCAAGTATCAAGCGACTACCAGTATTTCAAAAAAGATGTTGGGGGATTTCTCGGTGAAGGCTTACATATATAACGTGTGCGCCCTGCTCAACGGATTCAAGGCCATGGATAGGAAGAAGCCCCCAAAGGTGGACGTTGAGCCAGCCGTCGAGGGCGAGGCGAAGCCAATGCTCAAGCAGACGGATGTGCAGCAGTTTGGGGATTATAAGAATCAGCTTGACAAGGCTGGCTACATGTTCGGGGACATCGACAACTTTTACAGACAGAAGTTGATATGCCAGATCATCGGGCCCACGGCTGAGTTCCACGGCAGGACCGCTCCTTCATTCCCCGCGCGTTGACGGCGGCGTGGCGGCGATGCGGGGGCGTCGGCGACGTCGAGCGGGGAGGGGGAACAGTGCGGCGGCGCCACCATCCCCCCTTTCATCTGCATCTCTTCTGGCCGCCCCCCCTCGATACTTGGCAACGGCCACCCCGAGCGCAGACCAGTCGTCGCCTCGCTCCAGCTCCGCGCCAGCATGTTCAGGTATTATCCCAGCTGCCCCGCCCGCACTTCTCGTTTGCTGTCCAGCCGTCGGCTAGCGCAGTCCTGCCCACTCTACACAGCCCCACCCTTTCCCCGCCCCTGCAATCAGCCCTCCTTAGCCCTCCCCCCCCCCCCCTCCCGCCCGCCAGCTTTTCGCCCCCGTCTCGCAGTCCCGTCAGCCTACCCGACCTTCACCCACGCCGCTCGAGCCCTCCCTCCCCCTCCCGCGCGCTCCAGGCAGAACGAGCTCCTTCGCAGCGCGGACACGGTCATCCCCTTCGAGCTGGACCAGGTGAGGGGGAAGGTCCACCGCATCGAGAACTTGGCGGTCTACCAGATGATCCACAGGAACAGCTACCCGCACTGCGGTGTGGAGGTGTTTTGGTTCGCAGGGCGTTTGTATATCAAGCATCCAAGAGTTACTACGAGCGACGACTTCCTCCGCATGATGTGGAACTTGATCTCCAGCTTGGTCGTTGAACATACCAGACGCCATACTGCGACTACGCATGGTTATCCAAAGCGGCAGGTTTGTCTACTTGCCGATGACACGAGAGCTGATTTCTTGAAGCAACTGCGCGCGGACATTGATATATTCGAGAAGTTGAAGACCACCGTGTTTGCAGGCCAGAAGCAGATGGTTGATCGGTCGGTTTCCCAACAGACTGCCGTCAAACAGATGATATTGTGTTTGGAGATTGAGGCTTGGGAGGCCACGCCTAGGACTGCGGCTGTTCTAAACCAGCCCCCCCCCGCTAGAGGTGTTGTGTCGGGCCCGCTAGGTATCGTTTCTCAGGTGTGGCCCTCTGTGTAACTTTGGGGTTCGGTAGGCCGTCGTTCGGGCCCGCGGCCCTGTGGGCCTTGTGGGCTCGCGGCGGGATTGCCTTCGATATGCATTGCCCCACCCCCCTTTGGGAGGATCATCGCCTTCACCACTGAGAAGTGCCGACGCTTCTTGGTGCAACAGCTCATCGAGGACATGTTCAATAAGGTCAAGCGCCGCACCGACATGAAGAAGAATAACGTATGTACTGCTCACTGCGCGATGGGCGTCGTGTAGGACAAGAAGGTAGTTGAGCAGACCCACCGCTACGACGCCGTCCAGAAGTCGACTGCCATGGCCACCCAGCGGGACAGCAGGTTTGAGCCTCACTCGTTCAATCCAGTTTTCCAGAAGACGTCCCTGCACAGTGGTTTGAAAAAGCTGGACCTCACGGGGATCGCGTCCTTCAAGGACACGAGCTGGTATTCGCCAGGCGCAACTGGCCATTGGCAATCGTATTGCGATATCGAGTTGTGCCGTCAAGCTGACGCCCAGAACCGACTTGGCATGATGGACCGCAAGTTCCTGTGCAGGCTGATCAATAACGAGCTTATCTTCAGGCGCAGGGGCACTGTGGACTGGATGATTGGGGTCGGCACGGTATGCGGTACCCTGGCTGTTGCTTTGCCTGTGCAGGAGGTGGCTCCGAGAGTGTACAAGCTCATCCCCGATAGCGCGAGGAGGCTCTACGCGATATTAGATGCATCGGAGTGGGAGGCGCTGCCCTTCCGCTGGAGCTCGCCCATCCGCCAGGCCATCAAGGCTGAGCTGCGGAGTCTGGGGGTGGCCGCCACGTCCGAGGCATATTCGACGAAGGAGGTCGTGCTCAAGGACCCCCCCCCCCGCTCATGCGCGCGGGGGCGTCGCTCAGCAGATGAGGGCGAGGATCATCAGCATAAGGGTGTGTTGGCACTGCCTCGGCGTGAAGAGGGCGGGCGGGTGGGGGGAGGGGCTTGGCGACGACGAAGATCAGGTTGATGAAGAAGGGGTGGAAGGGGGGTGCTGAGGATGAGGATGCCGACGACGACGAGGAAGACGAAGATGGGCATGGGGTGCACCCCGCCCGCGCCCGCCCCCCCGCCGCGCGCCTCGCCAGGATGCGACGAAGTACAGCGACTTCACCGCCCTCGCCGAGGGCGTGGGGGAGCCGAAGGCCTTGTTGGTATGCGCGGCTCTCCAGGGGTTCTGGGATTTGCCCTTGTCTGTGCTGCGCGAGATCGCGACCATGCTCGACGTTGACATCAAGGAGTGCAGCATCATCGGGGTGCTGGAGGCCTTGGGGTGGAAGCTCATCCCGAATTGCACGCAGCAGAAGATTATCGACATGATGCACATGCGCCACCTCGCGTACGAGCGGTCGGAGGAGTCCCTCGACGACCTCGTCGAGAGCGAGTGGGTGACCCACCACTTCGACAAGGACACCGCCGAGTACGTGATGAGCGAGATCAAGGCGGCAAAGGAGAGCATCGCCCATCGGGCGAACTATCGGAAGGACCTCAGCAAGTTCAAGGCGGTTCCAATTCCCCACTCGGCCTCCCCCCCGCAGCTCGCGACCCCGCCCCTTGTCGCCCCCGCCCTCATCTCCCCCCCCCCCCCTCCCTGCCCAACCAGCCCCCGCTAGCCCACCAGGGAAGGGGGCTCCCATCAACGATATGCGCCCAGAGGGCTAGATGGAGTGCAGGGGCATTGCGTGTCATTGCGGGGCCGCTTGCAGGGTACATCATGGTTTTCCAGCGCATTGCGCGGTCGGTTTGCATAGTAATGCGTTGCATCAGGGACGTTGCTTCCAGGGTGGTGCAGGGTATTGCAGGGCCGCTCGGCGGTGTATTGAAGGGCGTTTCAGGGTCGGCGCGGAGTCGTTGCCCACCCCCCTTGCATGGACTTGTAGGAGTTGCTGTGCAGTACACGGGGGAGGATGGGGAGGATGGGATGCAGTTTGACGTTGGACGACCTGATTCGTTCAACCATATACGCCAAGAGGGCAGGTATGGAGTATCGGTGCACACTCGGGGCTTCGAGAGACCCCGACGGGGGCCCAAAAGAGGTACCCAGGAACGCTCAACGTCTGCACCGAGATGGCCCCACGAATGCCACAAGAGAGCCCCGCGGGGCCCCGCGCGCCCACCCCATGCCCACCCAGAGGGGCCGCATTACTAGCGGAAAGAGCGACATCGGTTCCACATATATGTTCTGGCTTCCTGACGCCCTCTCGGAACTTTCCTGGGGATCTCCTGGGCAGGAGTTGTGAGGCGCTCTTGGAGCCATGTTGGGCCCGTCTTAAGGCTTGCGAAGGCTTTGTGGCGGTGGTGTGTGGGGGGGACGGGCCTTCGCGAGACCTTCTCAGGGCCCGAGATGGCCCTTATGGGGGCTCCAGGAGGGGCCCGACCATGCTCCTGGGGGCAACTGAGAGCGGCTCAACAGGGCCCCAATATGGTTCCATGACAAGGGTCGTGTCTTGCCCTCCCCCTCCCCCCTCCCCTCCATCACCCCTGCGGGGCGTCTTTGGGGGTTCTTGGAGCCCTCTCGGGCCCCCTCTCGGAGCCCACATGCGGCAATACGGGCCCCCCCATAGGGCACTCTTGTGGCTTTCTTTGTTGCGCTGCAGGCCGCCGCGCTGCAAGCGGTCGCGCTTCCCTCGCGCGGGGGCGGTGGGTGGCGGGTGGTGGGGGGTGCGCGGTGGGTGCGTGGTGGGTGGGTGGTGGGTGGTGGGCGGGTGGTTTGTGGTTTATGGTGGGTGGGTGGTTGGCGGGTGGTGGGCGGGTGGCGGGTAGTGGGCGGGCGAGTGGGCGGGTGGGCGGTTTGGATGGCAATTCCTTCGACCGCCCTCCCACCACCCACCCACCACCCACCCAACGCCCGCCCACCGCCCGCGCAACGCCCATCCACCGCGCACCCACCACCCATCCACCACTCACCCACCGACCCACCACGCACTACACTACCACCACCTGCACACCACCCCACCCACCACCCACCCACACCCCCTCCCCCCACCCCCCACACCACCCACCCACCCACCACCCACCCACCACCCCACCACCCACCCACCACCCACCCACCGCCCACCCACCATGCACCCACCGCCCACACACCACCCTGGTGGGTGGTGGGTGATGGGTGGGTGGCGGGTGGGCCGTGGGCGGTGGGTGGGTGGTGGGTGGGTGGTGGGTGGGTGGTGGGTGGGTGGTGGGTGGGTGGCGGGTGGTTGCGGGCGGGCGGTGGTCGGGTGGCGGGCGGGCGTTGGGTGGATAGCTTCGCCCGCGCCTCTTCCCCCTCACTCTTATCCGCGAGTGCGTTGTAGCTGGCGGTTGGTCTCGCGTTTGTTGCTGCGGCAGTTGCTGGGCTCGCGCTTGTCAGAATCCAGTCGCGTTCGCCCCTCTCGGGCTTTCAGATGCCGCGTTGTCTAGGTGTTTTGTTGTTTGTTGTTGTTTTTTTTTGCGGCGCTCGGTTCATGCCTGTCAGTCTGTCGTTTGTGTTGCTCGCTCGTGTGTGCGCGGCACTCGGGCGAGTCTCGAGCCCGAGCGGCGTTGGCTACGATGCGCCCTGTGGTATTTTTGTTTTCTGGTTTCTGGAGTTCGCGGCGTTCGCGTCGTCTTGTGCGCGTCGTCGGCCATTTCGCTTCTGTCGCGCGTCGCGCCCCCGTGCCTCGGCGCGCATTCCTGCTCGGCGTGCGTTTGCGTTCCGCCCTCGTTCGTTGTGCATCCGCATCTGTCGGTTGTCGGCGTTCGGTCGGCGCATGGTTTATTTGCGTTTCTCCGCCTGCGTTCGAGATGTGGTTGGTCTCAGCTACTTCGCGTGGGTTCGCTTGCCGTGGGGCCTCGGCCACCGTCTGTGGCTTGCAGTATTGCTCCCTCTGCAATATTGCATTGTCGGTTGTCGTCTGCCGTCGGGGCGCGATCGGCCCCCGTCGCTTTCGGCGTTCTTTTCTGCGCGCATTGCCCGTTTGATTCCGCCCGCCGTTGGGCGCATGTAGTCCCAGAGGTCCGATGCGTTTGGCCTGCGTCTGGTATCAGTTCTCGCATGTGTTCTGCGTTCCAGGGGGTCGGTGCCAGCTTTGCTGCGGCCCTACTTGGCGCCGTGCGATGTTAGAACCCCTGTGTGGTTTCAATAGCGGTCTCCCGCGTGGGGCCGTAGTTCGCGCGTGGTTGGCTTTCGTTTGTCTTCGGGGTTCTCGTGGCTTCGGCTCCCAGTAACTTTCGGGCGGCGTCTATCCTGCCGCATATAGGAGTGCCATCACCGTTCTGCCCCCCCCCCCCCCCCAGGGGCCCAGGGCCCCCTGAGGGGGCCAAGGGGGGCACGGCCCATGATGGGCCCATGTAGGCAAGGCCCCGAAGGGGGCCCCCGATGAGTTCAGGGGCCGTCGGGGGCGCCTCCCCCAGAGGCCAAGACTCTCGGCGCCCCCCCCGCGAGCACGGCCTCCAAGAAGCACCCGTTGTACGGGCGGAAGTTTCCGAAGAAGTACCCTACTGCTGACAATGATCTTCCACAATCGGAAGCGAAAGCCTTCCTGCCGCCCGACAGCCACGCGTGGCGGAGCAACACGCGGGGCGGGTGGCACTTCCAGGTCATGGACTACACCCGCAACCACGAGAACTGGTCGGACCACGGCGGCGACTCGTTCGCGGCCCTGAAGGCGGCGATGCGCCGCGCCTGGATCCAGTGGCTGGCGCACCACGAGTTGCACCGCACTGCGTGCCCAATCTCTGGCCTTTTCGACGGCGCTTGAACCCAAGGGGGACGGGGGGCAGGATTGGGGACACATTAAGGGGAGAAGCTGTTCTTGGACCGTTCAGGCGCCAGGCTGGAGGTGGCTAGGGCGGGCGTAACCCTGGTCATCGCAGCCGCCACCAGCGCCAGCGGCACGACATTTTTTTTTCCCAGCTTGTGCTGGGTTAATATCCCCCCCCCCGACTGGGGGGCTTCTTCTCTGATACCTGATTTGCCCTCCGCGTGCAGCGTCAGAAAACAGATGTCGGGTGCATCCGTCGCTAGATATGGCGGAGCGGGTTTCCATATGGTGCTCCGCTCGCGCCTCGGTGTGGTTTTGGTGAGAGCTCGATCGGTTGCCGCGGCGCGTGGCCCTCCATTGCCCATCGCGCCCTGGGCGGGCTCGATGTTGTTCATTCTCGCCAGCTCGTCCTGAAACGACCCCCGAGGCGGGCGGCCTGTCATGGGAGTCGGGCAGTGCTTGGTATACTGAAGCGGAGGGGCCAACTGCCTTCGCGGCGGTCTCTGGCACGGAAGGCATAGGTGGAGGGCCACAGGGCAGAGATAGCAGGGTGCTATTGTTGATTTTGTGTTTTTGATTTTTGATTTTTTTTTGTTTGTCGCCCTCCTACGCTTTTGTTTTTTTGTTGTTTTTTTGTTGCATTTTGTTTGTTGATTTTGTCTTGTTCTTGATTGTGTTTGATCCTGTGTGATTCTGTTGTGTTTTGTTGTGGTTTGTGATATTTGTGTTTGCTTTTTTTTGAGTTTTTGTTGATTTTGTGGATTTTTGTTTTTTGTTTTGGGTTTTTTTTTTTTTGATGATGACGAGTTGGGTGTGACGACGTGGCGGGCCACGCGGGTGAGGAGGAGGCTGAGGGGGGTGGGGGGCGTGCCGTCCAGGCCCAGATCGCGGAGGTCGGGGGCTCGGGGGAGTTGTAATTACCACGCCGACGGGGAAGCTAGGGCGAGTGTTGATGAACCGTTTCAGGCTACCTCCGACCCCCGCCACGGGACTGCGGGGATTTAGATCCCCCGCCAGCGGCGCGACATTCTCCGTGCCAGTTCCTGCGCCCACCCATCCACCCCTGGCCCGTAAGCATTTAGGCTGGAGGCTGAGACTTCGATCAGCCAGCAGATATGTTTTCTTCCAAGGGCTCTCTCGTAGAGTACAAGAGCTCCATGAGCGTCCAGGACCACGGGGGAGTCGCCTGGTAAACCCACCGCTCTTGGATCTATCAGGCGTTGCCCGTTGGATCTCAGGGGCGCCGTCCCCGCGGAGGGGGCGTGGCGGGGCGGCGAGGGGGTGGGGGGAATGAGCGGAGGGGGAGGGATCAGGGGCGGGGGGCGAGGGAGGATGGAGCGGTTGGGGGGATGCGGGAGGAGGGGGCGGTGGAGGGCGGGTGGTAGGATGGAGGAGGGTGGATGGGGGGTGTGACGGGGCGGGCTATGGGGACAACGGGGGGTGCTGAGGCTGTGTAGTCGGGGGAGGCAGGAGTTGGTGGTGAGGAGGGTTGGCGGCATGATGGAGGATGGTGGTTGGGATGAGGAGCAGCGGCATTCGCCCTTGCCTCCCGTGAGGAGCTCGAGGACGCGTGCCTTCTCTCGGTTGCCTCGCCCACCGACTTTGGCTCGATCGTGGTGCGCGGGCCTCATTGGACCCGCGATGATCTGGACGGCGGCTCTGGCGCGAAGGGTGAGATCCAGGTCCCGACCAGGGATGTGCTGCACCAGTGGCTGTACACGGTCTTGTGCGGCACCGCGGGCGGGCGCAAGTGCGACAAGGGGCTTCTACTACGGCGGCTGGTGGATCGACCGCAGCTGCCACGCGGTCTTCTCGCAGTACGACAACGAGGGCGCCTTCTTCCGTTGCGGGGACGAGGGGAAGTGGGACTTGGCGAAGATCTCCAACATGCGCACGATGTTGGACAGGGATCGGATCGTATCAGTGATGAACGTGCGCAACGACATCCACAGCATCTTGAACGACCATGACGGCGTCCACAGCTTCAAGCGCGTCTTCCAGTGCGGTCAGGGCCCCAGCGATGCCATGATCCAGATGCTCAAGGAGCAGGTCCAGGAGTGGGTGAACGGCAGCATCGACACCATCATGAAGGAGCACACCGACGCCGTCATCCAGAAGGGCCCGAGCTCGATCAGCAGTCTCGGCATCGACCCCGAGCAGGCGCCGCGGGGACATTGATAATGAGGAGGAGGAGGGGGATGCGTGGGGGAGGAGGGGTGAGGAATGATGAGGAGGGAGGTGGGAGGATGACGGAGGACGGAGGCTCGAGCATGAGCGTTGATGGAGGGGGGATGGAGGACAAGGCGGGAAGTGATATGCGCGGGGGGAGGGGGGCGAGGAGGGATGAGGGGGGGCGGAAGAGCGAGGGGCGATGAGGGAGGGCGGATGAGGCAGGACGGAGGAGGGGGAGGGCGCGGCGGGAGGGCGGAGGTGGAGTCTTGGTGGCGCCCCGAGGCCGCGTTGGTATGTTTGGGTGTCTTGGGGGGGCAGTCCCTGGGGTGCCACCTCGCCCGTCCTCCAGCGTCGCCCCTCCCTCCTCCTTCCTGCTTCATTCGTTCTCCCTTCTCGCTCCTCGCTCGTGTATCTACCCTCGCTCCCCCTCGGCCCTCCCCCCGTCTCCCCTCCCGCCTCCTCGCCCCGCCCCCCTTCCCTCGTCGCTCGCCCTCGAGCCTCCGCCCTCGCCCGCGCCCAGGGCCTCGAGGGCTCGCAGCACGAGCCGTGCAAGAAGCGCACGCTGAACCGCGAGAACAGCGCCGTCAGCACCAGCAGCAAGACTAGCAAGACGGGCAAGACTGTGAGGCGCTGAGGCGGCGGCGACGGCTACAACGTCGTCGACGACGACGGCGGCGGCGGCGGCGGAGACGGCGACGACGACAGCGACGACGACGACGACGACGACGACGACGACGACGGCAACGGCGGCGGCGGCGGCGACGGCGGAGACGGCGACGACGACGTCGACGACGGCGGCGACGGCGACGGCCACGGCGACGACGACGACGGCGCCGACGACGGCACTGCACGGCAGCGCTCTCGGGGCGCGGCCTCGCCACGGCGCTCGCGCGGGCCCGACCCCACGGTGCGTGCCGCTGTGCGCGGCGCCCGTCGAGTCGATCATCTGCGTCGTCGTCGTCGTCGCCGCCGCCGCCGTCCTCGTCGTCGTTAATGTCGTCGTCGTGGTCGTCGTCGTCGTCGTCGTCGTCGTCGTCGTCGCCGCCGCCGTCGTCGTCGTCGTCGTCGTCGTCGTCGTCGTCGTCGGCGGCGTCGTGGCCCCTCACATGGCGAGCGAGCCGCCCGCCTCCCGTCGTCGTCGTCGTCGTCGTCGTCGTCGTCGTCGTCTTCGTCGTCGCCGCCGCCGCCCTCGCCGCCGTCGTCGTCGTCGTCGTACGTCGTCGCCGTCTATCCACCGACTTCCCCTACTCCTCCCCCATAACCTCACCACCCCCTCCCTCTCGCGCGCGCCGCCGCGGGCCTCGCCGCCCGTTCCGTCTAGTACTGACGCACCGGCCGCGCGGTTCGCGACGTCGTTAGGTCCCCACCCCGCCGGTAGCCACGTTTACGCGTTTGACCCCGCGATCGTCCCGTTCGTACGCGCGTTTTCCCTCGTTTAGCGCCGCTCGCTCGTCGACGGCGCCGCCGCGTTAGTCCACCGAACGCCGCGCGTCGGACCCCCGCGTACTCGCCGCCGTCGCGTCGCGCGTACAGCCACGAGTAGACCACGTTCACCACGCGCGTACGCCGTGCGCTCGGCGCGATCGGCGCGCCCTCCCGGTTTGGCGCCCTCGGCCCCGACGCCTCGCCCGCCCCCGTCCCGTCCGCGTCTCGTATCGCTCGCTTTGTCCGCCCCGGTCGAGCGACGCAACTGCCGCGTTTCGGTCGTCATCCGTCGTCGCCGCCGCGTAGTATACTCGTCGTATCGCCGCTCCCCACTCGCGCCCGCTCGCTCAGATCATTATCAACGCCTCCCCGCCATCCGCCGCGCAGGCCGTCGTTCGCAGTCCCCGTCTTCGCCCGCGCCCCGTTTTATCGTCGGCCCGCCGCCGCCGCCGGCCGCCGCGCACGACGACCGACCGCGCGTTACTCCCTCCTCCCGTCCCCCTCCATCCCCACCCCTCCGTCCGCCACCTCACCCTCCCTTCCTCCACCCTATTTACTCCTTCCCCCCTCACCTGGCCCACCCTCATTCATCCGTTTCCTCAATCCCCCTCCTGCTCCTCATTCGTTCCTCGTCCCCCCTCCTCCGCCCCCCCCCCCCTCCTCCTCTTCCTCATCCTCCTCCCCCCTCCTCCTCCCTCCTGAATCGCACCCCCCCTCCTCCTCCCTCCTGAATCGCACCTCCCACCGCCCTCTCTGAAGTTGCATGTGCTCGGCGCGTGTACGCGCTCTGTTCCTGGACGCGCCTGGACGCGCTCTGCTCCGCTGCTGGGGTAAATTGCGCTGCACCGGTGCCCGCCGTTGCCGCGGCCGCTTGAGCTTAGGATCAGGTTTTGTGTTTTTTGACGTGTGCTTCGGGTTGGTGCCCTCGTCGCCGCGCGCTGGGATCGGCTTGAAATGCTGGCGATATTGGCCGCCATAGCGGGTTTGCGAGACCGAGGGTGAGGATGAGGAGATCTGGAGATGAGGAGTGAGGGTGATGATGAGGACCGAGGGTGATGATGAGGATGAGGACGATGATAATAGTGATGAGGACGAGGGCAAATGGGGCGGAGGATGATGACGGCGATGACGATTAGGATGAGTACGACGGCGACGGGGATGTCGATCAGCATGATGACGATATCGATGATGACGATCAGGGGTATGATGGTCATGATGAGGACGATGGCGGCCAGGGCGATGACGATCAGGGCGAGGACGGTCAGTGCGGGGTCAATGGCAGTCAGGATTATCGCGATGATTGCAATGATCACGACTTCGATCAGGAGAATGACGATGACGATCATCATGATAGGATGAGGGCAATGGCGGTGACGATGACGGGTGATGACGAGTAGGAGAGAGCCACCCTTTCCCCCTCCCAGGTTGACTCGTCCTCACAGTGTTTCCGACCCCCGCCCGTCCTCCCCCGAGTCCAGTTCCCTCCCGTTATCCTCCCCCCCCCCTCCCTCCTCGCCTTCAGCCTCCCCTCGGTTCCGTTTTCCAGCCCTTGTTTTTTTTTCTCGGGGGGGCGCGCCCTGGGGCCCCCCCCCAGGGCGGACTGGGACCGACACTGCGTCATGTAGCTATCAGTGGTCGTTGCCTGATGGCGGCGCTCGAGCCGGGCTGCTTCGCGCATGTGAGATACGACGACGCGGGGCCCGACGGCAAGCTGTGGCACGAGCGTCTCGTGCTGGCTTCGGTCACGTCCAGCCAGTAGAGCCCCTTTCTTTATTGCTTGGGCCATGACGGGCGTCATGGCCCCCGCTCCCCCCTCCCCCTATGACGTAACGCTCCCCCCCCCAGTGCGCTCCGGGCACTGCCGCCGTGCGCGTTGGGATCCGCGTAGGTGTCCGCATCGGGTCCGCAGGCGTCGTCGTCGTCGTCGTCGTCGTCGTCCGTCGTCGTCGTCGCTCGTGGTTCGTCGCTCGTCGCTCATCGTCGTCGTGCGCGCAGACGCGGCTGGGGCCTGTTTTTAAGTCCGGGCCGATGACGGCAATCATCTGGGGGGGGGGGCGATGACGTCACATTTCGCGGCGGCGGCGTTTGGGAATGCTTAGGAATGACGGAGGACGGGTAGCACGAACATGTACGTGGCGATATGCACCACAAACCCTGCGTACATCACAGTGCCCGCGTGCACCACAGCGCTTGTGTACACCACACCGCCGATGTACACCGCAGCAGCCGCGTGCAACACAGTCAGTTTGTGCCACCGTGCCTGCGGGCACAGCAGCTCCTGTGTACACCACAGCGCTTCCGTGCACCACATCAGCCGTGCGCAACACAGCACCAGTGTACACCACAATGCCTGCGCACATTGCAGTGCCTGTGTACGCCACGGCGCCTGTGTGCACCACATCAGCCGTGTGCAACACAGCACCATTGCTGTGTATTGAATTTCACAGGAAATTCTTGTGACAAAATGGAGCGCGTGTGGATTCCAGAGAAAACAATTGAAAATAAATCCTCATGGACAAAGGAGCGCCGCTGGAATCTACGAGTCCCCCCGAGTCCGCCCGCATCACCCTAAGTCCCACTTGTGTCGACCAGGAGGCTCCAGCTAAACTGGCCGTCCGAGAACCATGTGGACGATTCAATCGACCATTTTGCGGTGCACGTTGAGATGCGCACGTGCGTTGCAACGCCAAGCCGCACGACAGGGGGTAAAAAGGAGAAAAAAGAGGAGGAGGAAAAAGAGGAGGAGGAGGAGGAGGAGGAGGAGGAGGAGGAGGAAGAGGAGGAGGAGGAGGAGGAGGTGGAGGAGGAGGGATGAGGGAAAAACGTCGCATTCGATTATCAGAATTTTCATGGCGTGGTTTTTAGTTGTCCGCAGCAGATCCACACGTACATGCTCCTACCTGTCCTATGCACGCAGGCATTGTGGTGTACACCAGCGCTGCGTTGCACGCGGATGCTGTGGTGTAGACAGGCGCTGTGGCGTGCACAGGCGCTGCGGTGCACGCAAGCAGCGTGGTGTACACAGGCGTTGTGTTGCACATGGCTGCTGCGGTGTATGTACACCGGCGCTGTAGTGTTCCCAAGTATTGTGGTATACGCGGGCGGTGCGTTGCACACGGCTGTTGCGGTGAACGCAGGCGCTGTGGTGCACGCGCGGTGTGGTGCACGCGAGCGTTGTGGTGTACACAGGCGCAATGGGCAGATCGCCACCTACATGCTGCTCGCGTCGTCGTCGTCGCTCGTCGCTCGTCGCTCGTCGCGTCGTGCGCGCGGGCGCGGCTGTGGTGCCGGAGCCACACGGCGGGGGGGGGCGTCACGTCATACCCCCCCCCGCCCTCCCCCCCCCCCTCCCATGACGCCCGTCTTCGCCGAACATAAAGAAACGCGCTCGTACATGGTTCTCTCGCCAGACTGCGACATGTGCATCGAGCAGGTCGATCCTGAAAGCGCAGAAGATCATCGGCTTGAAGTTCGCCGAGTCAACGGGCGCGCTGGCCGCGTCGCCATTTTTTTTTTTTTTTTTTTTTTTTTTTTTTTTTTTTTTTTTTTTTTCCTTTTATTTTTTTTTTTTCTTTTTTTTTTTTTTTTTTGCCGTTGGGGTTCGCTTGGGGCCAGGTGTATCGCTTCGCCGTGGCCCCGACGCCAGCCGAGCGCGTGGCGCTGCTTGCGGGGGGCGCGTCGGCGGCTGTCGTTGATCGGCAGGCGCGCGGGCTGGCTTAGCCCGCTGGCGCGGCCGCGGCTGGCGGGGTCGGGGGTATCGCTCCCGCAGTGGTGCCTTTGGCCCTCCCAGCGCCGCTAGCTGTGCTGGTGGCCAGGGCGCCGCCGCCGCCCCCGCCCGCGCCTCGGCTCGGGGGGGCGGGCGGCACGTGGGTGCTCGACGTCCCCAGGAAGGGCCACACCGTCGGTCAGGAGGTGGCGCTGCCTGTAGCTGCGCTTGACGTCGGGGGGCGCTCGGTGGTGACGGTCGACGGCGAGTTCTGCGCGGTGACAAAGCTCGAGACGGGCACGGTCGTGGAACGCCAGGCGCGCGGCCGGCGGGGGCTCCTCCAGCGGGGCGAGCAGCGATTGCTGTCCCGCGCTCGGGCCGAGGAGGTCCCTCCCTTCATGGGCGACGCCCGCCTGCTCGTTCGCGATGCCAAGGTGCCCATCCGCCTGCGCGGTCCTGCCACGGTGGGCGACGCGGTCGCTGGGCTGCTGGCGCGGGCGCTGGGCGGCACCCAGGCTTCCCACGAGCGCTGGCTGGTCGAGTCGAGGGTCAGCCCTGGCTCGCGCTCGGCGCACGAGCATCGCGTGATCTTGAAGGCGCTCGAGCTGGCCGTCGGCGCCGACGGGCTCAACGGCTCAACGTCGCCGACCTCGCCGCCATGGAGTGCGTGAACCGCCGCCGCCAGCCGCTGGTGGAGGCTCACGTCGAGGGCCCAGAGAGGGCGGACATCGATGGGGGCCCACCACCCTCCGGGGACGTGGCGTCGGAGTCCTGCCGCGAGGCGGCCGTCGAGTCGACAGGGAGCGCCGCGAGTCCAAGGAGGCGAAGGCCAATGCTGCCCCCAAGAGGGCCAAGGACAAGGTCTGATCCACGCGGGCCGAGGCGGTGGGGCCCCCGCCCCTCCCGGCGCAGCCGCCTCGCACGCGCCCAGGCGCCAGGCGCCGATGCTCGGCGCGGGCCGCCCTCCCCAGGGCGCCGCTGGCTGGCCCGATGCCCCGCGAACTTGTCGGGGCGAAGCTGCGCTCTTGCCCTTGCCGCCCGTAGGGGTGGATGCCCAGATCTGGACAGTGCCGCAGATGCTTCCGCGAGGCTGCCGCGACGGACGCCAGCTACTGCATCGGTGCCCTGGGCGCGCTCTACAGGTGCGAGCGCGAGCATGAGGGCGCGGTGTACCCTGGCGCAGGATGCCGCGCGGCGGGGGGTCGTCCGCGCGTCGCGGGAGTCTCGGCACGATATAAGTTCACGGCTCTCCGGGCCGCCCCGTGAAGTTGCGCGTCGGCTTCGGGCAACGTCTCCGACTACTTTGGCGCAGATTTTCTTGCGCGGCCGCACGTTCCAGCTCTTCTTTCTTTGCTTCCTCCAGGGCGGTCGTCTTCTCCTCGGTTTTGGATAGTGATGCTGCTTGGTGCCTGGCTGACTACGACGCGTCCCAGATGTCGGACGAAGACGTTCACTTCTACCGTTGGGCCGACGGTCCTGGGCGACCTCTCTTCGATGACGCGCCGCGCTCCGCCCGGGCCGCCTGCGCGGCCTTTCTGAGGTGCTTGCAAGACGTCGTCATCATGGTGCCTCTCTCGTCGGTGCTTGAGACGGCGGCCCCCTTCTTTGTCGGTGAGGAGAGCGGGGGTCTGCGTACGGCATTGGACTGCCGGCTGGTCCACAAGCGCTTTCAGCGCGCTTCGTGCGCCGAAATCGCGACGGCCGAGCCCCTTGCCCACGCGCGCCAAGGCCGAGGGCGCCCTCTACATCGCGAGCGCGGACGCGGAGCGCTGTCTCTACCGGCGCGGCGGCCTCGGCGACCTCAGCCAGCTCTTCGGCTTGCCCAAGTTCGCGGGCGTAGAGGCGGCCGCCTTGGGCAGGGCCCACTTCTCAGGCGAATCTTGCATCGCGGAGTCGTCGAAGGTCTGCCCTGCGCTCGCGGCGCGGCCGATGGGGCGGGTCTGGGACTTCTGGTTCGTCCAGCGCGTGCACCTGGAGATGGCGAGACGGGCGGGCGCGCCGCCGCCCCGCACCGCGGCGGGGAACTGGCCGATGCCCCTGCTGGAGCCCGGGGCCGCTGACCAGCCGCGCTCGAACAACGTCAACATGTTAGCTTTCAACGGCGTCGAGGTCGGCAGGATGACGAGCGCTGTCCTCGGCCAGTTCGAGGCGAAAGGTTTCGAGATCCACAAGATCTCCGACGTCTCCGCGGCCGCGACGGCGTTGGGCGGCACCGACGTGAGCGGCTGCCCACCCGTGGCTCAGCGCACTGGGGCCAAGCTCGCCTCGCCGCGCCGAGCGCTGATTTGGCTGGCCGAGGGCCCGGTGGTGAGCGAGCGCCAGGTTGAGGTCATCGCGGGTCACATCGCGGCGGCGCGCATGGCGCGCCGCCCCGCTCTCGCCGTCCTGAGAGCCATCTATAACTTCGTCAAGGGCAGGCACGACTGGCCACGCCGTCTGCGGCCGTCGCGCCGCTGCGAGGGTTGGGTCATGGGAGGCATCTCCGTGCTGACGAGCACCGACCTCTCACCGCGCCCACGGTCTGTCGTCGTCGTCGCCGCCGACGCCTCAACCACCGGCATCGGGGTCGTGGAGGCGCGCGGCCAGGGGGCGGAGATCGCTGCGGCCGGCCGCTGGCGCGAGCGATGGCGCTTCCGCGAGCGATGGCCGAGCGGGCGCCGCGTCGGCGCGCCCTTGACGGCCTCGACGACATCCCATGCCCTCGCGCCGCCGGGGGGGATCCGTCTCAAGACTCGAGCGTCAGATGCGATGTGGGAGATGCACTCGGGTTTCCCAGGCGTGGGCCAGGAGTTACTGCGTCTTGATTGTCACGCCGTCTTCGCGGGGTGCCTTACTTCCACGGCGTCGAGGAGTCGACGACTTCGGGGCGTGCTGCTCGATCTAGCGTGGCCGCGCTACCCCCCGTGGGCTCTTCCAGATATGTCGTTGATCCGCTACGCTGCATCTTGGCTTGAACATTGGGGCGAGGCCCCGTTGGGTTCCCGCGGAGGTCAACGCTGCCGACGCCCCATCGCGTCGCGTCTCTGCGAACGTGGACACCGAGCCCGTTCGCAGATCCATGCTGGGGCCCCCGAGCGCGGCTGGCGAGGCCACTTCGACTGCGCCGCCAGCGACGCCAAGGGCCGCGCCGGCGCGGGCCGCGGCGCAGCACCAGCCCGAGGGCGCCCCTCGGCCCAGGCCAGCTGCCCGGCCGCCGCGCCGCCGGCACGGCGCCGGCCGGCTTTCTCGCGGGCTCCGCGCGCCGAGCGGCGGCTGCGCGAGGTGCTGGACGGGCGCGCGAGGAGGCTGCCGTTAGCTCCGACGCGAGGGCCAAGAGCGAGGAGCACTTCGCCACGTTCTCCGAGTTCTGCCCGCCCGACCCCGTGCCCGACAACATCGAGATGCTGCTGGTCAAGCTGCTCGATAAGCCAGGCGCGCTGATGCAGAGCAACTGCCCGAAGCGCGAAGGGGGCTGCGAGGCGACGGCGGCGAGGGAGGCGCTGCCCTTATCGGCCGCGGGCGTGGTGGCCAGGGGCCGGCGCCGCGCGGCGCTGCAGATAGTCGCGCAGCATTTCGCGCATCTGCGCCCCAGGACGATGTGACATCTCCAGGTGAAGGAGCTCATCCCGCCGCTGCGCGACGCTGCATGGTCCTTCGGGGCGCCGGGGGCCATTGCTGGCTCCGACGCGCGACGACCCTTCGCCGCCGACGGCGACGGGGGCCAGGGCTCGGGCGCTCACCGAGACAGGCGCGTCCGACGAGTCGATCGACCTGGACACCCCGACCTTGCTCGGGCCCGCGCCGGGGGCCCGCGTCCGCGGCGGGCGGCCCGGCAACTTCGTCTTCGGGACGGCGGCGGCCCAGGTCATGGCCACGTTCCGCAACCTCGGCGCGAGCCCCGAGTTGCGCGGCCAAGTGCTGCGCCTGCTCAGGCACGGGGGCGCCGGCGACGACGCGCTGTCGGAAGGGCGCCCCTTGCCCGAGGTGAAGACGCGCGCGCGCTGGATACAGGACGCGTCGGTCAGGCGTTACGCCGAGCCGGGGATGGCGCAGCAGCTCCCGGGCGCTCTGGCGCGTGTGGCCCGCGAGCACCGCGACCGCCAGTGGGGCGCCCATCGAGTGGGCCTTGCCGGGGGCGGCATCGCCGACGCCCCCTCCGCGTCGGCGGGGGCGCGGCGGGTCGAGCTGCTCTGGGCCTGGGGCGAGTGAGGGGGCCAGCTGCGCGGTGCCGAAGCGCGTCTGCTCGCCCCAGCTTGTCAACGGCCGAGCGCGGCAGGCGCTCGAGGCGTGGCCCGAGCTGCCGCCCGCGTAGGCGTCGTGGCCTGGAGTTGAGGGCTGATGGGTTCGCCTCTGCAGGACGCCTTTTACCCTGTTGCGCGGTCTCCTAGATGCGGGCCCTCGCTAGACACGGGCCCCTACGTCTCGTTTTCCTTACTCTTGCTTGTACCAGTTGGTCGCGGCCTCGCCAGGGACCTAAAGTTTGGACTCGTCCTGGATGGCCTGGGACAGTACGCGATGCCAGACGCATCTTCGGGCTCCTTGATCTCAGCCCTAATGATTGGGTTCAGATCTCTCTCGGCAGCGCCCGGGCTGCCTGGGCCGAGCGTCTTTTCGAGGCTGTCGCTCGGGCTGGCATCCCGATCTTGCTCGAAAATCCTGCCTCTTCCACGCTTTGGTCCCATCCCCTTTTTGTCCAGCTCTAAGGAAGTACTCGCATATTACCTTTGACCATTGTGCTTCTGGCTCGCGTTTTCGGAAGCGCACTGGGCTGCTCCATGCCAATGTCGAGCTTTCTGACGTCGCCACTCGCCAGTTCACATGTAAATGTGGTTGTTCCTCTTCGGGATTGCCTCACCAGATTGCCGAAGGCCGCGATCAGAACGGTAACCTTCAGTCCGCGCTGGCCGCTGGGTATCCTTCCGGTTTCTGTGATGACATAGTTTGGTTGTGTAACTCCAAATTCAAACGCCCACCCCGACCCTCCCGAATTGTTCATTGGTTCCCCCTTCAAGCCCAGACAAGGTCGCCGTCTGCTCCGGAAACGACATCCCATCCTGTGAAGCATCCTCTATGTCCTGTATTAAAGGTTGGTGGTGTAATACTCACAGCGCGCATGTTTGAGCACCAGTGTGATTTTCGCCGGCGTTGGGCCCCGAATATTTTCCGCCGGCCCTCGCGAGATGGTGGCTTAATTTTCGCTGGCCCCTATGAATACATATCGTTCGCAAAATTGGTGGTGATTGGGATGTGCAGCAGACAGATGTTCGTCAATTATGCAGCAGCCGCGCTCGCTCATTGCACGTATCCCGCGTTTGTTCACATCCGTTTGCCTGGATAACCGCCATACACGATCATCGTCATGATCGCGTGACCGTCCTCACCATTAACATCGTCATCTCCACCATCACTGTATACATATTTTTTTATATTCACCACTATCACTGGCGACCCTGGAATGGTGCATAATGTTGGCCGGCACTTGGGTGACCTTTTTTCGCCGGCGTGAAGATTAGGCCCTGGGATAATTTTCGCCTGCGTGGCACCACCCACGACGTTTGCCCCCCCACGTTTCATGGGCAGTGTTTACGCGATAGTGCTGTGAGGAAGGTGATGGGTGTGGCCAGGGACGTTGTGCTGCACTGCGTCCTCTTCCGTTTTGGCTTTCAGACCACGATGGCCCGCCCGAGGCCCCCGAGGTCTCTCCAGGTAGCCAGGTTGCCGAAGACGGCTGTAAGTCCGAAGGGCCAAAAGTATTCGTTCCAGACGCTCTACGGTGTCATTGTTGCCTCTAGCCGTTTCCGCTCATCATCTTTGTCCAGGTGCCATGCGCGGCCAGCTCGTCGGCGTCGGCATCGATAGAATATAGGGCGAGAGTGTCGGAAGAAAAAGGGGTCGTCTTCGCAGACATCGGCGCGCAATTTACCTGCGTACGAAGTCGCCCGTACGCGATTTCGTTTCTAAAGTAGCGTGCCGCATTGGCGGCCCGCGTAAGCCAGCGCGTAAGGTTGCCATGCCATCTCGCGGAAGAACCGTGTCTTTTCGTCGTTCATGTGTGTTTGCCTTGTTCGGTTCCGCCGATAGCGCGCAGCTTGTATCGGCCTTGGCAACACTGCCTGCGTCGCAGTGAAGTGCTTCGGTGGACAAGCACATACTAGCGCCGAGTCCAATTCTGCACCTTGTGCCAGATCAGGCTTGAGCTCGCCAGGTGCGCCGAGGGAGGTCGCAGAGGCGGCCCCCATCGTGCCCACGGTAGTGCCGGCCAGCAGGAGACCAGCCGCATCGTGGGCAGACGTTCCGTGGTGTCTCGGCCGCCGCGTGCCGAAGCCGCAGGAACCGCGTCAAGCGATTGGCGCTTGCGAAAACGTCGTGCCGAGGAGCCTCCAGCCGCGCCTCGTCCCCCGCCCCGCGAAGGCCGTCCTGGCGCCGCCGATGCTCAGCCCGGCCCCGTCCGCGCCCGGTGCCCCGGCCGCCACGCCTCAAGCGGCTGCAGGCGCAGGGGAGGGGGGCGGGGATCGTCGGCGCCGCCCGAACATACTATGTACTAGGTGTGCGTCGGCCCCAAAAGTGCGACGCGCACACCAAGGAATCTCGTACTGTATGCTCCGTGACGGGCGCTCTCCGGCCATACCTCTCGGGGAACGATATACGATGAGATGTTTATATTATATGTTCGGTTCGGACGCACGCCTCCGAGGAGGACACATTGTATTAGTATGTCCTGTTGCGCCCCAGATCGATACAATCGAAATGCGCACGGAAAGACTGGGTCGAAGACCGACGTCAATCCCTGTCCTCTTTGAATTGGGTTCGTTGTCGGCGTCGCTGCGGACGTTGTCCACTTGAGACGGAAGGCCGCCTGTCCAACAGCGGCCGTTGTCGGTGTTGGACAGCGGCCGATGTCGTTTAGGCATCGTACGTTTACCCGTGCACCCCATTCGGGCGTCCAGGGAGGAGTCTGGTCGGACGAAAGGGCGTCGGCGCCGCGCAAGAGTGGCCTCTGATGCGTGGCGTTCGGCGGGCGCGGCGCGGCCGAGCACAAGCACGCGCGCCGCTACCGTCGCACTGCATGCAACGGTCGGCCAGCCGCGCTCCAGATACACGGTTTGCTCATGGCCACCAAGGGCTCCCCCGAGGGCGCGAAGTTATTCGCGCTTCGCGCTTCGCGGTCCTCGTTTCTCCTCCCCCTCCTCCTCGTCCTCCGTTTGTCCCTTTGGGGGGGCGGCGCGAGAGCGCGAAGTTATTCGCGCTTCGCGCTTCGCGGAGCGCGAGAGCGCGAAGTTGGGAGCCCTGGGTCACTCTGCAGCTGGTGTCGGCCGCGCCGCAAGGGCGCCTTCCTCGACACACAACAGTCTCGCTCTGTAAGGATGAGTGGGGCTTTCCAAGGCTACCCCTGCGTCCTTGCCCCTTCGGTCCCGCCTCAGCGACTTCCACTGGCCAGCCTCGCTCGAAGCACGCTGACATGGCCCTCCAAGGCCCTTGCGTCCTTACCGCACGTCCTTACTCCAGAGGTTGACCAGATTCATGGGCGCCTCCAGCGCCGGGAGCCTCGCCGGGGAAACCAGCTATGGCGTGAGCTGATTCTTTGCTAACCCCCCCCTTAGCTATTCGCCCCTTGTCGCCCCACGGGAGAGGGGGGGGGACTATGAGCAGGGAGGAGGAGGAGGAGGAGGAGGAGGAGGAGGAGGAGGAGGAGGAAAGGGAAGGTGAGCTTTTTGCTCCCCCCTCGGGTAACGCTAACAGTCGCACTAGGAATGGGTGTGGCCTGGACCCCCCCCCTGCATGCTGTGGTGCACACAGGCGATGGATGCGCTTGTGGCGCGGACGCACCCTGGCGGGTGCACGCCACGGCCGCCGCTACCGTTTCCCTCCCGCCTGAACATCCACTCCTCCCCCGGGTAACGACCGTTACCAGACAGGCAGACAGACAGAACCGTGCCTGGGACGGCACATCGGTTGCAGTGCGCGGCTGCTGCACGCACTTCCGCCGGCAGAAGGCAGTCGCCTGGCTCGCAGCGGCGTGGTCTGAAGCAGCCTGGAAGAAAAAGACACATACGACAGTATGTAACCTGACATGTTCTCGGCCAGAGGGGAGGAGGGGGAGGGGCAGGAGGGGGAGGGGCGAGGAGTGGGAGGGGAGAGAAAGTGATCCTCAGAATTTGTCTGCGAGGCAATCGTTGCCGCAGTGCCCTTGGTGTCAATGATATGCGTACTTGTACACGGCCTTCCGCCATGCTTCGTCATGGAGAGCTGATAGCTGATTGTCTGTGGACCTGCTTAATCGTTTGCGATTGCGCTTGCATGATTCTGGCCCACTGTAGTCTCGGGCGGCCTCTCCCTCGTCGGCCATAATCTGCAACATCAGAGTTTCTTTTCTGATATACATATGAATGTGGTAAAGTTGTGTCAGATGCCGATGCCAGATTGTCAACATACACCAGCTGATTATACAGAACACGTAAACTTATCTTGCGCTGGCGCGACATGTTCCGCACCGCCTCGTTGCTGACCCGGGAGATCATCGAATGCGGGACGCCAGATCTTTTGCGCAGACGATGCGCTTGGAAAGCGTTGATCTTGTCCCTGTCCGTCTGGCGCAAGCACAGTGCCTCCAGACTGTGTGTTAATTGAGTCACCACGCGTGCGCTGAACAGATACAGGTTCCACTGCCTCGTGATGCTGGCGTGCTTCCATACGGTCTTCCAAGACTCGAATGCCCCGCGTGCTTCCCCGACCCTCCGAGCGACCGAGGCTCCCGTGTCTTCATCTTCCCGTAGGAGGCCTCCGAGGTACACCGCCGAACTCACGATCTTCACGGGCGCTCCTTGCGGCGTGAAGGCGTCGCTGGTGTGCCGGATCTGCATGTGCACCGTTTCCCCCAACGGGGGGCTCCAGGCCGTACACTTGAGCTCGCATGATTCGCCGGTCTAGAGAGTATTGTAAACGCTGGATGTCGTTGGAGAGCAAGGCCGTGTCATCTGCATACGCAACGTCGGCGCACTGCGTTCCCGCGGGGGGGTCGCCGAACTTCTCAAGCACATCCTTTCTTACGTCGATCATCAGAACGCTCAGCATGATTATCAATAGAACGGACATAGAGTGCATCCCTGTGCGATTCCCGATCCTTGGCCGTGGATTCTGTTTTGGCCATCCGTGTCTTTGGCTTCGAAGGTCCTCCCGTCGTATATTGCGCTGATCATGTCGATGTAGGAGTCTGGGATTCCAAAGCAGGCCAACGAGAGCGGAGTGGTCCACCTAAGCCTTGTCGAACGCTTTTGACCAGTCCAGAATCACAACCACTGCAGATGCCTTGCCATCCTTGGAGGCCCACGTGTTCTCGATCAACCTGTGCAGGATACAGACGGCGTCCCTGGTACCGTGCTTGCTCCGACATCCAGATTAGCTGGGTCTGAGTCGGTCCTCCACGCCGCCGTCTGCGAGCCTGTTGAAGAGCAGAGACGCCAACACTTTATATCCGACAAGAAGCAACGAAATTGGTCGGAAATTCGTCGGCATGGACTCGTCCCCTTTCTTGAAGATGGCGGTGATTCGGCTGTACCGCCACTCCTGTGACACCTTGCCAACAGATGTTCAAGAGGCCTAGCAGGATGTTGCATGCTTCTGCGCTCTTGCGCAACACCTTCCAAAAGTCTGGAGGGATGTCGTCGGGCCTGGCGGCCGTACCCGACTTCAGTTTGCGCAATACTTGTTCCAGCTTTGTTCCGGAAAACTCCTCGAGTGGAAGTTGCAGCAGATTGTTTGGTCGTCGCCCGTTTTGCAGATGGTGACCAACAGGAGGCTCCGACCACTGGACCTCGGAGAAATAGGTAGCCAAAGTCTCGGCTCGTTGGTTGTTTTCCACAAGGTCTCCGTCTCGATTTTGGGTCCTGCCTTGGGATCTGCGCCCCCTCTTCTTCGACGGTCTGAGGCCTTCCCAGTTTTCGTTGGTCACGACGTCGCCCAGCCAAGCCGCTCTGTCGCGTTTGCCTCGGCAGCTCCTCCTCCAGATTGCGTTGGCGCTCAGTCCTGGCCTGCACCCGAAGCTCGACGAGATCCAAGGTGCCTCGCCGGATCCACCGCCTCGTCGCCTCGACCCGTCTCGCGTCGAGAGAGGCTTCGGCGGCTTGCTCCATGCAGGTTGCACCGCGCCCCGCATGCTGGCCCAAGTATGCAGGCGGCGCCATAGACGTTACCAGGGAAAGGAACAAGCGGTCACAAGAGGGAGAGAGAGAGTCTAGGTTTCCCAAAGGGGGTCCGAGCAGATGGGATCGGAGGATCACGCCGCATCGGCGATGCGGTTCGAGCCCGATTCTGGGCCGACGTGGCTGATACGTCGCCGACGTCGCCGATGCATCGACGATGCGGCGCGATCCTCCGACCCCATCTACTGCGACCCCATCTGGGAGGCCTCTCTCTCCCCGAGAGAGAGAGAGAGAGAGATATATATATATATATGTAAAAATACAAACAAAAAAACAAAAGAGACAAATTGACTACGGAAGGAGATGGAGTTTACCAGCTTCGAGCTCGCCCCGATCCGAAAGATTGACAACAGTAGAGCGATAACAATATTTGGGAATTTGCCCTCAGAGACGGAGGGAATCCTTGAGATCGGCGTCGAGAAAACGTGATGCAGATCATGCGGATAGGGACATGTTTCAGGCTAAGGGACGGCGTCGAGGACGAAGGTACTTTGGGCCAGGAGAAGGAACGGATTGGAATTTGATGGGGGCATGTCTACAGGATACGGGATGCAGTTATTGGGTTCGATGGGGGAGTCATTGAACATGTCCACGGCTTTCGGTGATCGAGGCACCCTGTCCGACATGATGTATTGCCGAACGCCAACACATATATCACGCACTTGGTTTGCGCGAGTGGTTGTGGCGGGATCGCCGGAGTGTGGAGAAGGATGGCGGGGAGGAGGACTGATGATGAAGACGGCGGCCAGAGGGGGAGGGGGACTGGGGAGGGGGAAGAGCAGGACGGGGAGGATTAGCGAGGAAGGGGGTCATTAACGAGGTCGAGCAAAGATACATTTGAAAGTCACGATCCTCGAACCTTGATCTTCGACGGGTGTTGGGGGAGCCCCGACGTCGAGTCGTGTTTGTTCCGCAAAATTTGGCCCAGAAGTCTCAACCCTTTCCGGGGACCGGTGTTTCTTCCCCAGTCGTTTATTAATGGTGCTTTCGAAGTTGGTAAACGTGTTCAGTCGTGACCTGTCTCACGTTGCCAGGGGTCTGGGGAGCAGCGGCAGTCCTGGCACGTCCCCATGGCAGCGGGGCACGGGATGGAACTGGCAGAAAGTCCTGGCCCGCGAGGGATAATGTGTGTTTCGTATGTATGCATTTGCAGATTCACACATACTGTTCATAGTTGTTGTTTGCTTGTTTCGTTGTTTCACTATCTTTCTTTCTTTCTTTCGTTCTCTCTCTCTCTCTCTCTTTCCCTCCTCTCTCTCTCCCTTGCGATCGAGTTGGGATCGTGAGAGAGAGACAGAGAGGCACACATTGGGAAAGAGAGGGAGAGAGGGAGATTGACAAGGAGAGAGAGGGAGAGGGAGAGAGAGGAAGAGAGGGATAGAGAGAGAGGGAGACAGAGAGAGAGAGAGAGGGAGAGCCACGGCGGGGAGAGGGCACGCGAACCTCAAAGCATGCGGTGCCCAGACGCCTTCCTCGCCGCCGCCGCGGCGGGCCAGCGGGCCGGCGCGCAGCGCTGGCCGGGCAGGCCTTTGTGCACGGGGCCCAACGGCGGGGGAACGCCGTGGGACGGGCCTGGGGCGGGCATGGCGGATGAGGACCGAAGCGTTTTTGAAATATTCCCCCACTCTCTTGGCCTTGAGGAGCCACCATCCGCAAGCCCTGGCCCTTATTCGGGGGCGTCGGACTGGTGGCAGCTGTAGCGTCCCACATCTCTCTTGGTGTGATAATTTTCTTTCTGCCGGTGGATCCTTTGGTTGCGCTCGGAGGTTGGTGCTACAGGAAACGTGTTCCCCCACTCAAGTGGTCGGGTGCGCTCGATTATGAGAGAAAGCCGGCCCGCCAGCCCTGCATACCGAGAAAACAAGGCCCAATGAGTCTCTGACGGGTCCTGAAACGCTCGCCTCGCCAGCCCAGCATACCGCGGCCGCTGGGCCCAGAGAGTCTCCGAGTGTCCCTGAGATCGCCACGCCCCACCAGGCAGACGCCACGTTGTCCAGGCGCCACGACGTCAAGCCGTCCACAGACATCAAGGAAGATCAAGGACAGGGAGCATGGCCATACTACTCAGAGCACGCATTTGGGACACACCTCCAGAACATGCACCACTGACAGACATTCAAGGCACACGTCAGCAGCTTGCGCAAACGGCAGGCACCAGTGATATACATCCAGCACGTACACCAGCACCAGGAACACACCATCCACAAGCACCACAAACAGACATGAACCACAGACACCAACACATATACCCGTGACATGCCTCTATGGCAGGCACAAGTATCGGATTCACATACCACGCATCAAAGGCACACATCACGACCACTACCAAGCAGCAGCCAGGTTTTGAGCACGACCCGCCTTGCACCAGCGTATGTGTTGGACATTTGTGGGTTGACGGTGCGCGGCGTATGGTCAGGGACATTTTCGCTTAGTTTTGACATCAGATGTTCGCCCGAGATGTTCTCGGAAGTATGGTCCTTGGAGCGCTGCGCACGAGGCGGTCCGGCGTATTTCGCTTGAGACATCCTCGAAACTTTGGGCTCCGAGGGGGAGCAGGGAGCAGGGAGGGGGGAGGGGGGGGGGTCCAGACCCACACGAACCGTTTGATTTTCCACTCCTCTCGTCGCATTTTGCCCTGGGAGGAGGGGTCCTGGCGCCCCTGGCCCGACGGAGGAGGCAAGTAGCTGGCGCCCAGGGCGCGAGCGCGATCCCGTGGGGTAAGTTCCGAGCGCTCCTCGGGGCGGAGGCCTGCGGGAGCAGGTCGTGGACCGTCGGTGCCTTTGTTCTGTTTTTATTCTTTTTATTCCTTTCTCGAGGTTTTCTTTTCTTTTATACTTTTTTTTCATTATCTTTTTCTTTTTGATCTCACCTTTATATCTTCGCTGTTTTGAGAGACGGGCGCGGCGAGGAGGGAGGGGTGCGGGATAAGGGGCAGGAGTCGGAGGGCACCAACTATACACCAACACCGATCCTGGCCCAGGATCACCCTGGGCCCAGGATCGGTGCATATGCCTTCTTGCGCAGGGCAGGAGGGCGTATACACCGATCCTGGGCCCAGGGTGATCCTGGCCAGGATCGGTGTTGGTGTATAGTTGGTGCCTTCCTAAGGAGGAGGGGAGGGGGACAGCGGAATAATGCAGGAGGGAGACGGAGCCAGGCCCCAGCTATTTGTGTGAGGGCATCCCTGGCGAGGATGCCTCCTGGAAGTTGGAAGCGGCATCGAGAGTGCGAAGGCGTCCCTGGTATGGCGGAGGAAACGGAGAAGAGGATGGACGAGGAGGAGAAGTGTTATGAGGATGATGCTGATGCTGTTGATGATGATGCTGATGATGATGCTGATGATGATGATGCTGCTGCTGATGATGATGATGATGTTGCTGCTGATGATGACGATGGCGATGGCGATGGCGATGACGATGGCGACGACGATGATGATGATGATGATGATGATGATGATGCTGATGATGATGATGATGCTGATGATGATGATGAGGATGAGGATATGATGATGATGCTGAACATGATGCTGATCATGATGATCATGATTATCATGATGATGCTGATGCGGATGCTGATGCTGCTACTGATGATGCTAATGAGGAGGAGGCGGAGGACGAGGAGGAGAAGGAGCACTGCCAATGGGAGGCAGACGAGGAAACACGTTGAGGAGTACGAGGATTACGTGGATGAGGACGGGGAGCACGGCGCAGGAGGAGGAACAAGACAAGGGGAGTGCGACGAGGAGGTAGAGGATGAGGAGGAATACAACCAGGAGGAGAAGGAGGATTCGTATTGGGAGGTGGGGCGAGGAGGAGTGAGATGAGGAAGTATAGGAGGAGAAGGAGAGGAAGGACCAGGAGGCCAGGATAAGGAGGAGGTCTTGGAGTAGGAGGAGGAGGTGGAGGAGGAGGAGGAGGAGGAGCTGGAGGAATAGAGGAGTGGGATGATGATGAGGAGGAGGTGTAGTGCTAGGGATGGGGCCGAGGGCGAGATGGAGCATGACGTGGATGCCGAGGAATAGGACGACGACGACGATGACGAACAGCTCGACGACGACGACGATGCCGAAGGCGCAGGCGGATCAGGAGCAGGAGGACGCGCGAACACTCTGAGGAGCCACCTTGGCTCAAGCGACTACCGTTCGGAGATGCTGGACTCAAGCTATACTATGGGTATCCCTTCCTTCGTATCCCTCCGTCCCCTTACTCTTTCTAGCTATCTTGCTGCCAACCGCGGTTTCCTCCAACGAGTAGTTTTGATTCGCGTTTGCATGGCCTCTTGGAGGTCTTCTGTCTGCTGTCTTCGTGCGCATGAGTGGGGGGTTATGAAGCCACTTGGGGCTCTCATGAGACCTATCGGGTGCCCTTCCAACTACTTAGGTTGGTTCTGTTTGCGAGGCCTGCCGCCGACGTCCAGGAGGCTCACAACCCGCGGTTGGGCGTCCAGGACGTCCAGAGGCCCAGAGTTTGTTTGTTTGTTTGTTGCTGTTCTTGGGGGGGGAGGGGGGGGGGGGAGGGGCGCTTTTCCGGATTGCCCCCACGATCGATATGTCATGGAGAAGAACATGGATTCTTCTTTGCGGCCATCTTTTGGGGTCCTCGTCGCCACGGCGGGATTCGTTTTGGAATCTTCGTCAGAGCGAGCGCAGCCTTGGCCTGAGAGGTCCGAGGTGTAGCGGTGTCAGTCAGAATGCGGGGGCCGAACGGTTATTCATTGTCTTTGGGTGCGTGGCTAAAGTGAGAATCCATGGTGTGGATTCTGTTTGTTGCGTCGTTGTTGCTGTTGTTGTTGTTGTGGTTGTTGTTGTTGTTGTTGTTGTGGTTGGTGCTGTTGTTGTTGTTGTTGGTGGTGGTGGTGGTGTTGTTTTTGTTGTTGGTGTTGAACTCTCATTTCTGAAGAATAAGTATTGCTGATCCCCCTCACCAGTAAATATGTTTTCTCAGTCAAAGAGTACCCACCGACGTTCGCACCTTGTTTTTTGACAGGGAAAGTCTTGGGTCTCAAACTGTGCCCCTGGCCCCATGGATTACAACAACGGCTCCCGCCTGAGACTGCCTCTTAAATTACTCAGGACCCCCGCTCCTGAGACTTCCTCACAATTTACTCAGGATCGGTGTTTCCGCCTGTGACTTCCTCGCAATTTAGTTAGGACCCCCGCTCCCATCTGAGACTTCCTCACACTTTTCTCAGGAGCGGCGCTCCCGATTGAGACTTCCTCGCAGTTGAATCAAGACTTCCTCGCAATTTAATCCAGACCCCCGCTCCCGCCAGAGAACCCTTCACATTTTTTTCATGAACTGCGCTCTCGCCTGTAACTTCCATGCAATGTGTTCATACATCGCGCTTTCGACGCTCAGGAAACACGCTGCGCCAAGGACGCCTTTACAATTTACTTAGTAATCGCGCTCTCGCCATACTCAGGCATCCCGCTTGACTGTCGCACCCGCCCGACCCACCCGTCAGGGGATCGCCCGCCCGTCGTGGGCTCCCGCCCGAGACTTCCTTCAGGAACGGCGCTTTCGCCTAGGACTTCCTCGAACGTTCACGTTCTTACTTTCCTGCTCCTCCTCCCTCCTCCCTCCTCCCTCCTCTCCTCCCTTCTGTCTCCCTCCTCTCTTCCCTCATCCTTATGCCTCTCTGCCCTATCCCCTTCTCCCTCCTCTCCTTCCTCCCTTCTCCCTCCCCTTTCCTGCCTCCTCCCACCCTCTTTCTTTCTCTCTCTCTCTCTCTACCCTCTCTCACTCTCTCTCTCTCTCTCTTTCTCTACCTCTCTTATCTGTCTTTCTCTCTTTCTCTCTCTCTCTCTCTCCTTCTCTCTCTCTCTGCCTCTAATCAGCCGCCCCCGTCTTCGCTCCTTCTCTCCCGGCGTTGTCCCTCTTCCTTCGTCCCTCCCCCTCCCTTCCTCACACTCTCCCTCGTTCTCCCCCTCTTATTTTTGCAGGGCACAAACCTATTCCAATGGCGGGCACATGTACGCCCACGAAGGATTGTCCGCCCGTTCAGGTTTGCCCGCCTGTCTAAGGCCGCCGCCCCCATCAAAGAGAACGAATCCCTTCAAACGGGGTGTGATCGAAGACAAAAAGGGCGGGTATCGAGGGTGTGGGGAACTCGTTTTGAATGACACGCGGGCAAGTAAGAGCGAACAGTCTTATAATGAATGGTGTTGTTGTTGCTGTTGTTTGTTGTCGTCGTCCCACCCGCGACCCACCCCGCGACCCACCCCGAGACCCACCCGCGACCCACCCGCGACCCAGCCGCGACCCACCCGCGACCCACCCCGCGACCCACCCGCGACCCACCCGCGACCCACCCCGCGACCCACCACCCGCGACCCACCCCGCGACCCACCCGCGACCCATCCGCGACCCACCCCGCGACCCACCCGCGACCCACCCGCGACCCACCCGCGACCCACCTGCGACCCACCCGCGACCCACCCGCGACCCACCCGCGACCCACCCGCTCCTCGGCCCGCGACCCACCGTCGACCCACCTGCGACCCAACCCGTGACCCATTCATTTTTTTTGGAACGAAATTATAGCCGGAGCGCAGTATCCCCAAACAGGGTTTTTAAACCCACTGCGGTTTCCAAGGTCGATCGCGTGCCCGTCCAGTGCGGGTTGGCATGGCATGTTATAACATTATAACATGATGTTTGCACATGATGTTTACACGAAGGTTTGTGTGACGCATGCCTAGCAGGAAGCTATCGCTAGAGGTTGTCCTACTATTTCGCACCTGGTCGACGAGTAAGCTGTCGGATCGGCACTGTGAGAGGCTCCGCCGCCATGTTGTGAACCCGGGAGCATCTGTACGAGGAAGCGGGGGAGGGCGGGGGTGGCATGTCGCGATGGTTCCCCCAGGGATGATCTCGAGAGGTACGCGGCGCACGTCTCAAAAAAAAACATGGTGACGTCGGATGTCTGGGGAGGGCGGAAGGCAGGGCGCGCATGACGGATGCTTAGGCGGCAGACGCGACGACGGCGGGGGCGGGGAGGCGGAGGCAGAGGCGCAGCAGCGGGAGGCGGGAGGCGGGAGGAGCCAGGCGGGGAGCGGGAAGAGGGAGGCGGGACAAATAATGAGAGAGGTTGTGATTGGAGCCCCTGTGTTTCGAAACGTTTCAGGCAGAGCGGGCCAGATCATCTCGCGCGCAACATCTTCGAGTTTCGCATTGTGAGGGTGTCTCAAACAAAACGGGCCGGACAACCTTTCGCACACGTTCTGACAAGTCCACGCCATTTCCGTCTCCCGTTAGGTCCTCTCTTGGAACTCCCTTCCTTCTCCCTTCTCCTCCTCTTCCTCCTCCCCTCCTCCTGCCTGTCCCCTCGTCCACATAATCCTCCTCTTTCTCCCTTCCATTTCCTTCTTCTTCTCCTCGTCCTCCTCCTCCTCCTCATCCACCTCCTCTTCATCCCGAACGGCCTTTCGGAGCCCAGACTTGCGAGGATGTCCCCAGCGTAACGGGCTGGACCACCTCGCGCGCGGCATCTCGGACCCCAGAATTGCGACGATGTCTCGGGCGAAACGTGCTGCGAGGAAGTCTCAGGCGAAACGGGCCGGACCACCTCGAGCGCGGCGTCTCAGTGCTCCGGGTTGCGGGGGCCTCCTGGGGCCTCCTTGAGACCTCCTGGAGCTTCCTCATGGGCCTCCTGTGGCCCCATGGACTCCACATGGGGCCTTCTGAAGCCTCTTGGGGCTCCCAGGGGGGGACATCGAACATGTGGCCGTTTGGGCCCTTCGACATGGGGGGGCCACAAGAGCAGGAAAAATCAACGAATCGGCACCGGATGTGTATTAACTTGACACGTTGTGATAGGGGGCGTCCTGGGGCCTCCTGGGAGCCTTCTGGGAATTTCCTGGGGACCCCTCGGGCCTGTCCTGGGCGTCCTGCGGCCTCCTGGAACTCTCTGGCGCCTCCTGGGGCTCCCAGGGTCCCAGGGAGGATATGTAACATGTGGTCTTCTGGGCCCCCAGGCTGGACCACCTCTTCCTCGGCATCTGGGAGCTCAAAGTTGCGAGAATGTCTTGTGCGAAACAAGCAGGACCACCTTGCGCACGGCATCTCAGAGCTCAGAGTTGCGAGGATGTCTCAGGCGAGACGGGCCGGACCACCTCGCGCAGGCATCTCAGAGCTCAGAGTTTGAGGATGTCTCAGGCGAAACGGGCTGGACCACGTCGCGCGCGGCATCTCCAAGGTCAGAGTTGCGAGGATGTCTCAGGCGAAATGGGTTGGACCACCTCTTGCGCGGCAATTCAGAGCTCAGAGTTTCGAGGATGTCTCAGGCGAAATGGACCAAACCACCTCGCGCGCGGCATCTCAGAGCTCAGAGTTTGGAGGACGTCTCTGACGAAACGGGCCGGACCACCTCCCGCGCGGCACCTCGGAATGCAAAAGTGCGAGGATGTCTCAAGTGAAACGGGCCGGACCACCACTCCTTTCGTTTCTCGCTTCCTAGCCGGCCCGGCCATTTTTTTTTTTTTTTTCTTTTTTCTTTTTTTTTTTTCTCTTTTTTTTCTCTTGGGCCGGCAGCCTTCCTTTCTTCCTTTTTTTTTTTTTTTTTTGTCCGGTCTGTTCTCGGAGCTCAGAGTTTGGAGGATGTCTCAAGCGAAACGGGCCGGACCACCTCTCGCGCGGCATCAGAGAGCGCAGAGTTGCGAGGATGTCTCAGGCAAAACGGGCCGGACCACCTCGCGCACGGCATATCAGGGTTGGAGGATGTCTCAGGCGAAACGGGCCGGACCACCTCTTGCGTGGCATTTCGGAGCCCAGGGTTTCGAGGATCTCTCAGGCGAAATGGGCTGGGCCACCTCTTGCGCGGCATCTCAGAACTCAGAGTTGCGAGGATGTCTCAGGCGAAACGCGCCGGACCACCTCGCGCTCGGCATCTCAGAGCTCAGAGTTTGGAGGATGTCTCAGGCGATACGGGCCGGACCACACCTCTTGCGCGGCATCTCAGAACTCAGAGTTTCGAGGATGTTTCAGGCGAAACGGGCCGGACCACCTCTCGCGCGGCATTTGGGAGCTCAGAGTTTGAGGATGTTTCAGGCGAAACAGGCCAGACCACCTCTTGCGCGGCATCTGGGAACGAGTTTGAAGGATGTCTCACGCGAAACGCCCAATCCCAGACAACTCAGAAACGAGAGTTGCGAGGATGTCTCAGGCGAAACAGCCCAGACCACCAAATTTGTTTGAGGACGTCTTGGCTTTGATTTCCCCAGCCGGAGTTAGCTTCTATCACAACAGCACACCGTTCAGCAAGCTGTTTGGGGAAACATCGGCGCCTGTGGCGGGCTCGTTTTATAGCTTGAAAAATTATGCGCCTGCGGCAGGCTTCTTCAGAGCCTCGCAGACAGCCGACGCACCCGCCGCCCCCTCACTCTTATCCGCAACTGCGGGGTGCTACTGTATTTTTCTTTGCACCCCCAGAGGTCGAGCTTGGCGACGCGGGGATGAAAGAGTGGTGCGACTGGATGGGCCGCCGCCTTGCCGCCGAAGGCGGTGGCGAGAGCGCGGGCGCGCGCAGTGGCAGGGTGCGCTTCAAGGCCAGCACGATCGACTTCTCTGAGAACAAGCTCAGCGCCAACGGCACCAAGGCGGTCTGCAATATGCTCGAGAAGTACGGCGTGCGCTGCGACGTGCTCAGACTGACAGGAAACAACATCGGCAACGAGGGCGCGAGGTGTATAGCTAGATACCTCATGGGCTCGAGCCAGGCGCCCGCGCTGGAGCTACATCTCTCCCGCAACAGGGTCACCATGGACGGCGTCAAGTGGCTGCTGGGCTGTCTTGCCCTGCACCCGGCGTACCCGGTGTGGAACAGCGATTCCCAACGCTTCGTGCCGTTGTGGCTCAAGGTCGAGAACGACAAGACCAAGGGGGCCTCGGGCTACAAGGCGCTGAAGTCAGCGTGCAAGCAGCTGTCTTGCTCGGTGTGCCTCGGGGAGACCAGCGGTGCGGCGAAGTGCGGACCACGGCAGTGCGTGAACGGCGGCTGCTGCGACGATCTCAAGCACAGCTGCGTCGCCCACCTGTGCGGCTGGGACAGGTCCGCCGCCTCAGAGCCGCTGCCTGCTCCGGGGGCGCACGCCCGGCCCATGTTCGACAAGCCGGGGCGCGGCGCGGTCAAGGCCCCGCCGTCCAACGCCGAGGCGCCGCTCCGCGATGAGCCTCGCCTGCTCTACGAGGACGCGGACCTGGCGGTGGTGCTGAAGCCGCCCGGCTGGTCGTGCCTGTCGCAGCCCACGGGGCTCGACCCCAGGTTCGGTGCGACCGAAATGGGTACGGACAGATTCGGTACGAAGGCCGACAGCATCTCCTGCTCATTCTGAACAGCTCGCTGTCGGTGTCGTTGTCCATTCGAGACAGATCGCCTGCCCAACAGCGGCCGCTGCCGCTGTTGTTGTTCTTGGGCAGCGTACCCATACTTTCCGTACCCATTCCGGACATCCAAACAGGTGGGCGAAGTTGTCTGGGTTGGCCAGGAGAGCCAAGGTGGGCGACCTGATGTGCGACGCCGTTGTGCCGGCCCTCCAGGCGTGGCTCTTGCTGCGGTTCGGCGCCGACCCCACCTGCGACGCCGCGCGCGACCAGGCGAGCGACCGGGGGATGGCCCACCGGCTCGACGTGGACGTGTCGGGGCCCCTCCTGGTGGGGAAGACTCTCCGAGGCTACGAGCATGCCAAACGACAGATCGTGCTCGGTGTGCTGAAGGACTATGTCGCCCTCGTTCACGGCACCTTCTCCACGGACCGCGGGGAGTGCACTGCCCCGATCGACTCCAGCAGGTATGAGTCGGAGAAGCGCGTCAGGGTGAGCGCGGAGGGCCAGCCCGCCATCACCGTCTGGGAGGTCGTCGCCGAGTACGAGTGCCCAGAGACCCAGGAGGCGTACTCCCTCGTGCACTGCCGGATGGTAACCCTGAAGACGCACCAGATCCGGGCCCACATGCACCACTTGGGCAACCCGGTCGTGGGCGACCCCGTCTACGGCGAGGGAGGGCCCCCCGAGTGGTGCCCCCGGCGCTTTGTTTTTTTTTTTTTTTTTTGTTTTTTTTTTTTTTTCTGTTTTTTTTCCATTTTGTTTTTTTTTTTTTTTTTTTTTTTTTTTTTTTTTTTTTGTTTTTTTTTTTTTTTTTTTGTTTTTTTTTTTTTTGTTTTTTTTTTTTTTTTTTTTTTTTTTCTTTTTTTTTTTTTTTTTTTCTTTGGTATTTTTTTTTTATTTTTTATTTTTTTTTTTTTTTTTTTTTTTTTTTTTTTTTTTTTTGTTTTTTTTTTTTTTTTTTTTTTTTTTTTTTTTTTTTGTTTTTTTTTTTTTTGTTTTTTTTCTTTTTTTTTGTTCTTTTTTTTTTTTTTTTTTTTTTTTTTTTTTTCTTTTTTTTTTTTTTTTTTCTTCTCTTTTTTTTTTTTTTTTTTTTTTTTTTTTTTTTTTTTTTTTTTTTTTTTTTTTTTTTTTTTTTTTTTTTTTTTTTTTTTTTTTTCTTTTTTTTTTTTTTTTTCCTTGTTTTTTTTTTTTTTTTTTCCCGCCACAAGCTGCGCCTCGGGTTCTTCGGCGTCGAGGGCGAGGCCAGATTCGAGACGTGCTCGCTCCAGACCGCCCCGGACCTCTGGTCCTCGGACGGGGTTAGCACGAGGATAATCCGTTCCAGAGCGTTCACGAACGCTTTCAGAGCGTTCCAGAACGCGCTGAGAAGGCTGCGGCGCCCGAGACATCCTCAAGAGCCGCCAGATCTCAGAGATTCTCGATTCATCCGAACCCGACTTTGTCCTCGTTCTGGCCTCGTCTTAGGTCCGCCCTCGGCGGCCTGCGGAAGGTCGGAGGCATGGCCGCCAAGGGCTGCGGCGCGCCTGGGCTGTGAGGGAGCGCGCGCCAGTGCCGGCGCCTGGGGGGCGGGCTGCCGCCGACGGGCGCACGGTCCCCCCCGCGGCGAAGACGGCGTCGCGCTGTCGCCGGAGTGGGCGGGGGGGGTAGGCGAGAGCGAGGGGGGGAGGAGTCAGAGGAGGAGAGCGTACCGATAGCTGCAGCCACCGTTCCCTCGCTGTCGCCTCTTCGGGGTCTACTTGAAGGCCCTCGTCGCCACCGCTGGAGTCGCCTCGAAATCTTGGTCAGAATGCGCCCCAGGAGAGAGGTCCGAGGAGTGGCGGCGGTATCGGGCATCGGTAACTTCTGGTATCCCAAAGGCGGGGGGGAGGGGAGGATGGGGGAGGAGTTAGTTACCCTGATACGCCCGTCTCGAAACGCACCCCGTACCGTCTTCAAAACGTCCGTGTTGACACACTGTGTGTTGGCTCGCCGTGTTGGCCCACGCTTTGGCGAATGCATATCGCCATACCTACGCGTTCAGTCTACGTGTTGTGTTGAGCTCCGTGTCCACGTCACGTGTTGCGTGTTGCGCATCGGGGCAGCTAGTCTCAGGAGGTTTTTAGTTTTGATTCCCCCCTTCTCACTCGGCGGTGAATAGGACTGGTCCTAAAACCTCTTCCTCCTCCTTCCCCCCTCTCCCCCTTCTCTTTCTCCTCCTGGCCCCGCTGGCCCGCGGTGCGCACACTTCGGTCTTCGCGCGGCGCTTCCTCAGGGGGGGGCGCAGCCGCGCGGAGCCGGGATGGCTGCGCGAGGTGATGGGCGAGACGTTGCGGCCTTGAGCACTCTCGGCAGCATTTTAACGTCAGTGGCGCGGACTTCGGCAAGCCCGCCATCCCGAGCGTTGTGATGATCAAGGCCTGGAGCACTCTCGCGAGCACTGCCATGTCCACCCCAGAAATTGCGATGTCCAGGACACTGCATAAGATGGGCGACCATGGCCGGTGGGTTCTTCGGCAAACTCGTCACGGTGAAGATGCATCTGGAATTGCAGCCGATGGTGTCGGCGGTGGGCCCGGTCAATTGGTTTTGTTGTCCTTTTCTGGCGACCAAGACCTAGAATCGAGAGGTTTTCGGACGCGTCGTCATTGGCCGGTTCGTCCTGACCGGCTTCGCACGGGTGCGCGTTCCAATGGAGGCAGACTTGGCTGCGCCATTTTCTCCCTTCTGCTCGGCTTGGTTTCTCGGGGTGCCATGCCGTTGTGGGGGTGTGGGGTGGCGGGATGTCTGTCGGTGTCATGGCGCGCAAGGCTTTGCTTCCGTATCGCTGGGTGCGAGGGAGTTCTCCTCCTGCTCCTCCTTCTCGTCATCCCCCTGCTCCTTGTTGCTGCGCGGCGGGTGCCGTGGAACAAACTGATGAGTTACCCCTTACTGGCGGGGCCAAGTCCTTCAATAAGGTATCCCCACAAGCTCCGTAGCCCTCTGGCTCAAGCCCCCCTGGCTCAAGGGATGGATGGAGGCGCTTGCACGCTGGCTGCTGGATCTTCCGACTCAGCACCGGAGGGGCCGCCCCCCCGAGCCCTCCGTCCTGGCGTCGGTAGGGGGCCGCGAGGGGCGACGCGAATTCGGGTAGATGGTCGCTGTGTCCCCGACGCAAGGGGACGGCGGAGAGATGCTGGATCGGCTCGCCCCCGTCCGCGCAAATCGGCGTCGCGACGGAATCGCGATCGCGATGGCCTTCCGGTTCACCCGCCGCCCCCCGAGGAGACTCGCGAGTCCCCCCCCTCCCCAGTGAGTCAGCAGCGATCGGTCGCTCGCCCAGGGAGGAAACGAGGAGCGTTGCCGATCAGAACCATGTGCTCGCGGCGATCAGTCGCGCGCTGGGGGGGAGATGGTGGCGATCTTCCGGCCCGCCCGACGCCCCTGCGGAGAGTCCCGAGTCCTTCCTCCTTTCTGTGATTGCGGCGATCAGTCGCTCACCTGGGGAAGAGTCAAGAGGTGCGGCGAACCGTGGCAGTGCGCTTGCGGCGACCAGTCGCACGCCCAGGGTAGAAGACGCGAGAGACGAAGCTCCGACCTCTTGTGACACGCCAGGGGAAGCCCCAGAAAGCGGCATCACTCCCACTGATCCTGGCGACATCCTGCAGGCGTGGCAAGGACCCGCGGGGGCAGACTTGCGGGGCCGCCGCGACGACGACCAGGCCTCAACAACCGATTCGGATGCCCGCGTTTTCTCCCGCGCCGACTCTCCCCGATCACCCCCGCCCCCCACCCGACATGGCCCCCGAGAAATGCGCGAAGGCATCTTGCTGAGCAGGAGGTGCCCACGGCAAACAATCAAGGATGGGCGACCGCTGCCCCCGACGACGCGCACCACGGGGGCGACGACACGGGGCGGGAAATAGGTGAGGACCGCCGCCGGACACTTGGTGAACCCACCCCACGCGCCCCCACTCCCACGAACGCAGCCCGGCGACAACGGAGTGCCCGCTCCGCCGCTGAGTTGAGGGCGGGACAGGACGCGAGCCGATCCACCCGCCCGCGATCAGCCAGATCGGCCTCGTGATCGGGTCGGGATCGGGGCTCCCTCGCGGCTCGCCTGCGCCCTCCCTCCCCTCTTCCTTCGCTATATAACCCCCGTCCACCTCGTCGCTCGGTTCAATGCGATGCGGAGCGACCTGCTCGGCGGCGCGCAGCCGGCCGCCCGCCCCCGCATCCCCGTCGGCCCGAGATGCGGCCCGACCAGCACGCGCTGCCGCGGAACAGGCGGCGGCCCGACGATCGATGACTTCAGGGGTGGGGCGCGAGCTCCGCGCGGTCCATGGACGAACGGCACTGGAACGCATCCTCTCTCCCAGGAGGCAACCCGGCGGCTCCAGCTCATGATGCACTTCGCTTGGAAGCGGCGCCCAGAAGGCCACCGCGGCCTTCAGCCCAGCAGGTCGGGCCCCCCATGATGCCCCGCCCTCCAACTCCAACGCCGCCCCCGCCGCGGCAAGCCGACCCCGCCACGCCGCGCGCCGCTGCCCTGATGCCCATGGACTTTACGGGGCTCGTCTGGTCGGCAAACGAGTAGGACAGCGACGGCCGACTGGGCGGGGCAAGGCCGCGCCCGGCTCAATTACTCGCAGTGAGATTCGCCGAGCTGCTGGATATGCGCGACGCTGACCAGACTTCCCCACTGGACTGCGATTCCCAAGCCACGGGGGGAAGGCTGCGGTCGACGGAAAGGTTCACCATGTGCGCGAAGCACCCCTCCAGTGCGACATGGGCGGCCGACATAGTAACGGCCTAGTGCTCGGTCCTCGAGCGCCGAGGGCCCTCGAGGCACTCTGCTCGCCCCGGCTAACCCGCGCGCGCGCCGTGGCCCTCTCCCACTACCACGCATGCAGGGCAAAGGGCCCTCTCATTCACGAGCGGAGGCAGTCCGTCATTCACTGGGCCTCGCATGAGGACCTGCTACACTGGGCAAGACACGACCGGGCCCTAGCTTAGATGGCCCTCCCGAGGCCGTCAACGCCTGCGTCGTGAATCGCCCTGTCACTACGGATCTGGCGGGAGCAGCGCAGCAACCCAGATTGATGACGCCGGGAGGTTCCGTTCCGGCCCATGGGGTCCTGGGATCCCCCCAATGCGGCTGGGCGGTCGGGTAGACCCAGGGGGCGCCTGGCCGCGGGGCGACGTCGCGGTATATCCCAAACTCAACGACAGATGCGGCTTTTGTGGTTCATGGCTTCTGCGCGGGGCCATGGGCAGGGCGATGCCCAGTATGCGTCCGACTAGCGACGCTGGTTACCGGCGAGGCGGCCTTGCTTCAGCACAACAATGGCATGCGTGTCGCGCGAGCAGTCTGTGCATGTGATCAGCTATGCGCCGACAGACATGAGGTCGATCGGGGCATGGCCGGGGCATGGCCCCAGACGAGAACGAGTCGGCCCGACGTGCGCTCCTGGGATTCGCTGCCATGGCCGACGACGACGGCCAAATTTTGACCGCCAGACTCAACAGCAACGCCGCTGCAGTCGGGGGCATTGTGGAGCGCGCCATCATCAGACAGCTACGCTTGGACAGGAGACAGCAAAAGAGTGACGAAGTTATGCCTGGCGCCAACAACCCTGACCCTGGCGCCGAGGGGCACATCGGAGCAGCCCACGAGCACGCCGCGCCTGCCAGGGCCCAAGCCGACCCCGCTCGCCTGGATTCCAGGGCAGAAAAGGGACCGCCTCAGGAACTTCATAGACGAGGTGCGCGCCGTTAGACGAAGGGTAGCGACGGCGACCCTCCCCGCCTTTATTGATGGAGTGCCTTACTGGCCACCGTCATCTGGGACTCCGCCACGACTGCGGGAAGATAGCGTCTCGCACAAACCTTTCAATGCATGAGCCTGCGCGCGCATGCGCTTGACACGGTGGCTGCGTGCTGGGGCGGAGCTGGGGTACAAACGGTAGAGGACGCGCATGACCTGATAGACGTGCAGGTACTTCAGCACCGCTTGGTTTGGTCACCGGGCTCACCGCCCAAGCCCCTCGCCTCGGATACTACGTGGACAGGTCGGCGCAGCAGATCATGATGGGGCGCCTGGATCGGGAAAGCCACCTCCAGATGTCAGTGCTATCAGGGGATCGTGAAGCTGCGGAAGCGGGCGCAGCGGCCCAGAACAGGACCGCGACATGCCCCCAAATAGATGGCGGGGGGTCCAGACCGAGTTCGCAGATGGCAGGACTCATGGCACGCCCCTGAGACGACGACCACCCACACTACGAAACAGGACGATGCGCCACCGACCGGATAGAATGCAGCAGAGCTGCGCCAGTGAAATTTTATTTGAGCGCCTCCATCTCGCCACGCGACGGAACGAGCAAGCTGGGGGGCGAGCCCCGCAGCCCTCCCTTGACGCGAGCTCTTTGAACCCAGAAAAGGCCAGCTCGCTTAGGGGCGACTTGCGTGACTTCGACAGGATTGACACGGCGCCTGGTAGGTGGGCCTCGGGGGCCCTTTGGCTCCGTCTGCGGCCGCGCTTCCGTGCTTCCCTGAAACCTCTCCTCGCCGCCCGTCGCATCGACTCCAGACCGTTCGAAGTCATCGCGAATTGGCTCGTCGTCCGCCCGGCACTCGCGCTCGAGCGTTTCTTCTCCGCGCGGGCTCTCCGAAGTGGCTCCTTCCCGCGGTCCGTCGGCCCCGCGCCGGCGCGTTCCATCGTGCATCGGCTTGGGCTGGAGCTGTTTCTCCCGCGCGAGCTATCGGCCGCGCGGCTTGGGCGGCGCCCGGCGCTTCGGCTGCGCGCGCGCCGATTCCGTCTGCGTTTCGACGGCTGCGCGCTTCGAGGTTCGCGCGGACGCCATGCCCAACGACCGCGGAACGAAACGTCATCGCGGTGATGGGTATAGGGGGGTCACGCAACGGCCTGGCTCGGGGGCCGCGTTGGTCGCGCCTCCGCGGCGCACGCGGCGCGATTCAATGGGGCAGGCGGCGCGCGACCATTCGACGACGCGCGCGCGTTCGATGACCTGTCCCTGAGGCCCAGATCGAGGAAAGCAACGCGTTGGAAGCTTTACCATGTCGAAATCGTTGCGGCTCCTTGGGGGGGGGGGGGGGGGCTCTGCTCGGCAACGTCTCGACCAGCAGATGGCCTGGGCGCTGCCGCTCGCGGCCGAGGGCCCGAGCCCGCGGCCGAGCCGACGCCCCCCAGCGTCTCAGAGGCGTCGCCTCGGAAGGCCCCAACCGGACATCTCCGGCGCGCTCGGGCGCGGGGGGCTTCGTTTCCGAAGTGAAGCGTCTCAAAGACGACCGGGACTTGCGGGCGCCAGCGAGTCAGCCCAGGATCGAGTCTGCCCCGCCCGAGACGGTCATCCGACCCGAGGACCTCAGATCTAGCGCGAGGGGGGCTCCAACGCCGGCGCCGTTCCGCAGCGCTGCTCTTCCTACTCCAGTTGAACTCCTGCCCCGCGTTTCCGACTGAGCTGGACAACGCGTCGAGGAGCGGGGCCGCTGGCCGCAACCCAGAGGCTCCGACGAGATGGCAGTTGTTTCTCAGGCGGTCTCTGACGAGTAGCTGGTAAGTGCCCACGGCGAGTCGTTCGAGACCTGATCCCAGGAGCATGGCTGGAGTGGCGCCGCCGGGGGGTGCGCCAATGGCGCGGGTGATCTCGTGCATGTCAGCTCGGGAGATAGCGTCGGCCGCTGGAGCCTCCTGTCTTCCAACGTTGGCGAGGTCAAGCTGAGCCGCGCGAAGCCCGAGGAGCGCGAGCAGTTCAAGGCTTTTGACGAGGCCGAGTGGGCAGTGCTGAATCGACCTGGAGCACTGCGCGTGCTGTCGCTGGCCGAGCCCCAGCACGCGGCCAAGACCAAGCCCGACAGGGCCCCGTCGTCGAGGATGGCGCGCCGCTGGAAGGGCCAGGGGGGCGCCTTTAGCGCCGAGAGAGCCAGGAGCCGCTGGCGCGCGCGCGGCCTCCATGACCCAGACACCGAGAAGCTGATCGCCTACCCGCCGTCTCCGCAGCCGGAATCCGCGCCGATTTTTGCCGCGGCCTTACACAGCATTGCGACGTGGAGCAGGCCGCCGTGGACTGCAAGAGAGCGCCCAGCCAGTCTCGCCCACTGAAGCGCTCGGGCGACCCGATCTACGCGGCCCGTCGTGACGGTCTTGCAGGGGCCCATGTCCCTGAAGGCCGCGCAATCGAGCTCAAGGTGGCGGCGCGCGGGCTGGGCGACGCGCCCTGGGGGTGGCGCGTCACTCCCGCGCCTTTCTTCTCGACCTGGGCTTCCGCGATCTGCTGCTCGAGCCTTGCTACTGGTCGAAGCGCGAGGAAGGGCAGTTGGTGGCTCAGGTGCTGATCGAGGTCGACGACCTGTTGCTCGACTCCCTCGGCAGTCACGAGAAGTGGTTGCATGGGAGTCTCCAGGGGCGCTTCGCCTTCGGCAAATGGGGCGGGAACGAGGTCGCGTTTGCATGCAGGCGAGCGCGCGAGGAGCGACCCCGCACCGCATCCGTATCTATCAGGAGAAGTACTTCGAGGAGCTCAAGACAGCGCCGCTTGATCGCGGCCGCAGAACCCAGAGACAAATCCATTGTCACCGGCCGAGTTCTCGCTAATTCGCTTTCTGGTGTGAGCTGGATTGCCCTGGAGTCTCGGCGGGAGATTCTGGGCGCTGCCATTATGTTCGCGAGCAGTCTGAACCATGCTACGACCCAGGACGTTCTTCTACGCAAGGAGGTGTTGCAGCTCGCGCGAGACACGGCAGCGCAATGCTTCATGATCTGGAAGTGTGACCTGAGTTTGGTGGCGGCAATGACGGCCAGTGACGCTGTTGGCATTGGCACCGAGGGCCCGGTGTAGAATGCTCAGTTTGCTGGGATTGTAGGTTTTAAGCATGCCGCTGGCCAGCCAACTCGTGTATCGATGCTCTTCAGGAGGGGAAGAAACACACAGACACAATTAATTTGCGATTTCCCAGAAAATATGGGAAAATATGGGAAGTGGGGGGGGAAGACAGAAACCCAGAAAGTATGGGAACAGATGGGGACTATTTTTATTTGTGTGTATTCATTTGTGTGTCCTGGGGCCCCTTCAGTTCAGTTTGCTGGGATTGTAGGTTTTAAGCATGCCGCTGGCCAGCCAGCTCGTGTATCAATGCTCTCTTGCCAGGACGAAACGCGCCGCCAATGCCTCTCTCGCAGGCGAAGCCCCACTCCTGTGGCATGCCGTCGCAGAGGCGGAGCGGATGCAGTCGCATTGCTTCGCAGTGCCCGCTCTGGCGAGGGACCCTCCTCAGAGTGGCCCATGGGGCGCGGGTCTTCTCAGGAGAGGAAAAAACACAGACACAATTACTCCTCGATTCCTCAGAAAACATGGGAAAAGAGGGGAAGTGGGGGGGAAGACAGAAACCCAGGAAATATGGGAAAATATGGGGATGATTTTTATTTGTGTGTATTTATTTGTGTGTCCTGGGGCCCCTTCGTCTTCTCGTTTCTGTGTTGAGGAGCTCTCGTGAGCTTCAGGACCCTTGTTCCAGGTGTCCACGCTTTGGGCGCAAAATCGATGTTCGACGCGCGTTCCAAAAACTGCGCAGGCCGTGAGGAAGATCTCAGGGATTCCTTTTCTGCTCGCAGCTTGCGTGCCAGATGGTTGCCCCCATCTTTTTTGGATCCCACGGATGTGATGACCAAGGCTGATGTGGCCAAGGGTTCAGAGGCCCTTTCGCACCTGCTCAGGACGGGGATGATTTTGGCCTTGAGCGACGCCAAGGAGGAACTGCCTTGGCTTCCGCTGGTGCCAAGCAGCACCGGAGCAAGGTTGACAGTCGACGCTACCTGGCGGCCAGGGACATCCGTTTGCAGTCTGTCAGACAGCCAGATCGACAGTAATTCAGGGGAGTTGTTGGCACGCGTTCCTGCAACCTCTCTCTGTCTGTCTGTGCTGTGAATACTTGCACCCTTGCTTTCCACATTCACGCATGTGTATTTCTTAAAATGTTGCCGACTTGGCTAAAGCCTTCTTGATTGATCGTGAAAAGCTGCTAGCGCGGAGCTTGGCGATTGTCCGCCAGACCCCCGCGTGCCAACATCCTCCCCCGCCGCCCACGTGCCCCCCGCGCGCTGGCGTGGCGCCATGGGCCGCGGGGCCTTCCATTCTGGGCGCGCGGGCCCCGCGCGAGGCCTTGCAGTCGGAGCGCGCGGGCATCGCGCGAGGCCCTGCGGCTCGGCTGCCCCGTTCGAGGTGTTGCCTTCGGGGCGCGCGGGCCCCCAGTCGGGCCTTTCTCAGGAAGGGAAAAAACACACAGACACAATGAATCGTCGATTCCCCAGAAAATATGCGAAAATATGGGAAGTGGGGGGGAAGACAAAAACCCCGAAAATATGGGAACATATGGGGAATCTTTTTATTTGTGTGTATTTATTTGTGTGTCCTGGGGCCCCTTTACTTTCCCTGCCAGGGCGGAGGAGGCACCCTGGGCCTCCCGGGCAGAGTCCGAGCAGAAGGGGTCGGAGTCCAGAGCGCGCGGGCCCCCATTTGGGCCCTTTCCCGGATGGGAGGAGGACGCGCTCTGGGCTTCCCAGGTGGAGTCCAGAGCAGGAGGGGAAAAAACACACAGACACAATTCATCGTCGACTCCCAGGAAAATATGGGAAAATATGGGACGTGGGGGGGAAGACAAAAACCCAGAACATATGGGAAAATATGGGGAATCTTTTTATTTGTGTGTATTTATTTGTGTGTCCTGGGGCCCCTTCATCTGGGCTTCCCAGGTGGAGTCCAGAGCAGATGGGGTCGGAGGATCGCGCCGCACCGCTACTGCATCGCCGACGGCGCCGATGCAGCGCCGACGTCGCCGATACATCGCCGATGCGTCGGCGATGCGTTGGCGATGCGGCGCGATCCTCCGACCCCATCTACCCGGACCCGAATCAGGAGGCGTCTATCACCGCAAAGAGGACACATTGCTTCCCTGTTCGATTCCATTCCCACTGCGTTCGCCAAAGAGGGCTTCGTTTGTCGGGTTGTTCATTGCGAGGTTGGTTCTCCTTCGTTTGCGCGCCCCCTGACATCTGGTACCCCGATTTGGTCGAAACGCGAGCCCCCGACCCTTCGACCCCTTCCACGAGACCTGCCTCTCATCCCGAACCGCTTCTGGAGGGCCCCGAGGCCCAACGAGGGGCCCCGAGGGGCCGAAAACGACGAAGCACCTCTGCCTTGACTTGTGTCGAGACGCCATGTGTCTGGTCGGGCTATACGCGCCGCGAAGCCTCGCCTCGCCGCGCGCGCCCAGCGCCGGCGCCTGTGGTGCCGAGAGCGGGCCCCCGGCGGGCGCGGCGCGCGGGGCCCCGGGCTCGCGGGGCGCTGCCGCGGGGCCTGCGGCGGCGGGGCGGCGCCATGGCGGCAGCGCAGGTCGCCCATGGCCACGGCCTCTCCGTCGCCCCGGCCGCGGGCGGCGACGCTCCGGACGCGGGCGGGGCCCCCGCGGTTCCTCATGGTTAGGGGCGGCTGGAGAGCCGAGGCGGCCCAGCGCTGGTGCCGGCCAGCGAGAATGGGGGAGCGTTGGGTTCGAGGCGCTGTGCGCCGGAAGGTCTCCGTTTGTTTCGTTGTTGGTCTCAGGGGGCCGCTTTCGGGCTGTGGGACCGTCGAAAACGGATCAGGGGTGGAGGGACTCGGGGAGGGGCAACTTTTGCGGATTTGCCAGTGTCCCCCCTCTTCGACAGATCTGCTCGGGGCCCATCTTGCCAAGACCCCCTGGAGTGGCTCGCTTTAGCGAACACACATATGCGTGCACATACGGGAACCACAATGTATAATTTTGTACTCGCGCCGTCATCCGCAAACACTCGCGTGTACTCACATGCAACGTGTGTATACACACGCACACACAAACACACGCACGCGCATATGTATACATATGCGTTCGTAACGTGTTTTTGTGTGAATATGTACACGCATTGATTCACGTACGCACGTGGTTTTACAACCGCGAGGTTCCCCCCTCGCATGCCTATAAACTTCTAAAGCGTTGAATTTCCACCCGCATGACTGCCACACATTTAGCCTGAGACGGAATATGCTTGAAGGCGTCTTGAAACAAAGGCGTTCGATTTAGATTGCTGTCCACGTTTTGGGCTCTGGGCAGAAGGCAACCTGCGGGCGATAGGACTGAGGTCTTCACAATAGTGTAACGACGATGGGCGACACCACACAGTGCAAAGCAAGTTTGTGAACATTGTGCGATTTCACGTTTCAGAGAAGCGTGCCAGCAGGTCTTCAACTAATTTCTTCATTCGCCTTCGGAAAGGCCAGACACGCTCCCTGTTCAGCGGGAGCGGAAACTTGAAGGATCGGCCGATACTTGGACGGCATCTCGTTATCAATTGTGCGGCCTCTGTTGAACCACGGCCTCTCCGTACCGCTGTTGTTGCCGATTATGCATGCAAGAACAGCTCGGTTGTACACTCTACACGATGCTTAAGAAAACCCAAGTTTTCGGCCAGAGTCTCGATTATTCTTAATGTTTCAATGTGAATCCTAAGATTTGAATAGACATTCTGGGTTTTTAGTCAATTTCTGAGACTATGAATTTCTTAACCCATGATTTCTTAAGCATTTCGCAGGGTGTAGGTGAGTCCTGGCTCCCAAAAGTGTTGTCGGGACCGGGAGAACACAGGGTTCCAGTATCGATTCCAAGATGGACCCAACACATCTTCAATTTGATTTACGATATCTCATTGTAGGGCACCTGCACGGAGGCTCGTTGGGGCATTTCTTGTACCTTGTTGGGGGCATCTTGGGGCTGCCTTGGCGCCCTGTTGGATAGTCACTGCGGGCCATCTTGAGCCGTCTTGGGGTGCTATCGGGCCGTCGAAGGGCTGACGAGGCCGTTTTGGGAGTCCCTTGGGGCGGGCCCTCTCGGGCCGCATTGGGGCTCTTTCGCTTCTTTTGGAGGCCTCGGGGGCCTGTGAGGGCGCCCGGGGGACGTCTTGGGACCCTCTTGGGGTCGTATATGGAGACGTCTTGGGGCCGTCCTGTGACTTGTGGGGCTGTCTTGGGGTGCTGGTATCGGGCCGTCGAAGGCCTGAGGAGGTCGTTTTGGGAGTCGGGCTGCTTTGGTGCTCTTTCGGGCCGTTTGGAAGCCTTTGAGGGCGTCTGGGGGGACGTTTTGGGATCCTCTTGGGGTCGTATCCGTAAGGGCTTCACCCCGTGCCGCCGGCCCCCTCTCTAGTTATCATAATGGCATATATCAGAGTCGCGGCGGTGCGTCTCGGCGCTGCCTTGGCGCATCTGGGAATAACATGCGATAGCGGATAGGAATCATCAGCGCATATTGAGACGTTGGCGTTATCGAAGACGCCTACGGCGAATCACCGCCGCCCCATGCCTTTTGGCCGAGCGTTGTGACAGGAGCTCTACCAAGCTACCGAACCATGTGTTCCCCCAGCCGTTTTGGAAACCTTTCAGGGAACACTGGGGGGAGGATCGCGGGGAAGACCAGGAGGAGAAGAAAAAAGGACGGGCATCTTGGGAGCCTCTGGGGGCACTCTTGGGACCTCCTAGGAGTTTCCTGGGAGCCTGAGGCATCCTTGGGCCTCATTGGGCTGCTTGGGGGCCGTTGGGAGCTTCTTTGGCCGTCTTAGGGCGTTCCTGACCCACCTGACGCAGTCGGAAGCTGTCTTGGGGGCATCTCTGAACCGACTTGGTGACCGTTGGCGTCTCGGAGGCCTCTTGGGCCGTCTTGGGCCCTCTTTGGGCCATCTTGGGGGCCTCTTGGATCGTCCTGGGGACATCTTGGAGGCTTCTTGGACACTCTTAGGGCGATCTTGATGAGCTCTTGGGCCGTCTTGGGCCGTCGGAATGCCGAAAAGGAGCAAAAGCCAAACTCCTTCAAAAAACCATAGGAACAACAATAAGTTTGACCTCTTCAGGACGCCCTTGAGGAAATCTTCGAGGCGTTTTGGGCCGTCTTAGAGGCCTCTGGGAGGCCTCTTGCGCCGTCTTGGGCCGTCTTAGGTGTTTATTGTGCGAACTTGGAGGCATCTTGGACTCTCTTGTGCCGTCTTCGAGGCCATCCTGGACCTTCTTGGACGAACTTGGAGGCCATCTTGGGCCAGCTTGAGCATCTTGGAGGCTATCTTGGAGCCGTCTGGAGCCGAACAACCCTTTGCACCACCTGGTACGCATCTCTGGCGGGACGGGCCGAAAGGGCCCGTTGGAAAAGAACCAACACCAAAAGCGAAAGGGTCTAACACGCCAGGCACCCTTGTGATGAATCAACAGGGGGCGGCGGATCGAAGACGCCTACGGCGAATCACCGCCGCCCCCTGCCTTTTTGGAAGCGACTGCGTGGCCGAAAGCTGAGTTTGAGCTTGGCCAAGCTATCGGGCCACGCGTTCCCCGAGTGGGTTTCGAAAGCCTTCGGGGAACAGGGAGTCAGGCGAGCTATCGGACCAGGTGGTTTCTGAGCTTTCGGGCCTCCTGGAGGACGTCTTGGAGGGGTCTTGGGCCGTCTCGGAGGCCTCTTGCGGGCCTTTGGGGCAGTATTTTTAAGGCCATCTTGAGGCCATCTGGGGCCGTCTTGGGTGCATCTTGGGGCCATCTTCGCTGTCTTGGAGGCATCTTGGAGGCCATCTTGGCCGTCTTGGTGACCTCTTGGGCCGTCTTGGGGCTTTGGGGCCCTCTTGGGGGCCTCTTGGGCTGGCAGAGCTTCAAGTAGCGTCGCCTCTCGAGAGTACCCAAAATTGCCTCTTGGGCCCCTCTTGGAGCGCTCTCGGGGTGCTCTTGGCCGCTCTTGGGGCCGTTTTGGGGCCTTCTTGGGCCTCTCTTGGAGCCCTCTTGAGCCATCTTGGAGCCATCTTGAGGCCCCGGAAGGCCATCGAAAGCAAAAAGGCGAGAAGGCTAGATTCATCGATGTTCGCTACATGTTTGAAGGATTTGGGCACCTCAAGCATCCTGGGGGGCCTCCGTGGCCATTCTGAGCAGTCTTGGAGCGGTCTTGGGGCCTCATCTTGGGAGCCATCTGGAGCTAGCTTGGGCTAATTATGTTGAGACATCTTGGAGGTTATCTTGGGCTCTCTGAGGCCCCTCGGGGGCCGCTCGGGGGCCTATTGGGGGCCTCTCGGGTGCCTTTTGGAGGCCTCCTGGGGCTTCTTGGGGCGCTCTTTGGGCTCTCTTGGGAGCCTCCTGGGGGCCCTGGAGGGCCTCTTGGGGCCATCTTGGAGGCGGTCAGTCGAAAGAGTGGGGGTACTAGATTTGCGTTCCCCCCTTGGGGGCCACGATCCTCGTGAGGGGTGGCAGAAAATGGCCCTCCCAATGGCAGAAAAAAGAAGCCTCCGACACATCGCGACCCCCTCCCATAAAACATCAGGGAAGGGGGGGAGGGCTTCCCTCCCCGAAGGGAAGAGGGGTTGCGGAAGAGGAAAGAGACCTTCGTTAGACCACCTGTCGCCCAAAGGGCTGGTGGGATTCCGGCCCCCTCCCCGCGAGCAGCGTCTCGTCCCAGATCTTTTTTGATCATGCCCCAGAGCACGGAACGGGCCCGAGGAGGTCGAAGCGGAGGAAAAGTCGGGAGCCTTGAGACGGGGGTCAATGCAAGCGGGGGTCAGTCAGTGCGCCCGGGTAACGCAGGGGTGCATCGACCCGGGCTTAGCGCGCAGGATTTTGCAGGATATGTTGTAGGATCTCTTGTAGGAGCCCGACTGACCTGGAGTTGTATTGACCCGGGCCAGCAGATCCCCGACTCGCATCCTGGTCGGGGGTTGCTAAAGTAAAGGTGCCCCTGGCTCAAGGTGCCCCCATGGGGGCCTCTTTGGAACTCCTGGGGGCACCTTTTGGGCCAGGGGCACCCGACCTGGCGGCGCGTCTTTGCCCCCTGGCGGCGCTTCCTGCGCGACGGCGCACATTCTGCGCCGCCCCTGGCGAGGAGAGCGGGTGACTCACTCGGCCCTGGCCCCCGAGACCAGCTCTTCGTCCTGAGTCGCTTTGTTCACCGACGGCTTCGAGGCCCGTGGACGGCCCTGGGCCTGGAGGGCACCCAAAAACTACCAGAGGGAAGCATCATTATCCCTATCCCTACGTTTGGCATCACCTTACCTTGGTGCCGATCTCAAGGATTCTAACAGTTTCTGAAGCCATATCCCTAAGATCGTCATCGCATGTGGCTTGCCGATCGTATGGATAGGAAGAATTTCGAGTTTGGTTAAACACGGCGACAGGTTTCCAGGGTCTGTTTCTGTCGTCCTCCCCTTCCTTCTCCTGGCGCATCTCGTCCTCCTGCGGCACGGCGCAGGAGGACTAGCTGAGCCAAGAGAAGGAAGGGGAGGACGACAACAGCTACACATCCACAGGGTATTGATTGGAATTGGCCAGAGTATAACATCCGACGTTCGAGAGATGCCGTCGCCCCGGCGCCACCGCCCAGCCCCGCGTAGGGCCGTCTCCCTGGAACGACACAGGCGCGGTCTCCAGTCTCCAGCCCTGCACCGCGCGGTCGTCCCCTGCGGTCCCCGTCGGCGGGGCCGCGGCCGTGGGCGGCCACGTAGCTGCAGAGGCGCCGCCGACTGGTGCTCTGGGCCAAACAGGCAGCACAGGCCGCCAGGATCGGGTGTACGCGCAGAGGGGGGGCAGGGGGAGGGGGGAAGGCTCCTTAGAAACACCCGTGCTGCTTAGAGGGCGCGGGCCGTATCTATAGATGTAATGCAGGCCGGCGCCTTCTGAGAAGCAGCCTCCTTCTACTAAGCTTGCCCCCCTCCCCATACCCCCTTGTGCGCGCCGCCAAGGGGTGATGACTACGGTGTGGTGGATCTCATGGCCAGGGCCATGATATCTCCCTGGACTTTATGGTCCCTTGTTCCGATTTCAGTGCGTCCCTTCCCCCCCCAGCCGCACACATGCCTCTGGCCATGATTTGCGAAGACCCGTCTGGGGCGTGCCCCTCCTGGACGCCCCCCAGATGAGGCAGAGGGGTCATGAGAGAGACGCGTGCCTGGAGTTTTTGTTGTTACCGTTTACAGGCTCTCGGGGGGGCTCTTCCAGGGGCTTGGGAAAGTAAGAACGAAGAGGCTCAGGATGAACAGCTGGTCCTGGGGTAAAGTCGTGGGGTCCATGACCCGTGTTCCTCAGGAGCCGCTTCTTTCCAGCCGAATGGGGCAGGAATCATGAGAAGACGGGCGAGCGAAACGACGAGGAAAGGATGGCACGAGGTGAGCGAACCAATCGAATACCGTCGCCGAAAGCGACGGTGGAAGCCTCGTTCTCCCCCCTCCATCCATCTTCTTGACAATGCGACCTTCGCCTGCTTCGGCAAAGGCATAGTCTTCGGACGAATGGTGGCTGCTACGTTCGGCCCCGTGCTTCCAGGAGGTGAGCTAGCGTGGTGTGAAATGCCCTGTTGGCCCTTGCGCTTTGCACGGCAAGGGGGGTGTTCTCAGATAGTGTAACGTACGTCGATGGGCAGGACTGCGAGGTCAAGCGCGTGCTGGCGCTCGCTGACGACTACGCCTTCAAAGTGGTTGCTCTCATGCTCTCTCCCATGACGCTTTCTCAGCCCAGCCCGCCGTCATCAACTTATCACTCGTTTGTTGCATAGTTTTGCTTCTTGCAAGTATTGGTCGACGTACATCTGGATGAGGTCATGCGGTCGAACTGACTGACTGTACGGTACTAGATCTATACAACAAATGTACCCCGCAGTTGCGGATAAGAGTGAGGGGGCAGGTGCGGGGTGGGTCGCAGGTGGGTCGTGGGCGGGTCGCGGGTGGGGCGCGGGGTGGGTCGCGGGTGGGTCGCGGGCCGGGTCGCGGGCGAGGACGACGACAGCAGCAACAACAACAACAAACAACAAACAACGCAACAACAATCCGCACCGCGGAGCCCCACTTCCCGAGGGTCTCCAGAGCGGGGAAGGCCTCCAGAAGAGGCCCAGGTGGCCCGAGAAGGGCCAAGCACGTCCAACGTTGAGGTGCTCTATCTTGAGACAGTTGTTGTTTTATCTCCCGGCGATAACGGGCGTGCCTGGGGGGGAGGAGGGTGCTTGTCATGTCGCAATTCGCGTTTGCGCCGTCCGGGGATGCTTAGGAATTGGCATCGAGGGTTCGCAGAGGGAGGGGTGTCCCAGAGTGGGGTGAGGGAAGGAAATTAGTTTGACGCTCACGCTTTCTTAATCACGATCCATGCAGTGCGATTTGTATGTAAACCCATCGCTGCCTCACCCTCACCCTTACGTCTCTCTAGGCCTCCTAGATCGGATCGGAGTAAATGGGGTCGAAGGATCGCCGATGCATCGACGATGCATCGACGATGCGGCTCGATGTGGAGTCCGATTTCTCCACGCCGACGTCGCTGATGCATCGCCGATGCGGCGCGATCCTCCGACACCATCTACTCGGACCCCAGGAGACATTTAGTCTCCCGATGGTAAGTCCCAGACGGCGCCTGTGCGAATCGTGACGTGACCAAAAGGGGGGGGGACGGGCGGGGGACCAGGGCCAGTCACCAGCCCTGTCGCGATGCATACAAAACTGGGCTCTTACCCCGATCCTCGAGGTGCAGCACTACAGCACCTACGGCGAGCTGTCGAGCGCGGGGGAGGCGTGCTTCCAGGCGCTGGCCGACACCGTCGGGCGCATCCCGCCGGTGCGCCCACCCATCTCCTGCCCGCTCGTCCCACGAGGTGGGAGCCCACAGTTCGGGAAAGGAGGAGGAGGAGGAGGAGAAGGAGGAGGAGAAGGAGGAGGAGAAGGAGGATGAGAACGAGGAGGAGGAGGAGGAGGAGGTTGATATCGGTTTTTATCCCCTGGCGATGATGGGCGTGACCAGGGGCGGGGGAGGGAGGGTGGAGGAGAGCGCCAGTTACGTCACGATTCGGGCTGGCGCTGTCTGGGAAAGCCCCAGGCCATGGTTCATTCTCAGACGGCGCTTGCGCGCATCGTGATCTGGCCTGGGGCGGGGGGAGGGTGTGGAGGGGCCGGGGCAAGTCACGGGCGCTATCGCGAACAATGAAAAGAGTTGCTTTTCGATGATCGATCGATCAAGACTCCGTTCTTCGAAGCATCTTGCAGGCACTGGCTCATCGGCTTCCTTCGTCCTGTCGGTCGTGTGCCCTCTCCCACCCATCTCGGATCGGACGAAAGTCGGGCCTAAGAGAACGTCCACTATATTATGATGCCATGTTTGTCCACCATTCAGTGGCAAATTGCGGCCCAAACGCTGTTTCTTTATCTGATTCAACACTTGTCGCCTGCAGAACCCGCCAGAACATCATACACTACGTGGTCCGGCAGCGTTTCTGTGAAGACCCCTGTGCACGCTCCTCGATGCACGGGCGCCCGAAGGCGCTGGGGAGATCGACTACGCGTAAGAGTGATCTTTTGCCGGATTGACCTCTGGTGCGGGCCCATTGGAGCTCTTCGATCGCCGGACGCAGTGCGATAGTGCGCCTAGCGCGCTTGTTTTTTTTTTATCTTCTGTTTCTAGGTCTTTTTTGTTTTTTTTTTCTTTTTGTTTGTTCTTTTTTTTTTTTGTTTTGTTTTCTTCTTTTGTTTCTTTTGGGTTTCTTTTTTTTTTTCTTTTTTGGGTCTTCGCACCCCACCCCCCCCCCCCCCCCCCCCCCCCCACCCCCCCCCCCCCCCCCCCCCCCCCCCCCCCCCACCCCACCCCCCCTCCACGCGGCCCCCCGAATGCCGCGCACCAAGAGCCAGTTTTGCCCAGGGTTGCTCCTTGCGTGTTGCCGAGGAGAGCATGGGCTGGTTCGCTGACCCACGCACCCAAGCTTCCGTCGCTCCCCCGTCCACCCCACCCCCCGCTTCCTTGAAGGGTAACGTCGTGGGGGTTGGGGGGGGGCAGGCTCATGGGGGGACGCATGGGCCCCCACTCCCCCATGCATCACCGATAGAGGCGTGCGGATTCGCCATCGGGGGCCCATCGCCGATCTATCGGAGGCGTATCGCCGATGCCAGCTCGATGCCTCCCCCCAACCGAGCGACCCCCCCCCCCGACAATGACCATCCCCATGCCCTCCCTAACAATGGCCCTCCCCCTCCCCGCTGAGCCAGTCCCCCCCAAAACGTTCACCCTTTTCCAACCTACGCAACTCTACATTTCCGATGGCGCATGCCAGGACTGGGTCCTTTTCGGAACTCCAGGTCCGCTAGGACACGTTGCGGCGGATTGAGAGGAAATTGGCGCAATATGAAGGGATGGTTTGGAAGGGTAATAGGATGTGAGACATGGCGCGAGCCCACCTAGGAGGCGTTTTCGTTCAGATCCCCGTTGCGATGACGGGCATGACCGAGAGGAGGGAGGTGTCTAGGGGGGCAGTCATGTCACGAATCGCGCCGGCGCCGCCTTGCAATGCTCGGGTCGGCGAGGATTGTCACGTGACGAGCAGGGGGGAGGGCGCGGGGCGGAGCGGGGCCGGGCACGGGCGGTGGCGCGAGCAATCCAAAACGGGGCCTAGCTTCCGGACCCCCGACGCCCTCCTCCTCCTCCTCCTCCTTCTCCTCCTCCTCCTCCTCCTCCTCTTCCTCCTCCCTTCCCTCTTCCTCTCCTCTCTTGCTTCCCTTCTCCGCCTCTCTTCGCTCCTCCTCTTCTCTTCTCTTCTCTTGCCTTTTACGTCATCTCTGGGGGGCTGCGATCTGCGGAACTGTCGCCACTTTCGAGGGCCTGCGACCCATTCCCCGGGGACGGCTTTCATCGATCGTCTTTATGGCGGCCAGGAGTCCCAGCATGGGGCTCCCAGAGAGTGAAAATTGAGCACAAGTATCCGTCCTGATTGTTGCTTGAATCGAGGGGGTCTGGATTGACTGTTCTCGGGGCCAGGAAAATGTCAACTTTAGCACCACACGGCGGCCCAGATGCAGTGCACATTTTTGTTTCAACATTCGTCGCCCGCAGAACCTGCCAGGAAATGATAATACACCATGCCTTGTCCTGTGGCGTTTCTGCGAAGCCTCATGGGACAGGGCCCAGATATCTTGGTGTACAGTCAACCCCCGTAGTCAGGATGGGCAACCTTCCCAAGGGTACCCTGGCATCCTGCCCTCCTTGGTCCATCCTTGGCCACCTTCGCTGGCCGTGCCCCGCTCGCAAGGCGTCGCAGTGCCCTTCCAGGGCTCCCGCACCCTCGTCGCGCGCCCGTGCTGTTCGGGTTGGCTGCAGGTCTGCGCGGCCCCCGCGTGGCCCCCCCCCCCCGCCCTCCCCCCTCCCTCCTCCTCCTCCTCCTCCTCCTCCTCCTCCTCCTCCTGCCGCCATCCTACTCTTCCTCCTCCTCCTCCTCTCCTCCGCCTCCCCTCCTCCTCCTCCCTCCTCCCTCCTCCTCCTCCCTCCTACCTCTCCATCCTCCCTCCTCCCTCCTCCCTCCTCCCCACCGCTGCTCTCTCTCTCCCTCGCCCTCCAGCGGCCTCGGCTGCCCCCGTGCCCGCCGTCGGCGTGCCGAGGCCCTCGCCGGCGAGTGCGTGCGGGTGCACCTGGCGGGCTTCACCTCGCAGGCGCCCGCCGCGGCTCCTCGGGGCTTTGAGGGGCTTCAAGGGGCTTCAAGGGGCTGTATCACCACCCACCAAACCACCCCAACCCAACCCGAAGGCTCAGATTTACCCTCGATTTCCAGTGTGGGGGGGGTCGGGAAACATCGAAAAAACACGTGTGGAACCCTTACCCCCCCCCAACCCGAAATTCGGGTCTTCGGGTTGGGTTGGGGTGTTCTGGTAGGTAGTCACTCTAAGGGGCTTCAAGCAGTGGCGAGGCGTCCTGGCTGGCGTGCAGGGCCACCAGGGAGTGGTCTGGTGGGCTTCCGTGGCTTGCACTTGCACGAGGTGTTCTCAGGACATGTCAGGTTGAGGCCGTCGTGCTCTCGTGCGTCGGTTTTCTGTTCTGAGGCCATTGTTATCGTTATAGAAGACGCCTACGGCGAATCACCACCGCCCTTGCCTTTTTGGGAAGAGCCTGTGTGTCAAAACTGCGACTGGAGCTTGGCATAGCTATCGGAGCACGTGCTCCCCGAGTCGGTTTGGAAAGCCTTCGGGGAACACGTGGGTGAGAATGACCGCAGCGAGGATTTCGATCTGGTCTCACTCACCGATATCGGTGAGCCTCTTTGGACAGTCTTTGGTTTCGCCTAGCACCAGGGGTGGTCATACCATTGGCAGTTTTTCTGGAGGCCACACAACAGAACAATATTTGTGTTGGACTACTGATGGTCAAAGGGATGTCGTGTCAGACTCTTCGGTGAAGACATTGTTTTGTTCAGCGCTGGTCCATGAGCGCCTCTGTGGTCGGACGTTTCGGCACATGAGTCGGGCGAGCTATCGGACAAGGTGTTATCCGAGCCGCCGTTGAAATCTGTGGGGGAACACGTGCGCCTAACCACCGGACAGGACAATGTGTTCCCCGAGTTGGCCTGGAAAGTTTCCAGGGACGGCGTGGGCCAGAGTGAGTCCATGGAGGAAGCCGATCTGGTCTCCCTCGCCCATCTGAGGGGCCTTCCTGGACAGGCCTCGGGCTCGCCGAACAGAAAGGGCAGGTAGTTTGGGGCCCGGTGGCACTGTCCAGGGCCGTCTTGGGGTCGTAAGGGGTTTGCGTTTACACGTTTTGGGGGTCGTCTTTTAGAACGCATTTGCCCCCGATCATGGCCACCTCGTCTGATGTTGAATATATCATTGGCACTTGTCTCCCGAAGCCGCCCAGATCTGTTTCGGGGAATGCTCGTGGGGTAGCTTGTAGCTGCAACTTCTACTTGGCGAGAGCATTTCGTGGACGTGCACTGCTTGTGAAGTCTGCTGTATCATGCTCGTCCGTATGTGCATTCGGGCTTGAATTATCTTCAGTCTCGAGCGCGCGATACCACAAAAACACATGCCACACTCCGTCAAAACAAAAGGCAAACCGATAATTTGGGCCGCTTCGGGTCTTCTTGGGAACCTCTTGGTGGCCGCTCGGGTCGTCCTGGACGCTTCTTAGGGGTATAATGGCCAGTCGTGGGCAGTCTTGGAGGCTTCTCGGGCGAGCTCGGAAGCATCTTGGACCCTCTCGGGCAGTCGTGGAGGCCATCTTGGACTCTTTTGAGCTGTCTTTGAGGCCATTCTGGGCCACCTTGAGCGAACTTGGAGGCCTCTTGGGACCGTCTTGGAGGCTTTTTCTGCCGTCGTGAGATCATCTTGGAGGCCTGTGGGGCCATGTTGGGGCGACCTTGGGTGCCTCTTCGGCAGTTTCGGGCTGTCGGAAGGCTGAAAACCAGCACGTGCCAGAACGCTTCCAAAAGCCAGAAAGCTAATGATTTTGGCCGCCTCGGGCCTTCCTGGAGGACGTCTTGGAGGCCACTTGGGTCGTTGTGAGGGCCTCATGTGCGCCTCTTGGGCCGTGTAGGACCGTTTTGGAGGCTTCTTGGGCAGAGTTTAAGGTATATTCGACCCTCTTTAGGTCGTCTTGGAGGCCATCTTGGGCGAACTTGGAGGCCATGTCGGGCCCACCCCAGCCGTGTTGGAAGCCATTTTGGGCCATGTTGGAGCGGGAAAGGCATAGACGGACAGATTTGGGGGTCCCTTTCGGGTGGCCCGCGCGCTGGGCCGGAGCCTCAAGGGGGGGGGTTCTGGTTTTCTGTTGAAAATAACCAAAACTAAACACGTCAGGTACCCTTGTGATACGTTGAATCAACAGGGGCGGGGGATCGAATGGCTTTCGGTCCGCCCTCTTGTGCGCCTCTTGGGGCCTCCTGGGCGCCTCTTGGGGCCTCCTAGGGGGCCTGTTGGGGCGGACGGCTTGGATTTTCGCGTTCCCTCTTTTGGGGTCCTTTTGGGGCCGTGTTGGGGTTCTCTTGGGCTGTGTTGGACTGTCTGGGCCGTGCTGAGGAATGCCTCTGGGGCCGTCTTGGGGCGATCTTGGGGGCCTCTTGCGCCGTTTGGGAGCGTCGGAAAGCCGAAAAGGCGAGAACGCCAAAATCTTTCAAAAACTTGAGAGGCCTCTTGGAGGCCTCTCTGGGTGTCTTGGAGGCCTCTTGGGCCGTCTGGGTGCCATCTTGAGCGTCTAGGAGCGATCGATTGGCGAATCAGGGCCCTCTTGGACCGTTTTGGCGGCCTTTGGGAGCCTTTGTTAGGGTTTTTGTCGGAGGACGCGGCAAGCTCCAGGGGCACCGCGAGAAGCCCGAGAAGATTTGAGGATTTGGGGTCCGTGCCCTTACGAACTCCTCAGGAGTGACGACTGAAGCTCAGAGGGGTCGTGGAAGGACTTGAGGGCACGCCCATTCCGTGCACAGAAGCACGGTGGCGGATCCGAGCATATTGTGGTTCTAAGAGTATCCTGTGGCCCTTAGGAATGCCGGGACGGTCGGTTCAGTTCTGGACGGTTGCCCGGACCTCCTTGTCGTATCCCCGTGAGGAACAGCCCAGGCATCCGGCGCCTCGAGAAAATCGTAACGGGGCGCCATCCCTGGGCCTGGGGACAGTCAACAAAACGGTACAATACGGCTTAGGATGTAAAACGCCCGGTCCCGGGGAAGTGGACTCGCGACGCCAGAGGCCCGTGTTTTAAACAATCTCGATACGCTGGATGTTTGGGAACGTTGGGGGGATCAGAGGAGGAAGAGGCACAAAAACCGCCACCCTCGCCTCGTTTTCGCTTTTCTGGGCCTCAGGGGGCGCCCTTGTCACCGCGCCCGGATTCGCTTCGAATTTCTGGTCAGGGCGCAGGCTGGGAGAGGTCCAGGGAGAAGCGGTATCGGTCCCTTTTGGGCTTCCCAGGGGATGGTGTCAGTGGGCATGCGCCTTCCCCCAATCGCCCATTCATCATCGATATGGGCCTGCTAGCCACTCCGCTTGGGAAAGTGCGGGCTCGCCGATTCAAGGTCGGCGTTCCCCCCCCCGAGCGGGTCTCCCCCTTGACACGTATCCTTCCCTCTTTCCGCGCCCTCCTCGCCTCCTCCCCTCCCCTCCCTCAACTCGCCAGTCGCTGGACCGTCTCAAAGGGTGACTTGAGTCTGTTGGGCATGCGGGTGGTATTATGTAGCAACCGCCCACGTGCGCGCTGACCTTCTACCCGTTGCCCTTCACACGGGCCCACCAAAGTGGTTCTGAGTGTGCCGTGGAGGCTGTCGCGAGGTCTGCCGCCCAAGGCTGCCTGCTGATGGAGAGGGTCTCGGATTGCCACAGCGTGCCCGCGGGAGCAAGGTCAAAGATCCCATCTCGCTTCTCCCCTCTCCCCCTGTCCCGCCCGATTGCCAGGAGCTCCCAGGAACCACCATGATCTCCAGGAGCGCTCAAGCGGCCCTCTTGCTCCCCTCACCCCTCATCCCCCTCCATCTCTGGAAGCCGTTAGAAATACCGAGAGTTCCTCAGACACATGAGAAATCCTGAGTTTGAGCTGACCTCTCACCTCCCTTCCTCCCCCACCGCGTGCCTCCTCCAGAAACTTTCGAAGAGCCGCAGATGCCGGCCGAAAACCCGCAGGAGCATCCAGAAGCCTCATGAAGCCTCCAAGACGATAATTTCTGAGCGCTGCGCCCTGATGTGGTCCAGAGGTGTGATCTCTGCTGCGGCAGGGCATGCACAGGGAGCTGGGTGCTCAACGCAGATCTGGGGCAGCAGTAAACAAGGGCTCCCAGGAGGGCGCGAAATTATTCGCGCTTCGCGCTTCGCCGTCCTCCTTCCTCCTCCCCCTCCTCCTCGTCCTCCTCTTCTCCCCCTGGGGGGGCGGCGCGAGAGCGCGAAGTTATTCGCGCTTCGCGAAGCGCGAACTTAGGAGCCCTTGAGTAAAGGGGGCAAGGCCAGCACGTGACATGAAGGGAGCGGCGTCCCGTCGCCCGAACGTGCTGCCTCCCTGGGGAGATCGGATCGGCCCCGCGCAGAGGGAGGTCGGGGGGGGGAAGGCTTCTCAGGAGGACTTGTGCTTCGTAGAAGGCGCGGGCAGTACCTACAGGCGTAAGGCCAGCGCCTTCTGAGAAGCAGCCTCCTTCTAAGAGACCTCCCCCCCCCTCCCCCTGCCCCCTCGTGCGCGCCACCAATCGGAGGGTGGGCAGGGGTGTTGGCGGTTCGGTCGACTTAACTGCGTCGCAGTCGGTTGCGTTCGGTCGGTGCGGTTTCTACGTTTGTGCTGTGTTGTTGCGTCGTTCTAGGCTGCTTGCGGCGTGTCGGTTTCGCTATCGGTGCGAGCGGTTTTTGATTGTGCTGTCCCCGTGGACGCCTTTGGTACGCCACACCCCGACCGACCACATCTGGACCCCCCCTGACAAATCAGGAGATCCTGGAGGAGAATCAGGGTGGAGAAGGAGGAGAGGGATGAAGAGGAGGAGAAGGATGGAGAGAAGAAGGAGGAGGAAGAGTGCAGAGTGAAGAGGAAGGGGAGGGGAAGCAGCAGGCTTCGGAGGAAGGGCAGGACGAGGAGGAGGGAAGGGAAGACGGAGGAGAATGAGGAGAGAAGTCACCACCCACCAGCCCACCCCAACCCAACCCGAAGGCCCCGATTTGCCCTCCATTTCCAGTGGGGGGGGGGGTCTGGGAACACTGAAAAAACACATATGGAACCCGTACCCCCCCCAACCCGAAATTCGCGTCTTCGGGTTGGGTTGGGGTGGTCTGGTAGGTAGTCAATAAGGAGGAGGAGGGAAGGAGGAGGAGGAGGAGGGAGGGATGAGGGAGGAGGAGGAGGAGGGAAGGAGGAGGAGGAGGAGGAGGGAAGGAGGAGGAGGAGGAGGGAAGGAGGAGGAGGAGGGAAGGAGGAGGAGGAGGAGGAGGAGGAGGGAGGGAGGAGGCCCCTCCCCCTTCCGCCCAGGTGATCGACCGCCTCCGCGCGGAGCCCTGCAGGCCCCTGATCGGGGCTGCTCTGGAATGGGCCAGCGGCGTCCAGCGGCAGGCGCGCCGGGTACGGGCCACGGGTACACCTTAGGCGATGCTTAAGAAAACTTGAGTTTTCGGCCAGAGTCTCGATTATTCTTAATATTTCGATGTGAATCCTAAGATTTTGATAGCAATTTTTTGGGTTTTTATTCGAGTTCTGAGACCATGAATTTCTTAACCCATGATTTCTGAACCATTTCGCGTGGGGTAGGGAGGGAGGGGAGGAGAGGGAAAGATACCGATGCCGCAACCCGAGATGCCCGCGTCGCCACCGCTGGATTCGCTCCGGAATTCTGGTCAGAGCGCACCCCAGGAGATCTCCGGGGAGTGGCGGTATCAGGACCGGTTGGTTTCCCCAGGGGAGGGACCCCCAGTCGGGACGATCGACTGGGTAAGGAAACAATGTGTACAAAAATTGGCAGAATTCCCGGACAATTTTGAGCATGACTCGCTGTCGGTGTCGCCGCGGACGTTGTGCATTCGCGGTAGAAGGCTGCCTGCCCAACAGCGGCCGTTGCTGATTTTGGACAGTTCTTTTGTCCAGCATCGCAACCATTCTTCCATACCCGTTGAGGTCACCCAAACTCGGGGTAAATGTTTGGTGGACAGGCTCAGAGGAGGATTCGCATGCGACGCATGCTGCGCTGCAGGGTGGGATGGACCTCGCACTCTGCCAACACGTGGAGGACCGCGGCCGCAGGATGACATTCCAGCGAAACGGAGCCTTTCACAATTACCCCCCAGGCAATTGGAGCCAGGTGGTGCGCGACAAAATTGATGTTCATCCTGCTGCCTACGGCAAGTCCCGGCACCGTGCCTGGTTTGTGGGTTATTAGCCTAGTGGATGTTGGTTTGAATCTCGTGGGAGGCCTCTTGGGAGCCTCTTGGAGGCAGTTTTGAGGCATCTTGGGGACCGTTTTGGGGGCTCTTGGGAGCTTCTTGGGGCCTCTTGGGGGTCTCTTGGTGGCCTCTTGGGGCCTCATGGGCGCCGCTTGAGGAGTTTCAAGTTTACTGTGCGTAGACAGTCGTGGCCGAGACTCTCACGTCAAGAGGCCCGGTGGTTTCCGCCAGACTGCAGCGACCTGAACCAAGCAGACCCTTTTTCGGGGAAGAGGGAGGCCCGCCACGAGACAGGGCGATGGTCTGAGGCAGGAACCCAGCGCTGTTGTCTTTCCTCTTCCTCTCTCGTCCTTCTTCTCGTCTCTCCCATCATGCAAAGATGCCTGAGCGCACACTTTCCCAGTTCCCGTATTGAACTCCGTTCGATCGGGCCCAAACTACATCTGGGGAGAGTGCATCGAGGGTTTCGAGGCTCGAGGGCTTCGAGGCCTGAAGATGTTGGGTCGCTGGTGCTCGTCGGTTTCCAAAAGCATCGGCGTGCGTTTCCGCAGCTGCGCCTCTCGCCGAGAGCGTTCCGGTTGCTCCCGGACCGTCCCGAGCGGTTGCCGGCAAGCCGAGGAGTGATGACCCTGAAGCCAGAGGGCAACGTCAAGGGGGGGATGCCTCGACCCCCCTATCGCCCGTCGTGGCCAGTAGGGGCCCGATAGTCCACCCCACCTAAAATCGGGGGAGCGTAAGACCCGGGTTTGCCAGGACTCGGGTTCGCCATCGTTTTTTGACGACCGCGCCTCGGATTTTGACGAGGAGGAGTTTCGTGGGATGTCTGCAGCGGGAGGCCTCGTCAAAATGCAGGCTCGGCCTCGTCATTTTTTTGACGACCTCGTCGGGGATTTCCGAGTCCCTTGTACCCACGTTTCCCTGAAAAAAGCATGCGGATTCGTTGTCGAGGGAAGTATCGCCGACCCATCGGCGGTGTTTCGACAATTACAGGCCGATGTCTTCTTCCCCTGAATCAATTCCCCCCTAGCGTTGCCCTTTTCGATTTCGACCGTCCAGGATTACCAACAATCAGCACCAGGACCTTGAATCAAATTTCCAGTCGAGGCTTTCGGCAGTCCAGGTAAGCCTACATGCCTGGAAGGCTTCTTTTGCTGTCTAGGAAGCCGGGTGGGGGAAGATTGGCTCCACGAAAGATTGAGGTGGCTGGCTCCGGATCTGTGTATGGCTTCATGGCCCGTGAACACGAAAAGAGATGGGACGACACACCAGCCATTGGGAAGGGGTCCAGAGGTCCAGGTGCCCACGCATCGATTGAACAGAGGGAGGGATGAGGGAGGAGGAAGGAGAGAGGGCGGGAGGGGGGACGAAGAGAAATAATCTGGCAAATGAGCTCGGTGTTCGTGCGTCGCTGCCCCGCTGCGGCCAAGGATGATGAGGAGTCGGGCGTCCTCCCCCCCTTGACTCTTCCGCTTCCCCATCCCTCCTCCTCCGTCTCCAGCGACGGAGGAGAGACAAGAGAAGGCGCGGCGGGCATGTTCGGGGGTATGAGCGGGAAGGGAGCGGGAGGAGGCTTGGATGTTTCAGGTGGAGGGTTTGCCAGATACACGGGTGGATCTGGCCAGATGTGCAGCTGAGGTGGGGTGAGGAGGGGAGGGAGGCTCATGCCCAGTTCTAGCTGCATTTGCTCGGGACTCTAGCACTCAGCAACGCGTGCTCAAATGGTACGTACTTTGATGCGATGACCGATGCTGAACATGGCCTCAACTTGGAGCGATTGCGCATGGTAATCGTCCTCCTGCTCCAGTATCCTCTGGACCATTCTCTGGAGGTCTCCAGGGCTCCTGGCAGTGCCCCAGAAAAGAACGTCGGGAGCAGTTGCCATTTTCCTTGCTCCCTTCCCCTGTAGTCTCATATGCAGAATTGACCTCCACTCGTCCCGTTCCCATTGCTGCCTATACCAGGTGTCCGGCGACCATTCGCGCTCTCCGGTATCATACCGATGCCATCGTATCGTATGGTATGGTGCACATGTGCGTCTACATGTATACACAGATGTATATAATCAAGCAGGGTGTGTGTGTGTGTGTGCTGATCGATTCCCGTAGAATGGCGGCCGGCATGCTTGTGGCATCCCTCGGCAACTCACATCACGGACCTCACTCGGGGGGTCGTGCGATGACCCACGTCTTTCAAGCTCCCCCCTTTCTCAGGCCAGTTCCAGCTCGGATGGCTGCGGGTCTCACTCCTGCGGAAGGATCAGTCGGCCTCCGCAGCCATCTCGCAAGAGCGCTGATGCGATGTGTTCCTCCCGGGTGGAAGAGCACATCGCAGCCAGCTGTGGCTGGTCGGCTTCCTTTTCTCTCCGTCCCTTTGAGGAGGGTAACCAGGGGGAGGGCGACGAGAGGGAGAACGCGGAGCAGGAGGAAGAGGAATGAGACGAGTAGGGGACGGAGCCGGGGAGGGAAAGGAAGAGAGGGAAGGATGAGGCGGACTGATTAGGAGGCGGGGCATGAATCCTCGAGTCTCGCCCGCACCACCCCCCTACCCCCCCCTTACCCTCCGCTGTTTCGCAGTCTGCTGCGTTCGGTTGGTTCCGTTACGTCTTACAAGCGCCTGCAGCATACCCTTATATGTTTTTTCCCCACATCCAAAGTGGGGTTCTTGTTTTCTCTGGACACCCCGCGCAGGAACAGGAACCCACCATCATCATCACTCATTCCTCACTCACTCACTCACTCACTCACTCACTCACCCACTCATCAGCACTCACTCACTCACACGCTCATGAACTCACATATGATGATGATAATGATGAGTGTGCGCGTGAGAGAGTGTGATGATCATCATCATCACCAGTCAGTCAGTCAGTCACTCACTCACTCACTCACTTGCCTTGGGCCTCGTCTGTGAGTGAATTGCGAGGAAGTCTCAAGCGGGAGCCCCCTCCCTATGGGGCCCGCGGATCATGTTACTAATCCGAGCGGGTCATCCAATTCCTGTATTTGTCGCCACTTTTGGGCTTTCGCGCTGCCAGAACGCCATTCCCAGGCTACATGTGTGAGTGAATTGCGAGGAAGTCTCAAGCGGGAGTCCCCTCCCTATGGGGCCCGCGGATCATGTTACTAATCCGAGCGGGTCGTCCAATTCCTGTAACTGTCGCCACTGTTGGGCTCTCCTAATCCGAGCGGGCCATCAAATTCGTATAATTGTCGCCACTTTTGGGCTCTCGCGCTGCCAGATCGCCATTCCCAGGCCACATTGTGAATGCCTGGAGCCAACTGTAGGCCACTTCGTGTTCTTCGTGCTCCCAGAACACCATTCCCGGGCCACATTTTGACTGCCTGGAGCCAACTGTAGGCCACTTCGTGTTCTTCGTGCTCCCAGAACACCACTCCCGGGCCACTTTCTGAATGTCCGGAGGAGCCAAAACAGGAGGGCGAGGTCGGGGGCACCGTAGGGAGCGGGGGGAGGGCCCGCGCCAGGGCCAGAAGAATTATACGCAGAAGAGACAGCCAGGACGCCTCACCAACCACGATGACGACGGTGAGGTTTTTTTCCAGATTCGCCCAGAGGATTCTCATGTGGGGTCCTTCCGTCGGAGCAATGTGATTGGCATCTCCTTGGCTCGGCGTCGGTATTGATGGCTCTTGTTGTCTTCTGACGGGGCATACTTCATATTGACCACAGTGTCGGGCTGGTCGAACTGAGTTCGAGGCTGGTCACGGTCGCTTGGTGCGCCTCTGCGTCTTTCCAGGTTGTCGGTCTCGGTTTCGTTTTCGGCTCAGCCAGCTTTCGAGCTTGGTGCCGCCGTCTTGCCCCCGCCCATCCTTCTCCCCACCCCGTCAGGGGCTACGTGAGAGGGGGGACCGGTTCATGGGGGGGAGACATCCACCCCGAATCGGCGATCCATCGCCGATAGGGGTACGATACAGCCCCACGCCCCCCCCAGGAGCGTGCGGACTCTCGGGGGCTTGTCTCCGATCTCTCGGCGATGCTTCGCCCATTCCAGGTCGATGCCTCCCCCCCCCCCGGAGCCAGTCCCCTCCTGCCTCTTGCCTGCGCCCTGCCCCATGCGACGCTCAAGGATGAGAGCTGTCGCAAACACTTCACGTGCCCCTCATTTTGCAGGAGCACTCACGGCCGACGCGTCCCCATCAGCGTGCACATAGGGCCCCTTGCTTGGGGGGTGCGTAAATCCTCCTAGCGTCCCTCCTCCCTGACGTCTTCTCTATCTGACGTGAGTGGCCAGCGCTCAGGCTCCCACCCAGCATTCGGCGGCGAGCCCCGGGGAAGTGGTGAAGGGGCGGGCCTTATCAGAAGGCTCGGACGTCTCCCAGGCCTTCTGAGAAGTCACAGAACATGTAGCAGAAGGCGCGAGGGCTTCTGAGAAGTCCCGCCGCGCCTTCTCAGAAAGCCTTCTCCACCTCGCTGCCCCCCCCTCGCTCGCCGCCGAAGCATGCTTCACCATGGTCGCCGCCCGCCCCTCTGCGGGACCACTCCCGCGGAGTTGGCAATCAGGCTGTCCCTGCACAGCGGAAACTCATGCCAAGAAGCACCCCGCTTGCCTCCAGGGTGCCCTGGGTTTCTTAGGTCTCGATGGTCCTGCCATGGAAAGCGTGACGCTCCGACACCAAAAACCAATCGACGTCCTGGGACCTCAGGGTTGGGTTTTTTTGTGGAAGGCTTCTTGTAGTCGAGCTCCTGCTGTGCCTGCAGCGCCCCTCCTGAGCCCCCGACCTTGGCCCCGCCGTCGCCGCCCGCCCCCCCCCCCCCTCGCGCACAGTCCTCCCCCGAGAGGCGCGCGGCGCGGGGCTCCATCGGGACGCCCTCGGCTCCGGCGGCTGGCTCGCCCGCCTGCGGCAGGCGAGGGGCCCATGAAGACAGAGATCCGAGGCGGGGATTTACACACACACACACACACATCCTCCGCCTGGCGGATCGGTTTTCGGAGACCTCGCCAGGCGGTGGATATGGATCTGTTCGGGCCCTGTGGGGTCCAGATCTATCCACATCCACCGCCCGCTGGGGTCCCAGAACGTCGGGTCCACAGGTGGTGGATGTGGATATATCCCCGCCTCGCAGGAAACAACTGCAGCAACATAAGCCTGATTGCAAGGGTCCTCTCGGATATCGTGGGTCGGCGCCGGAGGCACTGCCAGGAGGGGTCCAGCGACGACCCAGGAAGTCCGCGCGGTCCTCTGAGAGCCTTGTGGCAATGCAGCTGTTTTGTTTTTCGAGGGCGGAGGGACAGGTCGGCGACGGAAAGCGTGAGAGAGCGGGGGCAGGGAGGGCGGAGAGGCGGATGTACAGGAAGAGCGACAGGAGGAGTGGGGGGGGAGGAAGCTGACTGGAGTCCTCCTCCGCCTCCCCGAGGTGGACCCAGAACCCCGACGTCAGGATTCATTGGCTTACGCCGCACCGCCGCCCCCTTTGGGCGGCAGCAATAGTGACAGACAGAATTCGCGGAACGCGCGCGATCGTTGGGCAATCTTGAAGTTTCGGCCTGTCCTACGTAGCGTGTGGGGTTCAAGGAGGGGCCTTTTAGGGGATTGTTGTGAAGTTTGTCGTGGTCTTGTGTGAGTTTCTTGGGGCCTTCACGGGGCGTGTCCCGGGCATCCTCTTCCCCCCCTGGACAGGCTTGGGGATCTTTGAGACCCAGCTGGGGTTGCGTCCGGCCAGAAGTTCGAGAGTGGACCCAGCTGCGTCGACGAGGAGCTTCCTGAAGGCCCAGAGGGGGCGGAGAGCGCCCAAGAACTAGGAGTCTCATGCCTCGAGCCTCGATCCACCTCGTGTTCCTTCCTTTGCGAAGCGGTGGCACCCGCCAGGGAGCTCGATCCTCATCCCGGACTTTCGGCGGTGGTCCCCAGCGCCGAAAACGATCCCTGGAGGCTGAATTCGAGGAAATGCCTCGGGTCGAAAATCTGTGAGACACCGGCGGCGACGACGAAATCTTCTTTCCTTCGATTGGGTTGAGGGAAGGGTCCGGGGGGCCCGTGGCGAACGATGTCTGCGTGGGGAAAAGAGAAAATTTGGCTGCAGTGCCTTAGGCTTTTCAGTTTTTGTTCGTGCTTTTCGTTGTCGAAGGGCCGCCTCCGGGCCCCGGGATAATTCGGGGGGCTTTGTGGATCCCCGTGAGGGCCTCTTGGGTCCATGTCGGCGCCCTTTCATGTTGTCTCGGGGCGAAGTGCTCGGATTCTCCATTCGGGTTT
>CAUYUJ010004567.1:0-68743 GCA_963575745.1 Prorocentrum cordatum | reverse complement strand
GCACCTTTTTTTTTTTTTTTTTTTTTTTTTTCAAAGGGAAAGTCTTGATGCTCAAACTGCGCCCCTGGCCCCCAGGTTACAACAACAACGGCTCCCGCCAGAGACTTCCTCACAATTTAGCCAGGACCCCCGCTCCCGCCCGAGACGTCCTCCATTTTATTCAGAAATCGCGCTCTCGCTTGGACTTCCTTACACTTAATTCAGGAATTGCTCTCCCGGCGCTCTGGAGTCGCGCTCTCGCTGGAGACTTGCTTGCACTTTACTGGCGAATTGCGCCCTTGCGTTGGTATTTCCTGCAATTGACTCAAGCGCCGCGCTCCCGAACCCAGGCACCCAGGAGTCGCACTCACGCTTAGGATTCCGTCGCAGATTACCTAGGAATCGGGATCTCGCTGCCCTTCGCGGCCCCGTTGCAGCCCTTCGTGGCCCCCTCGCTGCCCTTCGTGGCCCCATTGCACCCCTTCGTGGCCCCCTCGCTTTGTTTCGTGGCCCCGTTGCAGCCCTTCGTGGCCTCCTCGCTGCCCTCCGTGGCCCCGTTGCAGCCCTTCGTGGCCCCCTCGCTTTGTTTCGCGGCCCCGTTGCAGCCCTTCGTGGCCCCCTCGCTGCCCATCGTGGCCCCGTTGCAGCCCTTCGTGGCCCCGTTGCAGCCCTTCGTGGCCCCCTCGCTCCCCTTCGTGGCCCCGTTGCAGCCCTTCGTGGCCCCCGTTGCTGCCCTTCGTGGCCCCATATAGGATATATGTATACCTTTCGTGGCCCCCACTCGTTCGCGCCCGTGGTAGCCCATATGCGTGCTCTTCGTGGCCCCGCTGTCGCCCTTCGTGGCCCCCTCGCTGCCCTTCGTGGACCCGTTGCTGCCCTGAGTGGCCCCGTCCTTGCCCTCCGCGGCCCAACATACGTATGCCCTTCGTGGCCCCCGCTCGTTCGCGCCCGTTGTGACCCCATACGCGTTCCCTTCGTGGCCCCGCTGTCGCCGGTTGTGGCCCCCTCACTGTCCTACGTGGCCCAGCTGCTACCCACAGTGGCCCCATCGTTGCCTTCTGTGGCCCCGCATTATCTGCCCTTCGTGGCCCCCGCTCGTTCGCGCTCTTCGTGGCCCCATACGCATTCCCTTCGTGTCCCCGCTGTCGCCCTTCGTGGCCTACTTCGTGTCCTTCGTGGCCCTGCCTTGTCGTTCTCTCTCAGTTTCCGCTCGTCCGTCGCATCGTCGTCGTCGCCGTCGTCTTCGCCGTCGTCGTCGTCGTTGTCGTCGTCGTCGTGGTCGGTCCCCTTGTCCGTCCCTCTTGGGGTCGGGTCGACGGTCCGCGGCCGCCCCGCCGATCAGCGCTGCCGCTGGCCAGGCCGACGGTCCGCGGCCGCCCCGCCGCTTGCCGGGGCTCGGCCTGCAGGGAAGACAGGTGTACCCCCCAAAAGGGGTTCGATCGAAGATGAAAAGGGCGGGTATCGAGGGTTTGGGAAGTACGCGTTCTTAAACACTCGAGCAGATTAGGGCAAGCAGTCTGAAAATGATTGGTGTTGTTGCTGTTGTTGCTGTTGGTGCTGTTGTTGCTGTTGGTGTTCCTGTTGTAGTTGTTGTTGTTGGTGGTGGTGATGGTGTTGTTGTTGGTGTTGTTGGTGGTGGTGGAATTGGTGTTGGTGTTGGTGTTGGTGTCGGTGTTGTTGGTGTTGTTGTTGTTGTTGGTGGTGGTGTTGGTGTTGGTGCTGGTGTTGGTGTTGGTGTTGTTGTTGTTGTTGCTGCTGTTGTTGGTGTTGCTGGTGTTGTTGGTGTTGGTGTTGGTGTTGTTGCCGTTGTTGCTGTTGTTGATGATGTTGTTGTTGTTGTTGTTATTGTTGTTGTTGCTGCTGTTGCTGTTGTTGATGTTGTTGGTGTTGGTGTTGTTGTTGTTGGTGGTGGTGTTGTTGTTGGTGTTGTTGTTGGTGGTGGTGGTGTTGGTGTTGGTGTTGGTGTTGGTTTTGGTGGTGTTGGTGTTGTTGTTGTTGTTGGTGGTGTTGGTGTTCGTGTTGGTGTTGTTGTTGTTGTTGTGGTTGTTGTTGTTGGTGGTGGTGTTGTTGTTGTTGCTGTTGTCGCTGCTGTTGTTGTTGGTGTTGTTGTTGATGTTGTTGTTGGTGTTGGTGTTGCTGCTGCTGCTGCTGCTGATGTTGTTGTTGGTGTTGGTGTTTTTGTTGTTGTTGCTGTTGCTGTTGTTGTTGTTGTTGGTGTTGTTGTTGGCGTTGTCGTTGTTGTTGTTGTTGTTGCTGTTGTTGCTGCTGATGTTGCTGCTGCTGTTGTTGTCGGTGTTGGTGTTGTTTGTGTTGTTGGTGTTGTTGGTGTTGGTGGTGTTGGTGGTGTTGTTGTTGTTGTTGCTGCTGCTGTTGTTGTTGTTGTTGTTGCTGTTGTTGCTGTTGTTGTTGAATTCCCATTTCTGGAGAATAATTGTTGTTGATCCCCCTCACCGGTGCATATTGGTTTGTCTCAATCAAAGTGTGCTGCTCGACGTTCGCACCCTGTTTTTTGACAGGGAAAGTCTTGATGCTCAAACTGGGCCCCTGGCCCCCGGGTTACAACAACAACGGTTCCCGCGTGAGATTTCCTGACAATTTTGCCAGGACCACCGCTCCCCCTTTCCTCCTCCTTTCCTCCTCCTCCTCATCCTCTCCCTCCTCCTTTCCTCCTCCTCCTCCTCCTCCTCTTCCTCCACCTCCTCATCCTCCTCGTCCTCCTCCTCCTCCTTTCCTCCTCGGTCCTCCTCCTCCCCTCCTTTCCTCCTCCTCCTCCTCCTTTTCCGCCTCCTTCCTCCTCCTCCTCCTCTTCTGCTCCTCCTCCTCCTTATCCTCTCCTCCTCCAAACTCCTCCCCTCCCCGTCCCCTCCTCCCCTTCCTCCTCCTCTTCCTTTTCCTCTGTTCCTCCTCCTCCTCCTCCTACTCTCCCTCCCTCCTTCTCCTCCTCCTTTCCATCTCCTCCTCCTCCTCCTTCTCCTCCTCCTCGTCCCCCCTCCTCCTCCGACTCCGACTCCTCTCTCTCCCTCCTCCTCCTCCTCCTTTCCTCCTCCTCTTTCCTCCTCCCCCTTCTCCTCCTCCTCCGTTCCTCCTCCTCCTCTCTCCCCCCCCCCCTCTTCCTCGTCCTCCTTCCTCCTCCTCCTCCTTTCCTCCTCCTCCTCCTCCTTCTTCCTCCTCCCTTTCCTTCTCGTTCCTCCTCCTCCTCCCTCCTCCTCATCCTCCTCTCCTCCTCCTCCTCCTCCTCCTCCTCCCTCCTCCTCCTCCCCCTCCTTTCATCCTCCGCCCCCCCCCCCCCCCCCTCCTCCTCCTCCTCACTCCTCATCCTCCTCCTCCCTCCTCCTCCTCCGCCTTTCCGTCCTCCTCCTTCTCCCGCATTTCCTCCTCCTCCTCCGACTCCTCCCCGTCTTCCTCCCCCTTTTCCTCCTCCTTTTTCCTCCTCCTCCTCCTCCTTCTGCCCTCCTCCTGCTCCTCCTCCTCCTCCTCCTCCTCCTCCTCCTCCTCTCCTCCTCCTCTCCCTCCTCCTTCCTCCTCCTTCCGTCCCTCCTCTCCTCCTCGTCCCCTCCTCCTCCTCCTCCTCCTTCCTCCTCCTCCTCCTCCTCCTTTTTCTCCTCCTTCCTCCTCCTTCCTCCTCCTTTCCTCCTCCTTTCCTCCTCCTCCTCCTCCTTTCCTCCTCCTCCTCCTCCTCCTCCTCCTCCTCCTCCTCCTCCTCCTTCTGCTGCTCCCCCTTCCTTGTGGAGGACGGGAGTTTTTTTTCACGATTTTCTGCCCCCAGGGCCCTTCCCAGTCCTCGGGACCGTCAAAAAACGACCCAAGACGAAGAATCGGTCCTGAGAAAGGGGTCGGACGTCGTGGAAGAATCCCGACGTTGTGGAAGAATCCCGACGCCGGGGGTCTGGGTGTCAGCGGCTGGTTGTGTTTGGAAGTGCCAGGGGTGAGATGGTGAGGCGCAGGGGGGCTTCTGCTCCCGCTCCCCCCCTCTTCGCGTTGGCCCCCCTGGCACTCCTCCCCGTCCCCCTCCCCCTCCCGGCCAGGATCCGTGCAGGTGGCAAGCTGGCGTCCTTCCATCCCTCCCCCCTCGCCCACTCCTCCAGCCACCTCCTGCACCTCCCCTGTCCTCCTGGATCTTCTGTCCTCTGATTTCCTCTTGGCCAGATCTCCTTCATCTTCCATCATCCTTCCTAGATCCTCCTCCTCCGGCCGCCTCCCCCGGTCCTCTTCCGCCTCCCGCGGCCCCGGCGCCGGGCCCGCTGTAGTTCTCTCGTGTCCACTGGGGCCAGGCCATGTCATGAGGTCCGACCTCTTGCAGTCGACCGCTCACGCTGACGACGATGACGAAATGACGATGACGATGACGATGACGACGACGGTGACGACGACGATGACAATGACAATGATGACGGCGATGACGATGACGACGACGAGGACAATGACGATGACGATGACGATGACGATGACGATGACGATGGCAACGATGACAATGTCAATGTCTGGTGCTGTGCCGCTGAGCCGTGGACTCTATGACGGTGTGCGCCCGCCCGCTCGGAACCCCCAAACGCCCGGCTGCTCCCATTCTCTCGAGGCCTGGGCCCCAGAGGTCCGGACCACCTCCCCAGAACCGGGTTTTCGTCCTGAGTTGGCGGCGAGCCCGGGGGGGTAAGTGAGAAGGGGCGGGCCTCCTCAGAAGGCTCGGAAGCCCCCTGGCCTTCGGAACCAGACATCCGGCTGCTCCCATGTTTTCGAGGCCTACCCTGACTCCGGATCCGCCCTACTTTGGGGAAATTCGTAAGTAGGGCTTGGAATTCCCGCCTTACTTTTCAAGCCCCGCTGATGCCAATTTCCGCCCTACTTTTGTGTCGCTGTTTCCGCCCTACTTCTGCGGATTTTCGCCCTTCTTTATGTTGGGTGCAGAAATTTCCGCCCTAGTTTTTCGGCTTCGCAATTTTAAGTTCGAAAACAGCCAAAGTAGGGCGGATCTGGAGTCAGTGCCCCGGAGGTCCGGACCGCCTCTCCGGGACTGGGTTTACGCCCTGAGTCGTTTTTCGACGCTCCCGAGGCCCGGCGAGGGCCCGCGGAGGCCGAAATTTGCCCAAATCCCGCCTGCTCCAAGTTTTTGGGGGAGCGCCGGCTCTCAGGGGAGAAGTCTTCAGCATGAGTCCTCCCCGAAGGCACAAAAACGCTCCCAAGAGGGCCAGAGGGCTTCTGAGAGAAGCTCCGCCGCCTTCTGAGAAGGCCTTCTCCGCCTCGTTCCCCCCCCCGCGCGCCGCCGAGAGAGGCGGCGGCGGCGGAGGACAACGAGCAGCCCAGACCCCCGACGTCATGATTTCTTCATGACGTCGACCCCAGAGGTCCCGACCCCTTCCCCGGGACCGGTTTTGCGTCCGAGTCGGCTTTTGACGCTCCCGCGGCCCGGTGAGGGCCCCCAGAAGCCGAAAATAGCGAAAAGCTTCCCGTCGCGTTTTTTCATGACTCGAGGGCCTTTCGAGGGCCCGCGGAGGCCGAAAACTGCCCGAATCTCGCCGCTCCTTTTTTTGGGGGGGGGACCGTCGGCTCTCAGAGCCCGCCATGCGCCCGCGACGACTGGCGGGCTCCCGCCGGGCCGCCGCCGAGCCGGCTTGGGGCCGTCTTCGGGCCCAGGCCTGGCCTACGCCGTCTGCTGCAAGGAGGAGGAGGAGGAGGAACAGGAACAGGAACAGGAACAGGAACCGGAACAGGAGCAGGAGCAGGAGCAGGAGGAGGAGGAGGAGGAGGAGGAGGAGGAGGAGGAGGAGGAAGAAAAACGCTACAGCTTAGTTGCTAAAGTCCGCCTAATGTAAAAAGGAGGAGGAGGAGGAGGAGGAGGAGGACGAGGAGGAGGAGGAGGAGGAACAGGAACAGGAACAGGAATAGGAGCAGGAGGAGGAACCGGAGGAGGAACAGGAGGAGGAGGAGGAGGAGGAGGAAGAAGAACGCTACAGCCGAGTTGCTAAAGTCCGCCTAATTTAAAAAGGAGGATGATGAGGCGGAGGAGGAGGAGCAGGAGGAAGAGGAGGAGGAGGAGGAGAAGGATTAGTGTAAACCCAAGAGTCACCAACGATGTTGGAATAGACCCTCCCCCAAGCTCCCTCGTCATAGGCCCCATACAACGGTTCATGTCAACAGAGGGACGTGTCTTGTTGGAAGCATACCGTTTGAAGACCTTGAATCATGTCAAAATATTTATCGGGATTCCAACGCCACGGATCAACCTGACTGTTGCGTCTTGACGGCCCTGAATCGTGCCTGAACGCCATTTCTAGGACTTCAACACCGCGAATCACCTTAACTGTTGCACCCTCATGGTCTTGAATCCTTCCAGAACGTTATTTCTGGTACGTCGATCATGGGAATCCGTGAAACTCCTGCAACGTTTTAAAGCGAATGTGCGCGGCGCTCAGGCGAGAGCCACATTCTGAAAATGAGCCGCCCTCAATCCGTGAAGCCCTTGTAGTTACCTAACAGCGAAGACTGATAGGTTTCTAGTGGACTCAAAAGAGCTCACAGATCACTCCACAGGGGGGTCCGGGCAGGTGTTGGGAGTTGCCGGGCGGCAGGGTGCCCCGCTCGTTTTTCACCAACAGTCACACACTTCGTGCTCTTCGATTTCCCAGAACTCCATTCCCAGGCCACATTCTGGAGGGCCGGATGCAACAGTCACACACTTCGTGCTCTTCGAGTTCCCAGAACTCCATTCCCGGGCCACATTTTGGATGCCCGGAGCCAACTGTAGGCCACTTCGTGCTCTTCGAGTTCCCAGAACTCCATTCCCGGGCCACATTTTGAATGCCCGGAGCCAACTGTAGGCCACTTCGTGCTCTTCGAGTGCCCAGAACTCCATTCCTGGGCCACATTTTGAATGCCCGGAGCCAACTGTAGGCCACTTCGTGTTCTTCGAGTTCCCAGAACTCCATTCCCGGGCCACATTTTGAATGCCCCGAGCCAGCTGTAGGCCACTTCGTGATCTTCGAGTTCCCAGAATTCCATTCCTGGGCATGATTTTGAATGCCCGGAGCCAACTGTAGGACACTTCGTGTTCTTCGAGTTCCCAGAATTCCATTCCCGGGCCACATTTTGAATGCTGAGGCAGGCTGAGGCTGAGGCTGAGGCAGGCTGAGGCTGAGGCAGGCTGAGGCTGAGGCTGAGGCTGATGCAGGCTGAGGCTGAGGCAGGCTGAGGCTGAGGCCGAGGCTGAAGGCAGTCTGAGGCTGAGGCTGAAGCAGGCTGAGGCTGAGGCTGAGGCAGGCTGATGCTGAGGCAGGCTGAGGCTGAGGCTGAGGCTGATGCACACTGAGGCTGAGGCAGGCTGAGGCTGAGGCCGAGGCTGAAGGCAGGCTGAGGCTGAGGCTGAAGCAGGCTGAGGCTGAGGCTGAGGCAGGCTGAGGCTGAGGCTGAAGCAGGCTGATACTGAGGCAGGCTGAGGCTGAGGCAGGCTGAGGCACAGAGGCTGATGCTGAAGGCAGACTGAGGCTGAGGCTGAAGCAGGCTGAGGCTGAGGCTGAGGCAGGCTGAGGCTGAGGCTGAGGCAGGCTGATACTGAGGCAGGCTGAGGCTGTGACTGCGACTGCCGCTGCCACTGCGACTGTCATCGCGAATGCGACTGCGACTGCGAGAACAGCAGAAATCTACAACTGGATTCTCATCTGAATCTTAAGGGGAATGCTTCCATATATGCTTCTACACATCGCTGTTAGGTTGCTTTGCCGGGATAATTTTTTGTTTAATGAATGCGCGCGGCGCTAAGGCGAGAGCCACATTTTGGAAGCCACCCGCCCTCAATCCGTGAAGCTCTTGCTTATGTTTAGAGCGAATGTGCGCGGCGCTTAGGCGAGAGCCACATTTTGAGAACGACCCGCCCTCAATCCGTGAAACTCTTGCAAGTTTTTGGAAACGAATTTGCGAGGCGCTAAGGCGAGAGCCACATTTTGAAAACGGCCCGCCCTCAATATGTAAAATTCTTTACGCTTCGCGTATCCCCACCAGCCCATCTCACAGCAGCAACTCTTGCGAAGCATGCCGACAGTCGTGTTTTTACCTAACAGCGAAGACTGATAGGTTTCTAGTTGACTCAAAAGAGCTCACAGATCACTCCACAGGGGGGTCCGGGCAGGCGTTGGGAGTTGCCGGCCGGCAGGGTGCCGGGCCTGTGCCGGGCTCGTTTTTCACCAACAGTCACACACTTCGTGCTCGTCGACCTCTCAGAACCCCATTCCCAGGCCACATTCTGAATAACCGGATGCAACAGTCACACACTTCGTCCCTTCGACCTCCCAGAACTCCATTCCCGGGCCACATTCTGAATGCCCGGAGCCAACTGTAGGCCACTTCGTGCTCTTCGAGTTCCCAGAACTCCATTCCCGGGCCACATTTTGAATGCCCGGAGCCAACTGTAGGCCACTTCGTGGTCTTCGAGTTCCCAGAACTCCATTCCTGGGCATGATTTTGAATGCCCGGAGCCAACTGTAGGCCACTTCGTGGTGTTCGAGTTCCCAGAACTCCATTCCTGGGCATGATTTTGAATGCCCGGAGCCAACTGTAGGCCACTTGGTGTTCTTCGAGTTCCCAGAACTCCATTCCCGGGCCACATTTTGAATGCTGAAGCAGGCTGAGGCTGAGGCTGAGGCAGGCTGATGCTGAGGCAGGCTGAGGCTGAGGCTGAGGCTGATGCAGGCCGAGGCTGAGGCAGCCTGAGGCTGAGGCGAGGCTGAAGGCAGACTGAGGCTGAGGCTGAAGCAGGCTGAGGCTGAGGCTGAGGCAGGCTGAGGCTGAGGCTGAGGCAGGCTGATGCTGAGGCAGGCTGAGGCTGAGGCTGAGGCTGATGCAGGCTGAGGCTGAGGCTGAGGCAGGCTGAGGCTGAGGCCAAGGCTGAAGGCAGACTGAGGCTGAGGCTGAAGCAGGCTGAGGCTGAGGCTGAGGCAGGCTGAGGCTGAGGCTGAGGCAGGCTGATGCTGAGGCAGGCTGAGGCTGAGGCTGAGGCTGATGCAGGCTGAGGCTGAGGCAGCCTGATGCTGAGGCCGAGGCTGAAGGCAGACTGAGGCTGAGGCTGAAGCAGGCTGAGGCTGAGGCTGAGGCAGGCTGAGGCTGAGGCTGAGGCAGGCTGATGCTGAGGCAGGCTGAGGCTGAGGCTGAGGCTGATGCAGGCCGAGGCTGAGGCAGGCGGAGGCTGAGGCTGTGAGGCTGAAGGCAGACTGAGGCTGAGGCTGAAGCAGGCTGAGGCTGAGGCTGAGGCAGGCTGAGGCTGAGGCTGAGGCAGGCTGATGCTGAGGCAGGCTGAGGCTGAAGCTGATGCAGGCTGAGGCTGCGGCAGGCTGAGGCCGAGGCTGAAGGCAGACTGAGGCTGAGGCTGAAGCAGGCTGAGGCTGAGGCTGAGGCAGGCTGAGGCTGAGGCTGAGGCAGGTTGAGGCTGAGGCAGGCTGAGGCTGAGGCTGAGGCTGAGGCTGAGGCTGAGGCTGAGGGAGGCTGAGGCTGAGGCAGGCTGAGGCTGAGGCCGAGGCTGCAGGCAACTCAGGCTGAGGCTGAAGCAGGCTGAGGCTGAGGCTGAGGCAGGCTGAGGCTGAGGCTGAGGCTGAGGCAGGCTGATGCTGAGGCAGGCTGTGGCTGAGGCTGAGGCTGATGCAGGCTGAGGGTGAGGCAGGCCGAGGCTGAGGCTGAGGCTGCAGGCAAACTCAGGCTGAGGCTGAAGCAGGCTGAGGCTGAGGCTGAGGCAGGCTGAGGCTGAGGCTCAGGCTGAGGCTGGGTGAGGCTGAGGCAGGCTGAGGCCGAGGCTGAAGGCAGACTGGTGTTGAGGCTGAAGCAGGCTGAGGGCGAGGCTGAGGCAGGCTGAGGCTGATGCAGGCTGCGGGTGAGGCTGAGGCAGGCTGAGGCCGAGGCTGAAGGCAGACTGATGTTGAGGCTGAAGCAGGCTGAGGGCGAGGCTGAGGCAGGCTGAGGCTGAGGCAGGCTGAGGCTGAGGCTGAGGCAGGCTGAGGCTGAGGCTGTGACTGCGACTGCTGTTGCCACTGCGACTGCCATCGCGAATGCGACCACGACTGCGAGAACAGCAGAATTCTACAACAGGATGCTTATCTGAATCTTAAGGGGAATGCTTCCAGATATGCTCCTACACATCGCTGTTAGGTTGCTTTGCCGGGATAATTACCTAACAGCGAAGACTGATAGGTTTCTAGTGGTGTAAAAAGAGAGCAGCACATTACTCCACAGGGGGGTCTGGGCAGCCGTTGGGGAGCCGTTGGGGGCCGTTGGGGGGCCGTTGGGGTTTGCCGGGGGGGATCGTTTTTCGCATACAGTCACACACTTCGTGCTCTTCGACCTCCCAGAACTCCATTCTTCGACCTCCCAGAACTCCACTCCCGGGCCACATTCTGAATGCCCAGAGCCAACTGTAGGCCACTTCGTGGTCTTCGAGTTCCCAGAACTCCATTCCCGGCGTACATTTTGGATGCCCGGAGCCAACTGTAGGCCACTTCGTGGTCTTCGAGTTCCCAGAACTCCATTCCCGGGCCACATTTTGGATGCCCGGAGCCAACTGTAGGCCACTTCGTGGTCTTCGAGTTCCCAGAACTCCATTCCCGGGCCACATTTTGGATGCACGGAGCCAACTGTAGGCCACTTCGTGCTCTTCGAGTTCCCAGAACTCCATTCCTGGGTATGATTTTGAATGCCCGGAGCCAACTGTAGGCCACTTCGTGTTCTTCGAGTTCCCAGAACTCCATTCCCGGGCCACATTTTGAATGCTGAGGCAAGCTGATGCTGAGGCTGAGGCAGGCTGAGGCTGAGGCAGGCTGAGGCTGAGGCCGAGGCTGAAGGCAGACTGAGGGCAGGCTGAGGCTGAGGCAGGCTGAGGCTGAGGCCGAGGCTGAAGGCAGACTGAGGCTGAGGCTGAAGCAGACTGAGGCTGAGGCTGAGGCAGGCTGAGGCTGAGGCTGAAGCAGGCTGATGCTGAGGCAGGCTGAGGCTGAGGCTGAGGCTGATGCAGGCTGATGCTGAGGCAGGCTGAGGCTGAGGCCGAGGCTGAAGGCAGACTGAGGCTGAGGCTGAAGCAGGCCGAGGCTGAGGCTGAGGCAGGCTGAGGCTGAGGCTGAGGCAGGCTGATGCTGAGGCAGGCTGAGGCTGAGGCTGAGGCTGATGCAGGCTGAGGCTGAGGCAGGCTGAGGCTGAGGCTGAGACCGAGGCTGAAGGCAGATTGAGGCTGAGGCTGAAGGCAGGCTGAGGCTGAGGCTGAGGCAGGCTGAGGCTGAGGCTGAAGCAGGCTGAGGCTGAGGCAGGCTGAGGCTGAGGCTGAGGCTGATGCAGGCTGAGGCTGAGGCAGGCTGAGTCTGAAGCCGAGGCTGAAGGCAGATTGAGGCTGAGGCTGAAGCAGGCCGAGGCTGAGGCTGAGGCTGAGGCAGGCTGAGGCTGAGGCTGAGGCAGGCTGAGGCTGAGGCTGAGGCTGATGCAGGCTGAGGCTGAGGCAGGCCGAGGCTGAGGCCGAGGCTGAAGGCAGACTGAGGCTGAGGCTGAAGCAGGCTGAGGCTGAGGCTGAGGCAGGCTGAGGCTGAGGCTGAGGCAGGCTGATGCTGAGGCAGGCTGAGGCTGAGGCTGAGGCTGATGCAGGCTGAGGCTGCGGCAGGCTGAGGCTCAGGCCGAGGCTGAAGGCAGACTGAGGCTGAGGCTGAAGCAGGCTGAGGCTGAGGCTGAGGCAGGCTGAGGCTGAGGCTGAGGCAGGCTGATGCTGAGGCAGGCTGAGGCTGAGGCTTAGGCTGATGCAGGCTGAGGCTTAGGCAGGCTGAGGCTGAGGCCGAGGCTGAAGGCAGACTGAGGCTGAGGCTGAAGCAGGCTGAGGCTGAGGCTGAGGCAGGCTGAGGCTGAGCCTGAGGCTGAGGCAGGCTGATGCTGAGGCAGGCTGAGGCTGAGGCTGAGGCTGATGCAGGCTGAGGCTGAGGCAGGCTGAGGCTGAGGCCGAGGCTGAAGGCAGACTGAGGCTGAGGCTAAGCAGGCTGAGGCTGAGGCTGAGGCAGGCTGAGGCTGAGGCAGGCTGAGGCTGAGGCTGAGGCTGAGGCAGGCTGAGGCTGAGGCTCTAGGCTGAGGCAAGCTGGGCCGAAGCCGGGCCGAAGCGAGGCAGACTGATGCGAGGCTGAGGCAGGCTGAGGCTGAGGCTGAGGCAGGCTGAGGCTGAGGCTGATGCAGGCTGAGGCTGAGGCAGGCTGAGGCTGAGGCCGAGGCTGAAGGCAGACTGAGGCCGAGGCTGAAGCAGGCTGAGGCTGAGGCTGAGGCAGGCTGATGCTGAGGCAGGCTGAGGCTGAGGCTGAGGCTGAGGCAGGCTGAGGCTGAGGCTGAGGCAGGCTGAGGCTGAGGCAGGCTGAGGCTGAGGCTGAGGCTGAGGCAGGGTGAGGCTGAGGCAGGCTTAGGCTGAGGCCGAGGCTGAAGGCAGACTGAGGCTGAGGCTGAAGCAGGCTGAGGCTGAGGCTGAGGCAGGCTGAGGCTGAGGCTGGGGCTGGGGCTGATGCTGAGGCAGGCTGAGGCTGAGGCTGAGGCTGATGCCGGCCACTGCGACTGTCATCGCGAATGCGACTACGACTGCGAGAACAGCAGAACTCTACAACTGGATTCTCATCTGAATCTTAAGGGGGATGCTTCCAGATATGCTCCTACACATCGCTGTTAGGTTGCTTTGCCGGGATAATCAGGCGTGTGTCCGCTTGGCCCCGCATATCTCCCCTGTTCCTCCTTCCTCCCGCCTCCTTGTACATCCTCCTTGTGGGGGGAGCGGGAGAAGGACGATGCGGAGGAGGAGGGAGAGAACGCGCTTCTCGTGATTTGAGTCGTTTGGGGTTTCTCGTCCTGGTGTGAGTCGTTCGGGCCCTTCTTCCTGGTGTGAGTCGTTCGGGCTCTTCGTGGTGTGAGTCGTTGGGGCTTCTTCGTTCCTGGTGTGAGTCGTTCGGGCTCCCTCGTGGGTGTGAGTTTTCGGCCCCTCACACTGTGTGAGTCGTAGTTCGGGCCACCTCTCCTGGTGCGCGATCGTTGCGGGCGCCTCGTGTGTGAGTCGTTCGGGGCCCGCGTCGTGGTGGTGAGTCGTTCGGGCTCCTCGTGGTTTGAGTCGTTTCGGGCGCCTCGTCTGGTGTGAGTCGTTCGGGCCCCTCCTTGTGGTGTGAGTCGTTCGGGCTCTTCGTGGTGTGAGTCGTTCGGGCCCCTCGTCCTGGTGTGAGTCGTTCGGGCTCCTCGTGGGGCCTCTTGGGGGCCTCTTGGAGCCTCTTGGGGCCTCTTGGGTGCCTCTTGGGGGCCTCTTGGGGGCCTCTTGGGGGCCTCTTGGGGCCTCTTGGGGCCTCTTGGGGGCCTCTTGGGGGCCTCTTGGGGGCCTCTTGGGGCCTCTGGGGGGCCTCTGGGGGGCCTCTTGGAGGCCTCTTGGGAGCCTCCTGGGGGCCTCTTGGGGCCATCTTGGGGCCTCTTGCGACCTCCTCAGAAGCGCAAATGAGCGCTGCCCCCTGAGAAGGACAAAATGAGGCCAAAACCTTCGTAAAATCAATGATTTTGCCATGAAGGAAGGGGAGCGCTGCCCCCTTAGAAGGCCAAAATGGGGCCGAAACCGTAGTAAAATCAATGATTCTGGCTTCAAAGAAGAGGAGAGGGTTTTTTTCTCCGGCCCCCCGTCGGGGCCAGAATCCTCGTGAGGGTCGTCGTTTTTTAGCCCTCCCAGGAGTTGAAATTGACCCCCCTGACGACCCGCGGGGCGCCCTCTCCAGGCCCAGGGGGAGGGGGTAGGGGGAGGGGTAAACCCCTCCCCGAAGGGGAAGAAGGGGGGTTGAGGACAGAGGGGGCTCGCCAAACCACTCACGCCCAAGCGGCGCTAAGGCGAGAGCCACATTTTGAAAACGGCCCGCCCTCAATATGTAAAACTCTCGCACTTTTTGGTTTGAGGTCATAAATGGTCAGGACGTCTCAGGCGAAACGCCTGGCCCGCCCTAACAGCTGGCCTCGGGGTGCGACAGGGAGAAATTATGTATAATGAGAAGGAATGGAGAAGGAGGAGGAGGAAGAAGAGGAGGAGGAGGAGGAGGGAAAAGGAGGGGGAATGTAATGGATTTGGGCCCGTTCGCGCAGCGAGATCACAAAGGATAGCCTCCCCTGATTCAGGAACACGGCGTGGCCGAACCAGGGGACGTAAAACAGGCAATGGAATTGGAGCCCGAGGAAAGTCAACCGAGAAGCCCAAGTTGGACGCGAAACGTGACTTGCTTGCACCCGTAGCCGCCAACGCTTTGGATGAATGCCTCGCAGTGAACGCAGACATGCAGAAGCTAAACAGAACAGGATTCCATTCGATACGGCCCACCGCGAAGACGCAGCATCGGACATCCTCCAGCTCCATACGTGCACCCAGCGAAAAACGCTCCAAACTGAGATCGTCTCCTCCACACACCACCTCACGAACTGCCAATACTGATTGCACAACTTGATTCCCCCATAGCAGCCAAAGTACGCGCTGCTCACATAATTGCAACAGCGAGAAAAAATGCCACCGACGTGCAATACTGCGCACGGGTGCGGGCGGGTGGGTTAGTGCACAGCAGGCTCCCCCATGGACCCCGCACCCGCGATGGACAGTGGTGGAAGTGGGAGGAACGTGCACCTACCTGACTAAAAGCATCCCAGTCTGGAAGAACGGCACCATGTTACGACAGGCGATAAGAATACCCCCCAGCTTGCTTGCTCCGCTTTGGCTCCAGGACTATTCAATTCAGCTTCGCCCCGCCCTTGGCCAATACGCGCCTCCAGAAAGCCCGAGATTGCGGAAGCCACAAAAACGCCGCGATGAGGCGACGGGTCGGGACCCATGACGTGTTTAAGCCAACAGGAGTTTCGCACAGTGGGCCCCGTGCGCTTGGGGAAAAGGAGGAGGAGGAGGAAAAGGAGGAGGAGGAGGCGGAAAAGGAGGAGGAGGAGTACGAGGAGGAGGAGGAGGAGGAGGAGCAGCAGCAGCAGGAGGAGGAGGAGGAGAGGGAGGGGGAGGGGGAGGGGGAGGAGGAGGAGGAGGGGAAGGAGGAGGAGGGAGTAGAGCAGGGAGGAGTGGGGAGGAGGGGAGAGAGGAGGAGGAGGCGGAGGATAGGAGGCGGCGCAAACGGCAGGCAAGGAGGAGCGAGAGAGGGGGAAAGGCAGGGGGGGGAGGTGAGACGGGGGCTAGTCGGCGTCGAGGGCCGTCGTGGTTGGATAAGCTGGAGTGTGGTCTTCGCGGGCACCATCTCGCCGCGGCCGTCGTGGTGGCAGCCGCTGCGCTGGTGGCGGGGCGCGTGGGTTCCGATGTCACGGTCGTGGTGGCAGGCGCTTGCGCCGATGGCGCTGGCGCTGGCGTTCCCGCGCGGCCGTCCTTGCCGTCGCGATCGGCGGCCGCGGGCGCGTAGCCGGTTCAGCGGCGCTGCGTCCGCCTTGCGGGCTAGGCCGCCCGTGCTTCGCGGCCTGCTCTTCCTCCGCCCGCACCGTTCGCGGCTGCGCGGCCGTCTCTGCCGGTGCCGTCGCAGGCGGCGGCCGCTCTCGGCCCTTGGGGCCAGGCCTCAGGTGTCCTCCCGCGCTCCTCCTCCTCCTCCTCCTCCTCCTCCTCCTCCTTTTCCTCCTCCTCCTTTTCCTCCTCCTCCTCCCCTCCTCCTTCCTCCTCCCCTCCTCTTCCCCCTCCTCCCCCTCCCCCTCCCCCTCCCCCTCCCCCTCCCGCCCCCAGTTTCCCACCCCTTCTTCAGGGGCAACGGTGGGGGGGGAGTAATTTCCAGCTTCCCACTCCTTCTTTATTGAACAGGCTTAGATGCAATCGCCAATTCATCGCCGACAGGGGTCCGATAGCCCACCCCGCCAAGGAACGTGCGGATTCGCTGTCCAGGGCCTGCCGCCGATCTATCGGCGATGTATCGTCGGTTCCAGGTCAAATTCCTCCCCACTTGGCCAGCCATCTCTAACGTTGCCCCTGAGCCTGTGGCCTCCTAACATTGCTTCCTGCACGCGCCACTCCTGCGGCAGAGGCATCCGAGTCGCTGTCCGTCACGGCGCCAGAGGCGAACGCGTACCAGACGAACTTGGGCGGCATCATCGAGGCACGCGAGCGTGCATCTTGCCTTCAAGAGGAGTAGAGGAGGATGAGGAGGAGGAGGATGGAGGAGGAGGAGGAGGAGAATGAGAAGGAGGAGGAGGAGGGACTTCTAGAAGGTGCTGATGGGGCTCTAGGACAGTCATGAGGCTCCTCGACATTTGAGGGCTATACTATGCATGGGCACATGTATCTCGCTCTCTCTCCCTCTCTCTCTATATATATATGTATATATATGTATATATACACATATATGTATATATGTATATATATATATATATATATATATATAGGTGTAGATGCAGGTGTAGATGTAGATGTAGATGTAGATGCAGATGTATGGGTGCGTGGAAGGCGCGCGGGCAGGACAGGCACGCGGGCGCAAGCAGGAATGCGCGCCCATTGGGATGGCCCGTGGCGCAGCGCGGCGCGAGCGAGTCCGCTCCAGGACCCAGAGATCGTACACGCCGATGCAACGCGGGCGTGTGATCCTACAGTAGGGGCGCGCATCAAGAAATTATATGAGCGACGCAAAGGAAGCGGGGTCGTCTGCTCCGACATTGGCGCGCAAGCTGCTCGCGTAAGGTCGCGCGTGAGCGCCCTCGTCTCCCAAGTTGCGCTCCGCGCTGGCGGACCGCGCAAGCCACCGCGTAAGGTCACTGCGTCATCTCGCGTAAGACCCGTCCTCTTTCGTCGCTCATATGTTTTTCGTCAGGGCATCCCGGGTTTCTTCGCCTTGCGAGCTGCGCGATGACTCCCCGCCTTTCGTCGAAGAGGCTGTTGCGTTCAGGGTGCTCTGGGGTTCCCCTCAGGTGCACCTCGCGCGCAGGGTTGCAGGGTTAGGTTTCCAGCGCGGGTGTCTTGCGGTCCCGCCCGCACCGAAATTTTCAGAGGTGACAGTTTTTTAGTCTGATCGTTTTGCCAGAACTCTAGCTGAGACAACGCTTCGATGAATGACCGGATGAATGAGCAGGTGCGCGCCTGCGTGCGGTCGGTTCGTGTCGTGTCGACGAGGCGGCGACCCCAGCGCGGGCGTTCAAGGTCTATCGTCGCCAGTGATGCGGAGCGATCGGGCGATCGGGCCGACGCCGATCCTGCAAGGTTGAACCATCCACGCGGTGTCGGAGACCCACGCCAGGGTCGTCACGAGACGAAGCCGCTGTACACAGAAGGTTCTAACAGGACCCACGGGGGTCCCGGGGGTCCAGGGGGCGGGGAGAGGGGAAGATGGGGGAGGTCGTCGTCTTCGGCGCTTGCGGGAGCCGTCGTCGGCGCTCGAGGTCGTCCTCGCCGTCGCTTGAGGTCGTCCTCGCCGTCGCTTGAAATCGCTGCAGTCCGTGTGCGGGCGGGGCACTGCGCTGCGCGCACGGCGGCGGGATGCCTTCCCTCCCGCGGCTCGGGCGGTGGAGCAGGCAGACGCGCCTGCGAGAGCAGAGCGGAGGAGGGGCTCACGGATACGGCGGAGGCCCATGCCGAGAAGCACCCTGCTCGCCTCTGGGGCGCCCTGGGTTTCGTTGGCGGTTTTGCGAACGAGAGCGTGGCGCTCCCACACCAAAAACCAGTGGCCGTCCTGGGGTCTCGGGCTTTCCGCGGTCTTCGGGCCAGCGGGGGGTCCTCACAGGGCCAGGCTTCCAGGGGCCGCGCAGCGGAAAAGTCAGGATATCGCATGTCTGGGTGGATGCGCGTGGACAAGGGGACGCGGACAAACCGTGTGTGAGCTCATCTCCCCTTTCTATACTATCCATCTATCCTGTTATCCTCTCGGCTCAGGTATTGTATTAAATTGGACACATGGGATACCCTGCAGGATCCTCGTGCGAGGATAACAGATCCCCATCATTTCTCCTCATCATCCTCTACCTACGGATACGTTCGACCCATTGGTCGTTAACCTCCGTTCACACACGCACACACACACACACCTGCGAGCTGGACAAGGGGTGTTTTTTCCTGCATCGCTTTGTCCAGTTCACAGTGCAAGCAGGGGGAGAAGCGAATGCTTGTTGACAGCCCGCAGGACGTAGCACGATTGATACCCTGGCCGCTCCTCTTGCGCGTTCCGTTGATCCGCTCGTCGCTGCAGCACTTTGGCGCGAAGCCAGTGCTCGTCAGGAGAGGGGGGCGAACTGGTGCTTCGCTCGACAAGGAGATCGCTCTCGGCTTCGGCTGCAACGGCTTCGAGACTGCCGTCTGTCGTCTGTCGCCTGTCTGTCGTCTGTCGTCCGTCGTCCTTTGCGCGCGCGGATCCGCGGCGGGCCCCGCGTCGTCCGTCGTCGTCCGTCGCCTGTCTGTCGTCTGCCGTCCGTCGTCTGTCTGTCTGGCCGTCTGTCGTCCGCCGTCCTCCACGCGCGCGGATCGGCGGCGGGCCCCGCCTCGGGCCCCGGGGCTGCCGGGGGGCGGCGCGGCGGCGCCCGGAGGCGGCGGGCCGTGGCCGCGGCGGCCCGCGCGCGAGGAGGGCGGCGGGCCGCGCCCGGGAGCGGCCGCCGCGGCTCCGGGGGCTCGAGGCGACTGCGGTCAGTCGCGCGGAAGAAGGGGGTAAGGGGGGAGGGGGGAGGGCTTCTTAGAGGCAACCCCTGCTTCTCAGAAGGCGCGGGCCTTGTCTATGGACGTAAGGCCGCGCCTTCTAAAAGCCGCCTCCTTCTAAGAAGCCCTCCCCCCTCCCTCCACCCCCTTGTGCGCGCCGCCGATGCGAGCGCGGATGCGGGTAGTCTTTACTTGTGCGGAAGACGATCACTGGGACGCAGCCAGATCTGATGGGAAGTTCTTTCGTTTGACCCTTACCAGAAGCGCGAGGCCGAAGGGCTCCTGCAGGCGCACAGCTGCCATCAAGCCGCATGGGAGGCTCCACTATGCGAAATGTTGGGCGTTGATTGGGGTAGTCAGAGAGACGCATGCATGCCCGACCAAAGCTTCATGGTTCCAGCGGGCGCCGCCGAACTGCAAGCGCGGATATCAGTATTCCGAATTCTGGGAAAATCAAAGGTCGCCATATTCCCTGGGCTCTTCTGTCGGCCTAGGGGTTTCCCATAATTCGCAGGCCTTATCCATTCACGTTGTGGAAGACGATCAACGGTGAGGAAGCATGCTTCAAATTACCCCAGCTGTCTTCCCAGGCCCCCGACGTCGTGATTTTTCCGCAACATCGACCCCCCCAGAGGTATGAACCCCTTCCCCGGGGCCGGTTTTGCATCCCGGGTCGTGTTTTGACGGTCCCGGGGCCCGGCGACGGCCTCCCGAGGCCGAACAGAGCGAACAACGTCCCGTCGTGATTACTTAACAGCGAAGACTGATAGGTTTCTATAGGATCAAAAGAGAGTATCCGATGACTCCCCAGGGGGGTCTGGGCGGGAGCCGGACAGGCGAGGGCCGGGCTCGTTTGAAGCAGTCAGTCACACACTTCGTGCTCTTCGACCTCCCAGAACTCCATTCCCGGGCCACATGTTGAATGCCCGGAGCCAACTGTAGGCCTGTTCGTGCTCTTCGACTTCCCAGAACTCCACTCCCGGGCCGCATTTTGGATGCCCGGAGCCAACTGTAGGCCACTTCGTGCTCTTCGACTTCCCAGAACTCCATTCCCGGGCCGCATTTTGGATGCCCGGAGCCAACTGTAGGCCACTTCGTGTTCTTCGATTTCCCAGAACTCCACTCCCGGGCAACATTTTGGATGCCCGGAGCCAACTACTGTAGGCCATTTCGTGTTCTTGGAAACACCACTCCCGGGCCACTTTTTTGAATGCCCGGAGCCAACTGTACGCCACTTCGTGCTCTTCCACTTCCCAGACTTCCAAGACTCATCATCTTCATCATCATCATCGTCCCCGTAGCCTTCTTGGCTACAGCCCTGCTTTCGAAGATTTCGTTTCAAAGGAACTGTGCAGAGCCTACTGCACACTTTAATGCCAGGACATGCTGATAGTTCTCGGTATGGCGGCGGTGCTCCTGACCCTGCTGCATTGAACAGCGGTGCTCCTCAGCCTGCGGCAGGGAACAGCGCTGCTCCTCAGCGTGCTGCATTGAGCGGTCCTCTGCAAACGCTCGTCGAGCACGTGAAGCAGTTCGGCCAGATACCGAAAGCGAAATAAAGGAACGTCCGAACAAGAACGGGCCGAAAACAAGTTGGCCAAACGTTTCTCGGACCATCGCGACCGCATCCCCAAAGACATTTTGCATGAACTGCGGGCCCTGGGCTGTGCTGATCAGCAGACGGAGACCGAGGAGCTCAAGCGGAAGCAGAAGACCGAGGAGCTCATGCAGCAAAAGCGAGACAAGACCGAGGAGCTCGTGCAGCAAGTGCGATACCTCGGCCGCCACCCGAAGGAGCACGCAGGGCGTAGCCTCGCAGAGCGGCAGCTGGCAGAGAAAGTCCGGAAAGCACGGAAGGCCAACCAGTTCTCCCCGGAGCAGGGCGCCGAGCTCCAGGCCTTCAAGCAAGCGGAGAGCGAAGCCACAACAAAGACTCGCATCGCGGAGGCGGAGGGCCTTCCAAACCCCATGGAAGGCTTCGCTGAGGAGGCGCCGAACAGGATCGACCAGGACCTGCTGATGCTCGAGAGTGGCATCCGGACCAAGGCAATCCTGCGGCGCCTTGCCGCCTACAAGGAGCGCGTGTCCAGCCTCTCTGCGCAACGCGCGGAATTCGCGCAGCGGCGCGCGGAGCGGGTGCGCGAGGTGTCGGCCGCCCCCGCGGGGAAGAGCTGCTACGTTCCCGGCGGCGAGGTGGGGGGGGGGGCCAGCTGCGCGCCTTCTCCGACCGCCCCGTCATGACGGGGCCGCTCGTGTGCCAGCTCTGCGACTGCGACTTTATTACAGAGGAAGACTTTGCGCGGCACAAGCAGCAGGACCACGCGGGCGAGGCGGAATACCTACACGCTGCTCCCACCACTCCTACTCGTTCACTCCACGCACTACAACTACTACTTCACTGTTACCGCTACTACCATCACTACTACTTCTACTGCCACTACTACTGTTACTATTCCTGCTGCTGCTGCTGCTGCTGTTGCTACTGCTAGTGTAGCTATTGCTACTGCAACTACTGGCAGTGCCACTGCGACTGCCGCTGGTGTTGCCACTGCGACTACCACTGCGAATCCGAATGCGACTGCGAGAACGCCAGAATTCTGCAACAGCACTCTTACATGAGAGAGAGCGTGATCCACCGCCGCTTTACTGTGGAAAATTGCCGCCATCTTCCTCCGGAACCCGGGGTTCCCCCCCCCCCCTCCGAAAATCCCCCCCCCCTGCTGGACCCCTCCCCCCTTTGCCCCGGCAAACCCTCCCCCTCCCCTAAACCCTCCCCCTCCCCCCCCCCTCGAACTCGAAAACCGGGGGGGGGGGGTACTACTGGTCGAACCCCTCCCTCCCCCCCCCCCCCCCCCCCCCACCTCCGGATCCCGAAAACCGGGGGGGGTCCACTACGGTATCGAACCCCCCCCCCCCCCCCCCCCCCCCCCCCCCCCCCCCCCCACCCTCCCCCCCCCCCCCCCCCCGCCACCCCCGTACTCCCTCGCCAGCAAACGACTCCCGGTCCCCACCACCGCCGTCCGCATCACATCCCCCACTGGTGTTCCCAGCACCACTGTCCTCACCACCGCTGTCCCCACTGGTTCCACCACCGCCCCTACTGTCCCCACCAGTGGCCCCACCACTGTCGCACTGTCCCCGCTGTCCCCAGAACTGTTCCCACCACGGTTCCACTCTCCCCACTGTCTCCACGGCCCCAACCACTGCCCGACTATCCCCACTGTCCCCACTGTCCCACTGACTCCTCCGCTGTCTCACTGAGCTGTCCCACTGTTCCCACCACTGTCCCCACTGTCCCCACCACTGTACCTCTGTCCCATTGTCCCACCGCCGTCCTCGCCACCGCCTTCACCACTGTCCCCACCACCATTGTACCCTCCACTGTCCCACTGTTTCCACGTCATTCCCATTGTCCCCACACCACTGTCCCCACCACCACCGTCACCACCACTGTCCACTGTCCCCCCCAGTTCCCACCATTGTCCCCACCACTGTCCCCACCACTACCGTCCCCACCACTGTCCCACTGTCCCACTGTCCCCACCACTGTCCCGCTATCCCCTCACCACTGTCCCCACCAACACCGTCCCCACCACTACCGTCCCCACCACTGGCCCACGGACCCCACGGGGCCCACGGACCCCACTGTCCCCCCCACTGTTCCCGCTATCCCCTCACCACTGTCCCCCACCACCACCGTCCCCCCCACCCCCCCCGGTTTTTTTCCGGAGCCGGGGGTGGGGGGGGGGGGGGTTCGAACCGGTAGTACCCCCCCCCCCCTATTCATGATGAGCAGGGGGTGGGGAGGGTTCGAACCGTAGGTGACCACCCCCCCCGGTTTCCGGAGGGGGGGGGGAGGAGTTCGAACCGGTAGTGACCCCCCCCGGTTTTCCGCCAGCAGCGGTAGAACACGCTCTTTCTTACATGAATACCACAGGCAATGTTTCCAGCTATGCTTCTACACGTCGCTGTTAGGTTGTTTTGCCGGGATATTCTTTTGACGGCGCGAGGAGGTCTTGGTTTTTAATCCGTTTAAATGAATTTTTCAATGCCTTAAAAGTGCACGCAGTATCGCGCGCATGTTTTTCGCATAGATTGGGGTTGCGAGTGCGCCGTGGAGGCGCAGATGTCTTCTGTTCGGTAACGTTGCCTCTTCTACTGCACAGTAAAAGGGGCGGCCGCCGCGCCAGGATGCCAGCCGCATTTTTTCAGAGGGGGGGTCCTATGACATGCGACGGGGAGTCCTGCGTGATCGCGCAGGCAGGCCCCGCAGCCCACGCCTTGTCGACAGCGCGGAGCGGAGCGGCGCCAGGCCGCCCGGGCTTGGCCGGCCGCGCGCGCGAGTTGGGGCGCGCCCAGGGTTGCCCCCCTTCGGACTGCGCCTCCCCGGGCATCCGCGCGCGTGGCCCCGCGGGGGCGGCCCCTGCCGGGCGGGGGCCGCGCCTCCAGGGGCAAGGCAGAACGACCGCTCCGCGGCCGCGCGCCCGCCCGGGGGGGCGCCAGAACGGCCGCCCTGCGAGAGCGCGCCGGCTGAGGGGAACGCCGGCCCGGCCTGCTGGAGGGAGCGCGCCCGGGGGGCGCGCGCTGGCGAGGTTCCACGGCGCAGCATATTTTGCACGTCAGGAAAACAGCTCGCCAAAACATTTCGGGGGGGCACCCCGCGGGCGGCCGAGATGGTGTCCTGCTTTCTGTATGTGTTGACAACATACGTTCGATTATCTTCGGGCTGGAAGCATCAAAAACATGTTTCGAACGCAGACGAAACATTAGTTATGATTATGAGATGTTGTTTTCAACGTTTCAAAACAAATATCATGATTTTTGTTCTGCGCGCCTGGGCGTCCCCCCGCGAGAATGCGCCGTTTTTTTACGCGCACGCACTCACGCACACGCGCGCGCGCACGCACGCACGCACGCACGCACGCCCGCCCGCACGCACGCACGCACACACGCGCACACACGCACCCACGCACTCACGCACTCACACGCACTTACACGCACACACACATACCAATGTGTATATTTACATACTTATATATCTACATTTACATATACATATACATACACATATACATATGCATATACATATACATATACATATGCATATGAATGCACATCTACATCGACATGGAAATCTACATATGCATATTCCTATTTATATTTTTTACAGGGCCGGCGACCCCGGAAAAACGGCACACGGTCCCCCCCCCCCAAAACGATTTTCGGCCTCCCCGAGCCTCTGGGGCGCTCCTGCAGAGTGCTTCCGTGGATCTCTGGTCCTCCTGGACTCCCCAGGCAGGTCTGTCCTGCGAGTCCGACGCGAAAAAAGAAGCCCCCACGACTGCCAAAGAGGGCCCCGAGACACCCAAATATCGGCCCAAGACGCCCAATATGGGCCCAAGACTGCCCAAGAGGCCTCCAAGACGCCCCAAGAGACCCCCAAGAGGCCTCCCAAGAGAGCCCCGAGAGGCTAAAATGGTTGATTATCCTGTGTGTTTTTCGATGTTTTTGGCCTTCTCGCTTTTTCCGCTTCCCCACGCTCCAACACGGCCCAAGAGGCTCCCTAGATCGCCCCAGTATTGCCCAAGAGGCCCCCAAGAAGGCCCCAACACGGTCCAGGAGGGCTCCAAGACCGCCCAAGAGGCGCCCAAGGCGGCCCAAGAGAGCACCAAGACGGCCCCAAGAGAGGCCCAAGAGGGCGCCCAAAAATTCAAAACTGAGTTTTCCGCCGCGAGAGGGCCCCGAGAGGCCCCAAGAGGGCCCCATGAGGCCCCAAGAGGCTCCCCAGAGGCCCCAAGGAGTCCCCAAGAGGTCCCCAAAAATATCCCAAGAAGCCCACAAAACACAGCCCCCCCAAGACTCAAAAAATTCAAAAAAAAAAAAGTCCACAAAAACAAAAAAAAAAAAAAAAAAACAAAAAAAAAAAAAAATTTCAAAAAAAAAGCAAAAAAAAAAGAAACTGCCATCCTCCCCAAGGGCCCCAGAGAAAAAAAAAGAGCTGCACCACTAGAATCCAACACATACGCGGTCTCCCCCTACCCCCGTAATCATAATCGCCCTTCTCTTTTGTCGGGTCGCCTTCTTTTCGTTCGTCGTCGTTGGTCGTCGTCCCCATCCTCTTCCTCGTCTTCATCCTCCTCCTCCTCCTCCTCCTCCTCCTCCTCCTCCTCCTCCTTCTCCTCATCCTCTTCAGCTCTTCCGATTCAGCTCAATCGGCACAGGACTGAGGAGGAGAAACAGGAGGAGAAGCAGGAGGAAGGGGGGAAAAGAAACGGGCACAGAAAAATACGAGGACACATAGAACGAGGAGCAGATAAAGGAGCGCGGAGGAGAAGTAACGATTACCACCAAGCTAGCAAACGAAGCAAGGGGAAAAGGATGAGGAAGAAGCAGTAGTCGAACCCGCTTCGCTTTGGATTTCTTTTTATTTTTTTTTTTTTTTTATTTTGTTTTTCTGTTTGTTTTTTTTTTTTTTTTATTTTTATTTCTTTTTTTTTTTTTTTTCTTTTTTTTATTTTTTTTTTTTTTTTTTTTTCTTTTTTTTTTTTCCACTCGCGATTTCCATTCGTTTTTTTTTTTTTTTTTATTTTATTTTATTTTTTTTTTTTTTTTTTTTTTTCTTCTATTTTTTGTTTTTATTAATTTTTTTTTTTTTTATTTTTTTTCATTATTTTTATTTTTTTTTTTTTTTTTTTGTTTTTTTTATTTTTTCTTTTTTTTTTTTTTTTTTTTTTTTTTTTTTTCTTTTAATTCATTTTTTTTTTTTTTATTTTTTTATTTTTTCATTTTTTATTTATTTTATTATTTTTTTCGCTCCACAAATGAGAAACATTCGCAAAAGCGAACTCCGACTGCGGAAGTGCATTGCTCCATAGTGTTCCCGCTTTCTTCGCCTGAGACATTCTTGCAGACCTTCCGAGATGCGCATGTGCATGCACGCCCAGGGCTGCGCAAACGATTTGCGTATACGTGTACATACCCTTGCACGCGTACGTTCATATTCACAAATGCAACGTGTACGTATGGGCGCAGATGCGCGCGCATGTACGCACGCACGCACTCCGCTAGCTTGCGAAACTCAAGGACCAAGGTGCATGGCGCGCAGCGCCAGTGCAGTCTTGTATATATATATATATATATATATATATATATTCTCATACGCACCTCTCCGAGGGAGTAGAGCTCAGAAGCGATTAGTGCGCACGCGTCCGCGATTTTTCTGGGCGCCTCGCTCGGTACATCCTCGAAATTCTGAAAATCGGTGGCACACCTCACGCAGATCGTGACGTCAGGGTCCAAACACACATGGGAATTTCAACATGTTAACATAAAACCTTCAAAAACACATGGTAATTTCAATAATTGCGACCCCGATTCTCAGGGAATGGCGGTTTCGCTTGAACAATCCTTCCAAAATCGAGCCCCAGACCCCGCCTCGGAGCCTCCTGGGGGCCTCCTGGAACCTCCTGGGGCCTCCTGGGGCTTTCTGAACCTTCTGGCACCCCAGACCCCGCCTCGGAGCCTCCTGGGGGTCTCCTGAAACCTCCTGGGGCCTCCTGGGGCCTCCTGCGGCCTCCTGGAGCATCTTGGGGCCTCCTGAAGCCTCCTGTGGTCTCCTGGGGCCTCCTGAGGCCGCCTGGGGCTTCCTGGGGCCTCCTGGGGCTTCAGAACTACATGCACACAGAGACACAAATCACGCCCAACACATCACACGCTAGACAAACATAACACACACACACACAACACCTACAACACACAAAAAGCACGCACCACACGAAGCATACATCACAAACACACACACACACACGCACAACACTCACAATCCTGGGGCCTCCTGGAGCATCTTCTGGTATCCAAGTCGGGCCTCCTGAGGCTTCCTGGGGGGTCCTGGTACACACATCGCAAGGTGTGGCAACCCCACTTGCGCTCGAGTGCGACTTCGATGTTGCATTTCACTCCTGCTTCAAACGCCCCTTCAGTTTTTTTATGAGCCTGGGCACACACGTGCCACTTGTGTGGTGTGTAAATATATATATATATCTATATATATGAACCTTCCAAGAAAACCTATGCGGAGTCCCCTGATCGTGCGCGACGCCAGTTGAATGGAATAACGGTGAGTTACATCCATCTTCCGTAGCTGTGTTGGCTAGAGACAGGCAGCGGAGTCACCGGGCGGTGCCGCCCGCCTGTGGCCGCTGCCGAGCCACTCTGTCTACTGAAAGACTGCCGCGCCGCGCGCGGCCGCCTGCAGGGCCACGCTCGGACGACTGATTCTGATCAGCCTCGCTGGCAGCCTTGGCGGGTTGAGGGGAGCGAAGACCTGGCTGGGAGACGAGGATCCCGGGCGCGGGTCGCCCCTCTCCCGCTTTGCTGCTGGCGAGGAGCCCGATGGAGCGGGCAGCCCCGGCTGCCGGCGGGTGGCCCTTCCCGAGAGGAGCCTGGCTCGACGCGGCGCTGAACGGCGAGCTGGTGCCGGGGCTGCCGCTTGGGGCTGGTGCACGGGTCCTGGCGCGGGTCTAGGGCGACTTCGGGGCGCCGCAAGGCGTCGAGATGCTCGAGATAGAGGTCGCCTACCAGGCGGACGCTTTCGGCAGATTCTTCTAGGCCCGGCATGTGGGCGCCAGCGACCCGCACTTCTCATGGTATGCAGCATCCTGCGGGCAGCGGGGCGCACGCCCCCTGGCCACGGTCTTCCACCTCTGCAAGTGCAGCGCCAACGAGTGCGGGGCGGTCGCTCCAGTTGGCGCTGTGGTCGAGCACTTGGACGTGTGGCAGGTGGTGGACCCCCGCGACGTGGCCCGCGAGCAGGCAAAGCTCATCTGCCCAGCAGCGGATCCTGGGGCGCCTGTGCTGACCGACGCGCCCTCAGCCGAGCCATTGCCTGGAGAGCTCAGCGGCTGGCCGCTCGGGGATGGGGGCAACGAAGACGTGGAGGAGCCTCGCGGGCCTCCGCACTAGCGTGCCCGCGAGGCGGAGGGCACCCAGACCCCGGGCGGTCCAGGAGAGGCGAGCCCACTCGACCAGGAGATCGCAGGGCTCGAGGAGACCGCCGTGGACCCCGAGCTCGAGGCGCGGCTGGTGCGGCTAGGGGGCAGGGCAGCTCGTGGTGTGCCGAGGCAGGGCACGCCCAAGAGCGCTGCGCGCCCGGCAGGAGCCGTAGGCGAGCGCCTGGCACAGGTGGTTGCTGGCCGAGCCGCCGCTGCTGCCCCTGCGCGCACTGGCGCCTCGGGGACGAGGAGCAGGCTGGCATCGGCCTTGACCGCGGCGCTCCTGGGCCGCGACAACGACGACGCGGAGGACGGCGCAGAGAGCGACACGGAGCGCCTAGGGGGCCGCGACTGCTACCAGGGCGTGAACATCAAGCGCGATTTGTTCCGCAGGATCGCTCGACAGCGGCCCGGCGCTCTCCTCGAGAATGGGCTTGGCCACCTGCGCAGCCAGTTCACTCAGCAGTTGTCCGCAGGCGAGGCCGACCCGCTGGCCCCGTGCGTCACACAGTTCCTGAACACGGAGTTGATCGTTGCTCACCCGCCGCGGAGGCTGGGGACAGACGAGGTGCGGGTCCTCCGCACGCTGGGGCTGGTGCTCGACGGGATCCTGCGCGGGGAGGTCGTCGAGAATGCGGATCTGCTCATGCAGGAGTTCAAGGCGCGGACGATGGCCATCCGCGACGGCAACTGGCGGTCGGCACGATGGCTTACGCTGGTCGCGCAGGAACACCTTCCGTCAGGCGCCTCTCTGGACGAGGAGAACGCTGCCGAGAAGGCCGAGGCCCGGGAGCTGAAGGTCGTCGAACTCCGCCGGCGACTTGCAGACCGCAGGCCGGGCTAGGGGTTCGGCCGGGAGCCGTCTCCGTTGCAGGGGGGGACGGCATCTGCAGGCCATGGGCGCGCGGAGGCGCGCCCCCCGCCCCCTGCTCCCGGGGCGCCAGTCTCAGGATCGCCCGAGGCGATGAGGATCCTTGCCGGACGAGACCCAGGCGGCGGTCCCGCAGCTCCCCCCGCCGGGAAGAAGCCGCCAGCAGCGCGGAGGACCAGCCGCAGTCCCTCGCGGTCGGTCCAGCTCCTGAGCGACTCCGAGGGGGACCTCGACGCAGCAGCCGCCGCCCGCGTGCCACCAGCGGACGCGGCTGCAGGCCGGAGCTTCGCGCAGCACAAGGCGGCCCACCCAAGGCGCGAGGGCGAGACCCAGGCAGCGTGGAAGGCGCGCATCGAGAGGCCGCTGGCTGCCAAGAGCCGCGGCAATGGCAAGACGGGGAAGAGCCGCGGCACGAGCACTGCTCGCAGGACAGCCTGGGTTCGGGCGTGAGGGCCGACGCTGCGGAGGCCGCGGCCTCGCGCACGCCCCCGCCTGCCCTCCGCCCGCCTGAGCGGCAGCTACGCGGCAGCTCGCGGGCTCGGCGGTGGCGCCAGATGCTAGCCGAGGTGAGCACAGGTGTCAGCTCCAAGTTCAGGCTCGCCCTCGCGGTCCACGAGGCGGTGCACGGTTCGCCAGGGGCGATCGGGCGGTACGTTCGTAAGATGTGCACTTCGCCAGACCCCACGGCCAGCTTCGCGCGGCTGCGCGAGGTGTTGCCGTTACCGTTGCCCGACGCCCCACTCTTCGAGAGGTACCGTGCCGCCGGGTACTTGCACCAACAGTTGCCGGAGACCTGCGAGGTGGACGCCGCCACGGCGCAGGGGTGGGCCCAGCTCGTGGTCTTCAGCCTGAACTACCAGTACACGGGGCACATGCGTTGTCCAACCGTCGCCGCGAGGCGGCCCACAGCAAGTCAGACCAGTGCGCTCGGCATTGTGCAGGAGGCCTGTGAGTATTTCGTTCAGGATGCCGCCGCAGCGTTCGAGCTCCCAGACTGGGACCAGGTCATCGCGTCGAAGACCGTCTCCTACGGGGGCGAGGAGACGTCCCGCGCCCTGGCGCTCTCGCTTGCAGGCATCATGCCAGGCCTCCCCGCGCAGGGCGTCACCGCATCGGTCAAGGCAGTCGACATCGCGGACGCTCAGGTGGGCGCCTGGCTTGCCGACCCCACGCTGGCTTTGCTCCCTCGGGATGAGTGGCCTCCTGAGGTCCCGCGGGCGGCGATCCAGGTCACGTCCAAGCAGGAGTGGAACCGTATCGGGGCCAAGCTCGTCGAGCGGGGGCTGGCTGCGCCGATCGCCGACGACCGCATCTTCAAGGTCGGGAACCGCAAGGTGCTCGCTGGGGCGTTCGGGGTCGCCAAGGGCGGCACTCCGTCACCTGGCCAGGCGTGCGTCCAGCGCCTGATCATCAACATGGTCCCGGCCAACAGCTACCAGCACATCATGAGGGACGACATTGGGACCCTAAGTGCATCGCCCTCGTGGGTCGCCATCCCGCTCCCAGAGGGCCACATGCTGCTCTGGTCCTCAGATGACCAGGCCTCCGCTTTCTACTGCTACGGGCTGCCCGAGGCCTTGCAGCCATACATGGCCCTCGCGGAGGCGATCCCGATCGAGGTCATCGGTGTGCCGGGTCCAGGGGAGACACACTTCGCGCTGCGCGTCATCCCGATGGGCTGGATCTACGCGGTCACGGTGCTTCAGCACTGCCACAGGCGCCTCGGGTTCGGCTCTCGCCCCCTCGCTGCGGGGTATCCCGCGCATCTCGAGTGGCGCAAGGAGCGCCCACTTCCGTTCGAGTCGAAGGAGCTCGAGCAGCAGTGGATCCAGTACTACATCGACGACTGGGACCATGGCGAGGTGGTGCCCAACGCGATGGTCGCGGAGCTCCTCGGCACGATGAGCTTCGCGCAGGAGGAGCAGAGGGCCGCCTACGGCCGCTCGGGGATCAGCGTCGCCCCCGGCAAGGCCAAGCACCGCGCGCTGGTCCTGGAGCGGATGGGCGCGGGTCTTGACGGGGCCGTCGGCCGGGTCGGAGTCACGACCGAGAAGCTGCACCAGCCGCTGGCGTTCATCCTGTGGGGCATGGGCAGACAGGGGCTCTCGTCGCAGGGCATGCTCATGATCCTGGGCAGGTGCGTCAGGGCAGCGGAGTTCAGGAGGCCTTTCATGGGGTTCCTCAACAGCGTGTGGGCTGCTGGGCGCTGGACGCGACCGCAGGCTGTTCCCCGTGGCATGTACGACGAGCTCTTGGGCTTCGCGATGGCGCTGCCGCTGGCATACACCGACCTGCGCGCAAAGATCGACACTTGTGTCATTGCGACCGATGCCAGTGAGCGCGCTGGGGGCATCTGCCACACGGCTGGGCTCTCGGCGCAGGGCGTTGCCTGCGCGAGGGGGGGAGCTTCAGCAGTGACTTTGCGGCCTGGTGCAGTTGCGGCTCCTGTGCGCGGTGTGCGGTGGCGCCCTCGCATAGTTCTCATCGAGCTCTTCGCAGGCGCTGCTGGGGCCGCGGTGGCGGCCTCCAGACTCCCGATCGACGTGATCGCCCACGTCAGCTGCGAGGTTGAGCCCGCTGCCCGGCGACTGGTGCGTCGCCGCTGGGCGGGCGTGATCGAGCTTGGCAACATTGAGGCCGTCGACACGGAGCGGTTCACTGAGATGCTGAAGGGTTATGCGCGGGACACCGACTGGGTCGTCTTGACCGCGGGAAGCCCGTGTCAAGATCTTGCAAGCATCAATGTCGTGGGGACCGACCTAGAGGGGTCGAGGTCGAAGCTCTTCTTCCGGGTCCCCGAGCTGATCCAGGCAGCGGAGGTTGCCTTTCCCAAGCGCACCATGTGGTTCGTCGAGAATGTGTTCAGCATGACCCTGGAGTCGAGGGCGGAGATCACCAGGGCGCTGGGAGTCACGCCCGTGTTCCTCGATGCCAGGGGTCACACTCACGTTAGGCGGCCCCGCCTGTACTGGTGCTCGTGGCCCGTCACGGCGTTCTTGGCGTCCGACGCCACCGTCGGGACCAAGGGTGTGGGTGAGGCCGCGTACTTCAAGGTCTCGCTTGTGGTGGAGAGGCTCCCACTGAGTGCCTCGCTCTTGGAGGGCTGGTCGACGCTGGACCCTGAGGCGGACCTCCCGTGTTTCACGAGGCCGATCCCGCGACGCCACGCGCCGTTCCGGCCCGTGGGCCTCGACCGCGCCTCGGTGCTGGTCGCGGAGGGCTGGGCTGCCGACAGCTACCGCTACCAGGTCAACAACTCCGGGGACGGCAGCCTCATCTGGGACGTGAGGCGTCAGCGGGGCCAGCTGCCCGTGCCTGAGGCGAACTGGAACGTGGTCCCCGATTTCCAGCAGCCAGGCCATCGCGACCCGCAGTTGGAACGCAGCCTGATTGTAGAGTTCCTGAGGGTCGCGGACCGCGGGGGCACGGACGTCGGGCTTGACACCGGGGCGCCCTACCGCGCCCGCGCGTGGCCGCGGGCAGCGCTCCGTGCGCACCTCTGGGCCTGGCGGATCGCCAAAGGCTTTCGCTGGCAGCGGCCCGGGCACATCTCGGCGCTGGAGCTGGAGGCTGCGGTGGCTGGAGCGCGCTGGAGGTGCCGAGCAGTTGAGAACCACCGCTGCCGCTACCTGCACATTCTGGATGCCCGAGCGATCGCGGCAGTCAGCACCAAGGGCAGATCGAGCGCGAGGGCTTTGCAGCCCGCGCTCCGCCAGCTCAACTCCCTGCTCCTCGCGACAGCAGGGTACCCGCTGTACGGGTACTGCGACACCGACGACATGCCCGCCGACACGCCGTCCCGCTGGAGCTTCGGCCGCCGCTGCCACGCTCCCAGTGCTGCCGCCGGCAAGAGCCAGGAGAGCCGCCCCCGGCAAGCGTGCAGCGCAAGCAGCAGCAAAGGTGAGCCGGGTCACGGCCCAGGCGATGGCGCGGCGAGCTGCAGCGAGGTCCTAACCGCTGAGGGAGGCGATGGTCACGCCGCTCACCCTGCAGCGGTACCGTGTGGCGGTCGGTGAGGTCGTTGATTTCTGGATTCAGGAGCACCGGCAGCCGCAGACGCCCGCTCAGGTCGACGCTGGCGTGGCCGCCTTCATCGAGAGCCGTTGGCTGAGCGGAAGATCTTTGTTTGAAGTTAATAATGCTCTTGCAGGCATCACGCACGCTTTCCCGCCCGTGCGAGGGCACCTGCGGGACAGCGGACGTTTGGCCAAGGCGTGGCAACGCCTGGAGCCAGCTGGGCATGCGCTGCCGATCGGTCCGCTGATCGCGGCAACGTTCGCAGGTGCATTCGCGGCCGTGGGCCAGCTTGGCGCTGCGGCAGTGCTGGCAGCAGGCTACGGCGCTTTCCTCCGGACGGATGAGATTACCTCGCTCGTGCGGTCTGATGTGCAGCTGTATCCAGTCCGCCATATGGCCGTGCTGCAGCTGCGCAACACCAAAAGCCAGCATCAGACTGGTGCCCGAGAGTTCATGCTCGTGCGAGCGGTGTAGCGGTCGCCCTCTTGCCAGAGCAAAGCTCAGGCGCACGGACAGGACTTGTGCCTCAGGATGGAGCCAAGCAGGTTCATGAGCACTTTCGGCCGCGTGCGTGAGCTGCTGGAGCTGCAAGATGCCAAGCTCACTCTTTACAGCTGGCGTCGGGGCGGCGCCTCCGCCGACTTCCGCAGCCACGGCTCCATAGAGCAGACGCTGCTCCGAGGCAGATGGGCCTCGGCGCGCACGGCCCGCTGGTATGTCCAGGATGCCGTCGCCGAGGCCACTCAATTAAATCTCTCGCCTACGCAGCGGAGGCGCTGCGGCCTGCTCGCGTCCCGCCTGCGAGCAGAAGCGAGATGAACTGTTCTTGCTTTGTACTGCCTGTCTGTCTGTCCCGCCCATCCTCCACCTTTCTTCCCTCATTTCATTACAACAAGGTGGAGGGCATAAGTAAGAGCAAGAGGGAGCGGCTTTTGCCAGGGTAGGGACCGTGGAGAGAGCTAGGGGGTTCAGGGGTTGGTGACGTTTAACCTCCCGGCGGGGCAAGGGCCCAGCGCGTCTGGGACGCAGCGCGGGTGCTTAAGCGCCACGGCTGTGCCAGGCGGGTTGGGAGGCCCTTGGAGGCCGCTGAAGGGACGGGACCTCTCCCAACTCCTGGGTTGACCCCTGAGTAGCCCCCAGAGGTCCTGGCCTGACAAGCTCCCTGGCGGAGTGCACAAAAACAGGTGAGAGAAGCATATATGAACCTTCCAAGGAAACCTATGCGGAGTCCACCTGAGCGTGCGCGACGCCGTTGATGGATAACGGTGAGTTTCATCCATCTTCCGTAGCTGTGTTGGCCCACCCACAGACAGGGGGCAGCATTGCTACCGTCTCGCGCGTGGCCGTGCCTGCCTCCGCGCGAGTTTTTGCCAGGACGAGAGCTAGGGGGTTCAGGGGTTGGTGACGTTTAACCTCCCGGCGGGGCAAGGGCCCAGCGCGTCTGGGACGCAGCGCGGGTGCTTAAGCGCCACGGCTGTGCCAGGCGGGTTGGGAGGCCCTTGGAGGCCGCTGAAGGGACGGGACCTCTCCCAACTCCTGGGTTGACCCCTGAGTAGCCCCCAGAGGTCCTGGCCTGACAAGCTCCCTGCGGAGTGCAACAAAAACAGGTGAGAGAAGCATATATAAATATATATAATTATATAATATATATATATTTAATATATATATAAAGCGTATACCAAACTGCAGTGGCGCTTCGAGCCATGTACCTTGGTCTTTGAGGCTCTGCATCTGTTGGTCGTTCGCGCCATCCCTAGTGGCCTTGGAAATTTGGCCCCTTCCTTGCAGTGGTTTTCGGAAGCCTTCGAAAGTTCGGGCGGCTCGTGGCCCTTCCCAGGCCTCCAGGTGCCCCCGAAAGGCGCCGGGTGGAGGGCGGAGGATAGGAGGGAGGGAATCTCGGGGAGCGAGGAGAGGGAAGCGGATGTGGGGGAGGACGAATGCTGGAACGGCAGAAAGAGGAAGAGGAGGAAAAGGAGGAGGAGGAGGAGGAGGAGGAGGAGGTAGAGGAGGCAGTGAATGACGACAAAAGGCGTTCGTAGGCCCGCACATTGGCCCGCCTGTGGCTCAGGTGCCCTGACCGACGCTATGTCAAACAATGCCGCAAAATACGAAGTAATGCCAAGCCGAGGATGTCATGTGGCAGCGGGTCGCAATTGGGCACGCAAAAGTTCAATGGATCCCGGGAAATTCAATGAATCCCGGGTTCGCAACAGATATCCGGAATTTGTGGTTGCGCACCGGGGATTCGGGTCAGTTTGGTAGAAAATGCCGTGTGGGCCTTGTTGGAGCCTTGGTGGGGCCAGGTCGGAGTCGGAACCCTCTCGAACCTTCCTGGGGCCATCTTGGGCCGCGTTGGGGAGTTTGGGCTTTTTAGGGGGCCTTGTGGGAGCCACGCGGGCCCTCCTGGTGGCCTCCCATGGCCTTTTCGTGGGCTTCCCATGGCCTTCTAGGGCTTCTCTTGGGGGCCGTGTGAGGGCCTGTTGGGTTTCTGTTTGGCCCATTCGCGGCTTCTCGGGGCAATCTTGCGGCCATCCAGGCCGTCTAGAGGCTCTCTTGGGGGTCGCTTGGACAGTTTTGCAGCGATGCCAGAAGCCTTTTGGCTTGTTTTGGACGCTGCTGAGACCCGGATAGCGAATATGTTGAACATGCACGTTTCCCCAAAGGGATGAAGCGATTTCTGCGTTTTGGGAGTGTTGTTGAGGGCCTCTTGGGCCGTCTTGGCGGCCTCTGGAAGCCATTTGGGTCCTTCTTGGAGCGCTGTTGTGCTGTCTTGGGTCTCGTTTCGGTCTATCTGATCACCGCTCTGATCGCGTGGGGTCTGTTGGCAAGACCTGGCTAAGCGCATTGGGAAGTCCTGGGCGAGCCGAGGGGCCTTTGGCAAGGGGGCGTCCGGGGGGCCCGGAATCCCCGGATCCTGAGGGTACGTTGTTTTGTTAAGGGGGTCCCACCCCCCGGTTTGTGAAACAATAAGTGTCTATATGTGTATACATACACACACACACACACACTTATTTATATATACCTATAGGTATGTATGTACGTATGTGCTTGTGCATGTGTGTACGTATGTATGTTTGTAGGTATGTCTGTGTGTATGTGTGTACGTGTCCAGAACTGCCTTCGCGGGGCAGGCTCCCAGCCCGAGTTCCATCTGCTTCCAAGTTCAGGTCCGCCCCTGGCATCCGTGTTCAGAAGTCCAGGTCCGCCCCTGGCATCCATATCCCAAGCCCTGGTCAGCCCCAGGCACACAGAGGCTCCCGCGAATGTCGGCTCGTCGTGGAGGTGGCGCTGCTGACTTTGCTGTTGCTGCTGACCAATCCACTGGTGCTGGTGCGAGAGAAGGGCCTCTTCAACGTGGAGGTGGTCGCGCCCCTGATGCCGCTCACGATCGCGACCCGTGGAGAGAGTCGGCTGCTCGAGTCGCAGCTGAAGAGACCAAGCGACACCGCGCAGAAGGAGCTGCTGAACGGAGTGGGGCATCCAAGGCTTCGACGCCATCCGAGCTGCTCGACCCCATGGACGCCGTCGACGACGCGCGGCCTCGCAGGACTTCCTCACCGCGCAGCTCGACGCGAAGCTCGCCACAGTCAAGCAGGAGGTCATCGCAGAGATTGCCTCGCAGCTCAGAGGACCTCTGGGCGCTGTCGTCGGCCAGCAGCAGAAGCAAAATGAACAGCTCACGGGGCAGATCCAATCGCCCCAGGATGCCTCATCCAAGCTCGAAGCAGGTCAACAAGACCTACGTGCTCAAGTTGCAGAAATGCGACAGCGGCTACACATGCAAGAAGCGCAGATCCCGATCAAGGAACACGAGAACCTCATTGAGTGGGACAGAGAGGCAAACACCAGTATCATTGTCGGCACGGCAGCGAAGAATTACACAGCGGATCAGCCCAAGCGCAACATCGAACCGATCATGGACAGGTGCGAACTCAGTGAAGGCCCCGCGCGGCGCTTCCTCGTTCAGTTCAGTGCGGACGCCAACGCATCGGCCCGTAAGGTCAGGGCCTTCTATAGCAAGCTCAAAGGCTCAGATGGCGGATGGCTCAAAACAGAAGTTCAAAGATCACGCGGACATGCTACTCGACTTCTCTTCGGCCTCGATCGCTCAGGGAAAACAGCGCGGAGAGAAGTCCAGGCCAAGAAGCTCGCCCAGTTCTGCAGGGCAGAAGACGACGCGAAGCGGTGGCGAGGTGACCGTCAGCAGGGCATCGCCTACTGCAACCATGTGCCAGTCCTCTCCATCGCGGTGGGAACCACAAAGGATGAAGCCACCTGGCTGCTCCTCAACTACAACGGCTGCCTCCAACCTGGGCTCAATCGAGAGGAGGTCCGCAGACAGTTCGAACAATTGTTCACGCTTCGCGCATCCCCGCCAGCCCATGTCAAAACAGCAACTCTAGCGAAGCATGTCGACAGTCGTGTTTTTCAGGCGTGTTTCCGCCTGCCCCCGCATATCTCCCCTTTTCCTCCTTCCCCCCGCCTCCTTGCACATCCTCCTTGTGGTGGGGGCGGGGGGAGGACGAGGCGGAGGAGGGGGGAGAGAAAGCGCTCCTCGTGGTTTGAGTCGTTCGGGCTTCTCGTCCTGGTGTGAGTCGTTCGGGCCCTTCTTCCTGGTGTGAGTCGTTAGGGTTCTTCGTGGTGTGAGTCGTTCGGGCTCTTCGTCCTGGTGTGGGTCGTTCGGGCTTCTCGTGGTGTGAGTTGTTCGGGCCCCTCGTCCTGGTGTGAGTCGTTCGGGCCCCGTCCTCCTGCCCGTCCAGAAAAGACGCCCAGGCGAGTAGAGGGTCGTCCTGATGGGCTTTTCGGCGTCTTGGGTGCTTCGGGGGGGGCCTCTTTGGGCCGTGTGGGATCCTCTTGGGGGGCCTCCTGGGGGCCTCTTGGGGCCATCTTGGGGCCTCTTGGTGCCTCCTGTGCGCTTCTTGGGGCCATCTTGGAGGAATTCGATCAAATAAGAGGGGAGCTTTAATAGCGCTGCCCCCTCAGAAGGCCAAAACTGGGGCCACCACTTAGTATAATCACAGTGATTTTGGCTTGAAGAAGAGGGGCTTTAATTAGCAGCTCCCCCCTTCAAGAAGCCAAAATGGGGCCAACACCGTAGTAAAATCAAGATCTGGGCTGCACAGAAAAAGGGTGGCACTCTGTTCTGCCCCCCCCCCCCCCCCCCCCCGTCGGGGCCGCAATCCTCGCGGGGGGTGTCGAATTTTAGCCCTCCCAGGAGTCGAAAATGACAAGCCCCCCCCCACCCCCACCACCACCACCAACGACCCGCGAAAGGACTTCTCCAGGCCCAGGGGGAGGGGGTAGGGGGGGGGGGGGAAGAAGGGGGGTTGCGAACAGAGAGAGCTCGCTAAACCACTCACGCTCAAATGGCTGGTGGGATTCTTCCAGACCTCGCTCGCAGCGCAGAACGTCGAGTGGCAGATTTAACAGGACCTTAGCCCCTGGCGGGGGACGCGCTCATCGAAACCGATCTCTTTCACGACGTGGAACTCGAGGACCTTACTAGGCAGGGGGCCCCATCAAGAGGAAGAAGAAGATCTCGTACATGTTGCAGGTGATGAACTCCACCGCGGCACTGGCGCTGCAGGAGGCCCATGCTTCGGGGGCGGAGCTCAACCACGAGATTCACTTGGCCCGCAAGACCGCGGCCTGCTTCGTCTCCATTCCTAATCGTGGCACTGGTGGCGTCGCGCTGCTCATCCCTGGGCTATCGCCGACCGGGGCTGCTGATCCTGAGCGATGGCGTCACTCGGAGCCCGCCCCTGGTCGCGTCCAACGGCTTCAGATCAAGTCGGACGCAACTGGTGTGGGCGAGGGCGCGCTCCCCAACATGATCGCGACCTGCAACATTCACAACTTCCAGCTCGCCGCGGACCAGGTCCAGCGCACGAGGGGCTCGATCCGCGCCGAGCTCAGCACTGCCGAGCAACAACCCGAGCGGGTCACCGTGCTGGTCATGGGTGACTTCAACTTCATGGATGAGGCACCGCTCGAGATGACGGCGCCGCTGGTCAACAAGGGCCTCCCTCGACGGCGTAATCATCACCCTGAACACCAGCTGCTATGGGAGTAAGCTCTGGGTGGCATGGCCGAGGTGGAGCTTGAGTTACCGACGCGCTGCGCCGAGCACTCGCAGCAGTGCACGCGGATTGACAAGATTTACATCAGCTCCCCGCCGTGGTTGCTGACCCAGTGGTGCGCGAGGGTTGACATCCCCATGGCGCCTGACACCCTCTTCGGCATTGGCATCTCTGACCACGCCCCAGATCACCTACGGCTCGCCGCAGGCGCTCCTGAGAGTACATCTTCGAGAGCCCCCTCTCCGCCAAATATTTCGACCTGATGAGTGGTGCTGCTGACGTGGGCAACTGCCCGCCCTCCATCCGCCTTAAGGAGTTCAAGCGCCTCATCCGCGAGGCGGCCAGGCTGGCGCGCAATGACCTGGCAGACGCGCGCGCGCCATGCTCGGCGGCTGCCCTAACGACATGCAGGGCGATGCCAAGGGCAGTCTGGAGGAATGACTGGAAGAGCGCTCGCGCACTGCGCGCTAGCGCGCGGCTGGGCGCGAACTTCCTGGACATCTCTGATAGCAACAACATCGCGCTGATCGAGCCTGGGACTTTCCGCCGCACGTTCGAGCAACATCAGAAGGAGTACCTGGACCCGCGGGCGGAGGCCATGCAGCAGGAGGAGCAAGCGAGGGACACCCCCTACCTCAAGCGGCAGCGCCTCCGCGAGATGCTGAGAGCGATCGAGAAGCGCGGCAAGCTCTGGGCCCCCACTGGCAAAGTTCTGAAGCTCAGAGCCATCGAGGTCCTACACGACCACAGCACCACCGAGAAGCCCGAACACATGATTGCCGAGCTCCGACGCCAATGATCACCAGTTTCCCAGGCGAAGCAGAGTCACACCCAGCACGTGCGGCGCTACTTGGACAAGCACACCGCCCCCTACGACTGCTCTCAGATGGACATGCCGCCGCTAGGCGAGATGCAGAACCTCAAACGCAAGCTCATCAACTCGGCGCCAGGTCCAGACGGTATCCAGCACACGGCATGAAAACGCATTCCCTCCTCGGCGCAGCTCCTGCTCGAGGAGGCGCTCGAGGTAATGAAGAGTGACCCTGTTCCGCTGGACTTCAACGACTCGCTGATGATATTCACCCCGAAAGGATCAGGACCTGATGATGGGCTCACTGCTGCCAGACTGGCCAAGGCTACGAGACCCCTCTCCCCGAAGAACATGGACTGCAAGATTGCGGCTGCCATGGGCAACGAGCTGATGAAGCCGATTGACGCGAATGGGGCCCATGGTGCGCAGAAAGGCTTCCTCCCGAAGCGGCGCTTCATAGAACGCGTGGTGGCGATGGATGCACAGTCCCGCATTGTGGCCATGCAGGACGACCCAACGGACAAGGACCCGCTGATGGTGCTCCACGACTTCGGCGGCGCGGCCCCGTCGATGTGCAGGGCCTGGCTCAAGATGGCGCTGGAGGGCGCTGGCTTTCCAGAGGGCATCCGCAACGTGATTGATGCGACCTGCCTCCTGCCAGTCGCCTTCACCAACCTCGGGGGCGCCAACGAGGTCTTCTGCGCTCTCGCCTCGGGCATCCTCCAGGGGCGCCCTTGGTCGGGCGCTCTGTGGGCTGTCGGCGTGGACCCGCCGACCAGGGACATGCGCTCGAGGACAGCGAACTTCAAGGGGGCGGTCGTCGGCGTCTGTGCCGACGACGTGGGCTGCGTGCTCCCGTCGCTGAAGTTGTTTCGGCTTTTGAGCAGTGTGTTCTATGCGGCGGAGACTCTGGCGCGCCTCGTGCTGAAGACGGCGAAATGCAAGATCATCCCTCTGGCGGAAGCCTTCACCCCTGCTGCGGAGGACAGGGTGCGCACCAAGATCAATGAGCTCGTACCTCTCTGGAGGGGCATGACGATCACGGACATGGCTGAGTACCTTGGTGTGCTTTTGGGCTCCAGTGTTGACGACTGGCATAGGTGGAAGCAGGTAGTCCTGGGCTGGCAGCGGTCCACCAACCTGATTGCCGACGTCGGAGCCCCGACCAGTACTTCGCTGATGCTATACAACCAGCGCGCGATGAGCAAGACCTCGCACCTCAGCCAGCTCTTCGCGCAGCCGCAGAAGATGAAGAAGAAAGTTGGGCGCTACACCGCGCATGGCACCTGCTCCCCCCCCCCCCCCCTTCCCCGAGCGCTATTTCGAGATGAACTACTGGCGCTGGGACGTTGGGCATCGCTGAAGGCGGTCTCCCTCGAGCTGAACAGCCGCGCGGCATTGATGCGCAGCGCCGCTGATTCGGTGCTGAACAGGCCATTTTGGGCACGGCGTCTGCGCGACGCGGCGGAGGTGGGCCTCTCGTTTCACGCCCGCACGTTCGACATGTACGCCCCACCCCGTTGGAAGTCGAAGCCGATCGCCCACGCGCTTGAGGAGGCGGCGCAGGGGTTCCCCAAAGAGAACAATCGTGCTTTGGCCGCGGCGTGCGGCACAGCTCTGAGTGAGTGGAAAGCGGAAAAAGACCGCCTCCCCGTTGAACGCCCTAGTGCCCGTTTGCGCATGCAGAAGTTTGTTCACTCCCACCTTGTCTCTTCGCTCCTCCCTGACCGCCACCCTGTCACCGTCCTCTCTCGTCTCAACTCCTGGGCGAATACAGATCAATCGCTTGCGCTCTCACAGATCGAATGGGAGCCGCTCGAAGAGCTGCTCACCTCGGGCTTGTCGCCCGCTGCTCACTCGGCCCTCGTGAAGACCTGGGTGGGGGGTTGGACTACGAGCCGCCGCCTACACACGAGCGACGTGTGCAGCCAGTTTGTTTTGGGCTGCCACCAATCCGAGGTCCTTAGCGCTCTGGATTCAATGTCTCATTATGTTCATTGCCAACACCTGTGGCATGCGGTGTGCGCGGTTTGGCACTCGAGCACGGTCGCACCACAGTCAGTTCTCGCTTGTCTGGGCCTCTGCAGCGGAGAATCAGATGAGTTTCCTCAGCGCTTGGCTCTCGAGCGCGCAGTCATTGCTCTTCGCACTTACAACATTCAAGCGAAACTTCCGATTACAAGGTGGTCGCTACCTGAAGCGGCCAAGGACAGCGCCCGCGCTGCGAGGGCGCTCTTCCTTTCAACTCACAAGGCTGTACAGTAAGTCTTTTGACACCGTGCTGCGCGGAAACACGAGTGATATATCTATATCAAAAATACATATATATAATTATGTATGTATATGTGTATATATATATGTAATTATATATACTTATAGATATATGGTCCAAGGCTTGGGCCCCCCCCCTCCCCCCTCCAATGCTGATGCCATTGCCCCCCCCCCCGCGCGATGGTCCCCCCCGCCCCCCCCTTGTGGGCGTGGCGTGGCGCTGCGGGGGTCCGGTGCCAACCCTCCCCCCCCCTGGGATGTGGGGTGGTGCTGTGGTGGTTTCAGAGGTGGGCGATGTCGTGTGCTGCGCTGGGTTGCCCCCATTCCCCCCCCCCTTCTTGTGGAGTGTTGTGGTGCTTTGGTGGTCCAGAGATCGGTCGTCGTCCTCGTCCTCGTAGTCCTCGTCGTCCTCGTCGTCCTCGTCGTCCTCGTCGTCGTCGTCATCGTCGTCGTCGCCGTCGTCATCGTCGTCATCGTCGTTCGTCGCCGCGCCGCCTCCCGGCGTCGTCGCCGCCGCAGCCGTCGTCGTCGCGTGGTCGTCGTCGTCGTCGTCGTTGCCGTGTGTGGTCGTCGCCTCGTTCGTCGTCGGTCGTCGTCGTCTCTGGGACCAATACCATCTGAAGGGGGGGGGTCCTCGAGGAATCTGGGACCATACATTGGGAGGTGAGACCCTCCCCTTCGTGGGCCGGAGCGGGGATCATTATATATATATATATATATATATATATATATATATATATATATGTATCCCTGGGGGGCAGGCCCGGGGCCCACAAACAGCTGCCCCGACCCACCATGGGAGGACGGGGTGGCCGGGGAGGTCCAAAATAGTCCAGGAGGGCCTCCAGAGGCGCCCCAGACGGCCCAGGCGGGCCCCGAGTCGCCGAAAGACCGCTCCAGGACGCCCAAGATAGGCCCAAGACGGCCCGAGAAGCCCCCCCAAGGCACACGACGCTCCAAGACGCCTCTCCCGAGCGCTTCAACAGGCCAAAATCGTCAATTATACGAAGGTTTTGGATAGATGTTCGCCTTCCAGCCTTTTCGGCTGTCCGATGTTCCAGACCGGCTCCATTGGCCCCCAAGAGCGCCCCAAGATTGCCCAAGAGGGCCCCCAGACGGCCCCAGAGGCGCCCAAGAGCGCCCCAAGACGGCCCCAAGGTGCGCCCAAGAGGGGGACCCTCCCGCTTGAAGAGTGTCCCAGGAGGCCCCAAGGAGCCCCCAGAGGCCCCAGGAGGCCCCCGAGAGGCACCCAGGAGATCCAAACAAGGCCTCAAGAGGCCACAAAGCAGCCCCGAGGAGGTCTCACAACGGTCTCAAAATGGCGACCGAGAAGCTGCGAAACTGCCTTCACGACGTCCCCGACATGCCAACCACGAAATCAAAACCAACACCCATGAGGCCTCTGACCCACCACCTAGGGCACCCGCCGCCCGCACGCTGTCCGCGTAGCACGCACCACTCTGTACTCAACAGCTTCAGTCTCCAAGACAACACCCTGTAGTCAACAGCCCCCGTCTTCAAAGCAACGCCCTGTACACAAGCTCCCGCTGCAAGAGAGCACCCTTAAGGTATTCATTCAAATCCCGACCCGCCCGCCCGCCGCCCGCCCGGCCGCTCGTCCGCCTTCTGCGTAGCACGCGCCACCCTGCATTCAACAGCCTCCGCCTCCAAGACAACACCTAGCATTCAACAGCCCCCAGGGCTCCCAGGACTGCCCAGGCCCGCTCCCAAACACGCCACGACACGCCAAGAGGGCCCTAAAGGTTGCCAAGACAGCCCCAAGAGGCCCCGGACACGCCGAAGATGGCCTCAGGACGGCCGACGACGCCGCCAAAACGCCCCAAGAGCGCCTCCAGAGGCCCCTCCAAAGGGTCCCGCATTTTTGCGCTCTCGCATGTTCCGCCTCCCCACGGTCCCGGACGGCGTCAGAGGCCCTTCAGATCGCTCCAAGACGGCCGAAGAGGCTCCCAAGGAATGACCAGAGACGGCCCAGGAGGCTCCCCAGATAATTCAAGAGGGCCTCAAAAACGGCCCAAGAGAGCCCCAAGAGCGACCCAAGAGGGCCCGACGAGCGCGACACAAGGTCTCCGGCCTGAGAGGCTCCTAGGACGCCCCCGGATGCCATCAAGAGGCTCCCAAGAAGCCCCGTGGGGCTCCCAAGAGGCCCCCCGGAAGCCCCAAAAAGCTTCCAAGGGCCCCCCAGGGAAGCCCCCTGCGTGCCCCCAAGAGACCTCAGTAAATCGTATTTCCCAGAGCTTTCCGGGAACATGATTCCTTGGGCTTCCGCCCCCCGCCCCAACCATGTTTCCAATAGGCTTGCCGAGAAGGCCAAAAAAGGCCCCTCGGTAAGCCCCCACAGCCCACCTCTTTTAAGAGAGCCGAACAAATCATGCTCCCGGAAAGCTTCCTGGGAACATGATTCTCGGGTTGCCGCCCTCTCCCCAAACCGAGTTTACAAACGGCTGCCAGGATAAAACAACGAGAGTCCCAAGCAGCGCCACCTTGCCGCCACGCTCGGAAACGCGTCAGGCCCCGAAGCCTCCGGAGGCGCCCAACGACACCCCAACAAGTCATGTTCCCAGGACCGTAGCCATTTTGGCTCAAGCCATTTGGGCTCGGTGGCGCCTTGCCCGCACCCGCTTCTTCGTGGAGGCATCTCCTGCTTAGGGGCACCAGCGAGAGACCTCAGCCCTTGATTTCCCAGCGAGATGGGCTGCTCTATTACCGAATGTTGCAACCATCCCAATCGTGGGGCTTGCTTTCACCGTCTTGCCTCCGTCTTTTGATGATCTCGAGAAGATGTTGCAGGTTTATGCTCTGCTGTCAGGCTTGCTACTGTCGATGGTTGGGGCTTGCATCTTCGAGGACTTCGACAAGTTCAACAAGGCTACGGAGATCTATGGCGCCCTTTTTGGATCGTTAGAGCTGTTATTCCTGCTGGTAGTCATCATCGTCTGCCTTTACTTATACTTAATGAGGTTCGTTACGCAGGAAAAGAGGCAAGACCTTCTCGCCGAAAAGCAGGCTCACAGTTGGTGGGTGAGCGGTGGGAGGTGGATCTTCGTTGGACTGCCGATTCTCGTGCTGTACTCTTCCTGGCTGTTCCGAATGGCTGTCACGATGTATTTCGAGTGCAAGTTTGATACTTTAGGTGACGGTCCGTTCGACTATGGTTGCATGAAGCATTGGTTGACGCTGCCCATAGTTGCATTCCTGGCGTTCACGACAATACACAAGAGTTTCCACACAGCGGGATGGGTTGAGGACCAGAACGGGCACATGGCCATACCAGAGTCCATGTCCGAGGACAGCTGCTCAGAGGACTCCAGCTGAAATGCAGCAAACCATTTTCCAACCTGGAACAATATAATGCAACATTTTTCAACTAGCCAGCGCCTTGGCTATTTTTTTGGCAACCCCAGAGGTGCCATAACCTTGTTTGAATTGCAGACGGTCCACGTTTTCACATTTTTCGAACCGGGCCATGTGCGTGCTGTGCTCTGCATCGCATCTGTAGCGGCAGTAGCGGGCTTGTGTGGTTGGAACCATCGCCCCTACCTTTGACCCATCAGCGTTGCGTTCTGCACGCAGATGTCGGACTTTCTCCAGTGATTCGTCACCCAGTCGATAAAAGAAATGTTCCCAGGAAGTCTTACGGCCAGTGCCGCCGACGTTGAAGGAGGACGGTCCAGGACACCCAGAAATCTTCCAAACAGGCTTCAAGAGGGCGCCGAGACAGCCCAGGGCCGCCCCCAGACGGCCCAAGAAAGTCCCAACACAGACGAGAAGGACCGCAAGGCAAAAGGCCCCCAAGAGGCCCCGAAACAAAGACGTATCGTTCGAACACGCCCAAGATGGCCTCCAGACGGCCCACAAGGATTCCAACACGGCCCAAATGGACGCCAAAGTCATTGATTGTCCTTAGGTTTTTGATGGATTTCAGACACCCAGTGTCGCCCCAACAGGCCCCCACGAAGGCGCCGAGACGGCCCAGGGACGCCCTGCTGCGGGCACGAGGCGGGACCCGGGACGGGGTCCTCGCACCGGGGGCCGGGGGGCCCTGCCGTGGCGCTGGGGGCCTTGTAAAGTCGCTCGAAGACGGCCCTGGCGTTTCCAGACAACGCCCAAGAAGTCTTCAAGATGGCTCCCAGGAGCCCCAGGAGGCACAACTAATTTGGTTTTCTTTTGTTTTTGATCGATTTTCGACTTCTCGCCTTTTGAGTTTCCTGACGCTCCACGACGGCCCAGGAGGCTTTAATTTCCGCTCCAAGGCATCCCCAGAGGCCTCGAAGACGGTCACAAGACAGCCCACGGGGGTCCCAAGATTGCGCCAGAGGCGCCCAAGGCGGCCCGAGAGGGCCAAGACGACCCCAAGATGGAGCCAAGAGGGTTGACACGAACCGAAATTCCGAGTCTTCCACCCCGAGAGGCTCTCAGGAGGCCCCGAGAAGCCCCTAACAGGCTCCAAGAGGGCCCAAGAAGCCCCCCAGGGGGCCGAAGAGTATCCAAGAGGCCTCCCACGAAGGCCCCAAGAGGCAAAAATCCATGTCCTGCCATAGGTTTCTGATTGATGTTAGAGTTTTCAGCCTTTTGGCGTCCTGACGCTCCAAGACGGCCCAAAAGGCCTCCAAGACCAATCCAAGATAGCCCAAGAGGCCTCCAACAGGGCCCAAGACAGCCCGAGAGGGCACCAATACAGCCCCAAGGGGGGCCCAAGAGGGGTAAGACGAATCGAAAATCCGAGCCTTCCACCCCGAGAAGCTCTCAGGAAGCCCCAGAGGCCCCCAAATGGGACCCAAGAGGCCCTCAAGAAACTCCCCAGAAGGCCGAAGAGGTTCAAGAAGCATTGTTTTCCCATCGGCTTTAGATGGATTTTAGAGTTCCCAGCCTTTTGGCATCCCGAGCTCCAAGACGGCCCAAGTGGCCCCCCAAGAGGGCTCCAAGACGGCCCACGAGGGCCCCAAGACGGTGCCCGAGGCGCCCAAGACGGCCCGAGAGGGCCCCAAGAGGGCCCTGGAACGCGAACCCAACAGCAGAGCTTTCCGCCCTAAGAGGCCCACAGGAGGCCCCAAGAGTCCCCAAGTGGTCCGACGAGGCCCCCGAAAGCCCCCCACCAGGCCCCAAAAGGCTCACAGGAGACGTACACGGGGCCCCAAGATAACCGAACAGTGCTCTCGATGCATCAAGATTGCTTCAAGGAGGCCCCGGGAGGCTTCCAGATTGCCTCAATGTGGCCTCAAGCCGGGCCTCCACGCAGCCAAGACGGCCAATTGACTGCTTCAGATTGCAGAACATCACTTTCCGACTGCCCGGAGAGCCCTGACGATGCCCCCAAGGGACCCCAAGAAGCCCCAAGATGCCCCCCCGAGAAGCACCCAAGAGGTGCCTCCAACAGCCAAGGCCCCGGGGCGGTGCCAGTAATCTCCATGGGGGGTGCAGGGCGCCCCCGGGAGCGTCCGAAGTGTCCCGGAGGGCCCCTGGGACCGCCAGGAACAGTTCGAGACCGCCCAAGACGGCCCGCGAGCGCTCCAAGACGCGCATAGATAGCCTCAGGAATGGCCAGGAAGGCCCGAAGACGTTCCAAGAGAGCTCCATGAGGCCCCGAAGGCATCCCAAGAGGCCTCTCAAGAGAGCCCCGACAAGCCAAAATCGTTGATTTTTATTGTTTTTGTTCGAGGTTTTTGGCCTTCTCGCTTTTTCGGGGTTCGGACGCTCCAAGACCGTCCAAGAGTTTCCCAAAACCGCTCCCAGACGGCCGAAGAGGCCCCCAAGACCGCCCCCAGACGGCCCAAGAGACCCCCAAAATCGTCCCAAGACAGCCCAGGAGAGCCCCAAGATGGCCCAGGAGCCGCCCAAGACGGTTCTAGGAGTGCCCCGACAGGGCTTCAAGATTGCCTAAGCGAGCCCAGCGGTTCCCAAGAGGGCTTCGCGAGGCCCCAAGAGGCCCCAAAGAGGCCCCCAAGAGCCTCCCCGAAGGCCCCAGAGGCCCCCAAGATGCCCAAAAATGGCCCTGAGCGCGCCCCAGGACGCCTCCAGGAGAGCCCCACAGGCCTCCGAGAGGCCCCCAAGAGGCCCACTGGAGGCCCTCAGGAGGTCGTCCCCATCATGTTCCCGGAAGGCGGTCCGGGAACATGATTCCGCGCCTTGGAGGAGTATTCTGCGCCTTCCGAGGCGCCTTGGACGACGTACGATTCAGATTCTTGAACGCTTTCCGGGAACATGATTTCTCACCGTTTCGGAACGCTTTCCTACTGCTGCGGTGCTCTGGGGGGAAGGGACGAGGCGAAGCTGCTTGGGCGGGCGAGAGGAAAGTCTCCTGTGGCTGAGGCGCGGCCAGACAAAATGTCTCCCTTCCGGCGTCCGGTGGCGCGCGGTGTCCCGCCGGTGTCCCGCTTTTGCTGATGCGCGACCGGACCAAATGACTCCCTTCCAGCGTCCAGGCGCGGTGTCCCGCCGGTGTCCCGTCGGTGTCCCGATGATGAAGATGAAGATGATGGTGATGATGATGATGATGATGATGATGATGATGATGATGATGTCGATGATGTTGATGATGATGACGGCGATGGTGGTGATGAGCATGGTGTCCCGATGATGACGATGATGGTGACGACGTTGATGATGATGATGGCCATGGTGGTGATGATGACGGTGCCCCGATGATGATGTTGATGATGCTGATGTTGCTGATGATGATGATGATGATGATGGCATTCCGAAATTGATGATGATGTTGATGATCCGGATGATGAGATGATGAGATGATGATGTTGATGATGATGATGATGATGATGATGATGATGATGGTGTCCCGATGCTGATAGTGATGATGAGGTTGATGATGATGCTGTTGATAATGATGATGGTGATGAAGATGATGGTGTCCCGATGATGATGTTGATCATGATGATGACGACCATGGTGTCCCGGTGATGATGATGAGGATGAGGATGAGGTTGTGATGAGGATTTGTATGGTGGTGGACCGATGATTATGATGATGTTGATGATGATGATGGCCTCCCGATGATGATGATGATGATGATGATGATGATGATGAGGATGAGGATGAGGATGAGGATGAGGATGAGGATGGTGATGATGATGGTGACGATACTGATGGTGTCCCGATGATGATGATGATGATGATGATGTTGATGATGATGCTGATGTTGTTGATGAGGATGCTGTCCCGATTATTATGTTGATGATGCTGTTCATGAAGATGATGATGATGATATGATCATGGCGATGATGGTGATGTTCCGATGTTGATGATGATGATGATGATGATGATGATGATGATGTTGTCCTGATGGTGATGATGTTGTTGAGGATGACGGTGGTGATAATGGTGTCCCGTTGCTGATGATGGTGATGATGCTGATGATCTTGATGATGATGGTGATGGGGTGATGATGATGGTGGTGTTCCGATGATGATGATGATGATGATGATGATGATGATGATGATGATGATGATGATGATGATGATGATGATGAATATGATGATGTTGATGACGTTGATGACGATGATGTTGATGATGGCGTTGGTTATGATATCGATTGTGATATCGATAGTGAGATCGATCGTGACACCGAATGTGATATCGATGGTGATATCGATAGTGAGATCGATTGTGAGATCGATAGTCAGATCGATTGTGAGATCGATCGAATGAAATACATCGAGTGAGAGCGATTGTGAGATCGATCGAGTGAGATCGATCGAGCGAAACCGATAGTGAGATCGATAGTGAGATCGATAGTGGGATCGATAGTGAGACCGATCGAGTGAGACGTCGGTTCCTCCCCCCCCGAACCTCCTTATCACCCGAAGGGTGGTCGTATAGGTAATGTTAGTTATGCGTTCTCATTCCTTCATGCTTCTTTCTCCTCATTTTCGCCATACCCTGCACATTCCCCCCATCCTCCTCGGCTCTTTTTTGCGGAGGTTCCTCCTTGGAGAGAGAGCCCCTGGGGGTCTCGAAAAGGTTGTTTCAGGCTTTCTTACGGCCTTCTGGAGGCCTCCTGGGCGCATTCTGGGAGCATCTGGGGGCTTCCTCGGGCCACCATGCCTCCAACCGCGGTCTCCCTGAACGACCGGGTCACGATTTGGAGTGCTTCGAAGGGTGTCTTGGGGCCATCTTGGGCCGCCATGGGGCTCTCTGAGGGCCATCTTGGACCCGCGTTGCGCCGATTTGGGGCTCTCTTGGACTGCCTGGAAGCACTTTCGGATGGGGTTGTGGGGCGATTTTGGAGCCTCCCAGGCGGCTTCGGACGCCCGGAAGACCGCCGCATTGGAGCGCCGGGAAGCCGAAAAGAGGAAAACCCCAAAATTCACCAACAACCGATAATTCCGCCACGTACCATCGCCATGTCACGCGTCAAATGCACTCATCGCATCTGTTATCGTCATCTTGATTATGCTTCGCGCTTCGCAAGGAGACATGAGCGAGTATACTTTCAGCTTGAACTTTCTCCCAACGTGATGGCGGGCAGTCGCGTTGGCTTAGCGGAGTGGTGATCAGCCCGTGTCCGCGCACCATCAGTTGTCGTTGCCCCCGCTCGCTCCAGTTTGGGGCGATTTCGGACAAGTGCTGTGCCGAACCAATATTACTGGTTGCAGTGGTTAGAGGGGTCCCGAACGGTGTGCTCCAATCGCTGATAATATGATAACCTTTCGAAACACCGCGAACGCCCGCCATCAAAGAGGGTAAGGGGACTACCGCCACGCTGATAGGTGCGATCACAATGATCCTTTTGAGCACTTGTGGTATAGGGTTCCCGAACGGTGCGCTCCATTCGCTGATATTTCGATAAACTTTTTAAGCCACCGGGAACGCCCGCCATCAAAGAGGGTAAGGGGACTACCGCCACGCTGATAGGTGCGATCACAATGATCCTTTTGAGCGCCTGTGGTATAGGGGTCCCGAACGGTGTGCTCCATTCGCTGATAGTTCGATAAACTTTTTAAGCCACCTGGAACGCCCGCCATCAAAGAGGGTAAGGGAACTACCGCCACGCTGATAGGTGCGATCACTCTGATCCTTCTGGGCACCTGTGGTATACGGGTCCCGAACGGTGTGCTCCAATCGCTGATACTGTGATCACCTTTCGAGCCACCAGGAACGCCCGCCATTAGAGAGTGTAAGGGGGCTACCGCCACGCAGATAGGTGCGATCACTATGATCCTTTTGAGCACCTGTGGAAAATAGGCCCTTGCGCGGTCCAGTTCACGGTCATTGCTTGCCGGTGAGAGGCGCGGAGGTCGACTCGCCACCGTCTCCGTGGTAGCGGCGTCTCCGTGGGGGGGGAGGGTGGGGTGGTGGGGGGGTATGGGGGCGGGGCGCTCCCTCCATTCTTGGCCACCCCAGCAAGCCCGCATTACATAGGCCCTTGCGCGACCCAGTTCACGGTCTCGGCTTGCAGGTTGGTGGCGCGAAGGTCGAATCGCCACCGTCTGGTGATGGCTAGGAGTTCTCAAGTTTGACCCTGGGGCCCTGGGGCTTCAATTCCATGGACAAAAAATCATCAACAACCAATAGAACATTAATGATTTTTGCTCTCGGGGCCTTCTTTGGAGTGCTCTTGGAGGCCTCTTTGGGGCCGTCCTGGAGGCCTCTTGGGCCATCTTGAGGTCACGTCGGTCACTCTTGGAGCGCTGTTGTCTTGGGGGTCTCTGGGACGTCTCCGATGACCCCCCTGATCGCCCTAGGTGTGCTGGGAAGGCTTGGCAAAACGCCCTGCGAGGCCCAGGGGGCCGCTTCGAGGCCCGTCCAGAGGGTCCCCAAGCCCCAGATCCAGGGAATCCGTTTTTTGGTGGGGGAGGGGGTCCCCCCGCCCGGGCTTGGTAAAAATATGATAATCTATTTATATTTATATATAGATATATCTATATCTCTATATATATATATATATATGTTTCCATGTATATGTATATGTATATGTATATGTATATGTATAGGTATAGGTATACGTACATGTACATGTATATGTATATGTATGTATATATGTATATATATATATATATATATATATATAACACGGCGCACGGGTCCGTGGGCCCAGGGCCGGCCCCTGGACCGCAAATGTGGGTGTGCAGGCCTTTTGGTGGGCCCTCAGGCCTGCAAAACGCCACAAGAAAGCGCCAAGAGAACCCGAAGACGCTCCAAGATGGACCCGGGACGCCCAAAGGCCGCCCCAAGACGCCCACGATGGCCCCGAGACGGCCCCGAGACGCGCCCCCAAAACGGCCCAAGAGGCGCGAAAAACGCCACAAGAAAGCGTCACGAGACCCCGAAGACGCTCCAAGAAGGAACCGAAACACCCAAAGGCCGATCCAAGACGCCCACGATGGTCCCGAGACGACTTTTGCCAGCCGCTCTTCCTTTGTCTGCTGCGGAGTGTGCGACGGTAACCAGAAAAAAAGGGGGCCAGAGGGAGTATTGGAACGGAAATCTGAAGCTCTCCGTCCCTAGAGGTCCCCAGGAGGCCCCTTCAAGAAGCACCAAAGGGGCGCCCAAGAAGCGCCGAAGAGGCCCCCGAGACGCTCCCAAGAAGCTCCAAAAAGCCCCCAAGAGCCCGGACGCCCCGAAGCACCCCTGGCGATCCCGAGGGAGCTCGGAAATCGTACATTTTCGCATATCCGCCTGATTCGCTTTCCCAGCGTCCGCGACAGCCCCAGATGTTCCCAAGACGGCCCTTCCACGGGGGGGTCCCAGACGAAGATTCGGAACGGATGTGTCCGCTCCCCTGCTGGAGAGCACCCCAGGAAGCTGCAGGATACCCCGTGAAGCCCCCAAGCTGGTCCCAGAGGTCCCCAAGAGATTCCAAGGCAGCCCAAGACGCCACCAAGACAGCTCGAAGAGGCTTCTGAGATGGCCCACCACCGCCCAAAACAGCCCAATAGGCTTCCAAGACAGCCCCAAAGGTTCCGGGGGTCTTTGGGGGCTGTCCTGGGGCCGCCTTGGGACGTCCAGGCGTCCTCTTAGGCTGTCATGGTCCCCTCCGGAAGCCCTTTCGGGCCAGCTTGAGGCTCTTTTGCGTCGGTCCTGGGCTCTCCATGGGCCCTCTTGGGAGGAGAAGGAGGAGGAGGAGGAGGAGGAGGAGGAGGAAGTGGAGGGGGGAGGAGGAGGTGGAGGGAGGAGGAGGAGGAGGAGGAGGAGGAAGAGGAGGAGGAGGAAGAGGAGGAGGAGGAGGAAGAGGAGCAAGGGTGGGGAGGAGGAGGAGGAGGAGGAGGAGGAGGAGGAGCGGGGGGGAGGAGGAACGGCAAGGAGGAGGAGGAGGAGGAGGAGGAAGAGTAACGGGGGGGAGGAGGAGGTGCAGCAGGACGAGGAGAGAGAAAGAGAGAGAGAGAAGGATATATATATATATACACATATATACACATATATGTATATGAAGAGGATTTGAAGACGCCGCCGAGCAGAAAGTTCACATGCAGGAGCTTAGAAAAATCGCCTCTTGGATGCCTTTTGGGCCGTTCTTCGTGCGCTCTTGGGGACAACTTGTCGGTTTTTGTTGGGCCCTCTTGGGGACCGCTGGGGCCTCTTCGTCGCCAAGCGTTGGACTCCAAGCTATGTAGAACCGGAGCGCGCGCGAAGCGCGCGCGATGGTTCTAGTATATATATATATATATACACATGTATATAACGATGTATCGAACACAATTCGCCCAAATATTTCTGGGGGTGCCATTCCCGCGCGGGGCACCCCGCAGTCTCCCTCCCGCGGCCCCCTTCCCCAAGCGGATTCCCCCAGAGGACTTCCCCGCGCGGGGTCCTCCCTTCCAGGGCTCCCCTCACAGGACTCCCCCAGGGGACTCCTCCATAGGGGACCTCCCGTAGGATTCCTCCACGGCATCCCCCCGGAGGATGCCACCATTGGACTCCCCCATGCGACTACCCAATCAAACTTGGACGCCCCAGTGCGACTCCCCCGCAGGATTCCCCCAGGTGGTTCCCCCGCAGGACTCCACTACGAGCCCGCCTGCCCATTGTCATCGGCGGAAATGCACTGGCCGCCCCTGTTTTTGTTGCGGTTGCCCGCGCGGCAGACGGAAACGGGCTTGATACGCAGGAAAAAGAATGAGGGAGGAGGAGGAGGAGGAGGAGGAGGAGGAAAGGAGGAATGAGGAGGAGGAGGAGGAGGAGGAGGAGGAGGAGGAAGAGGAATACGAGGAGGACAAGGAGGAGGAGGCGGAGGAGGAGAAGGAAGGAAAGAGGAGGAGGCGGAGGAGGAAGAGGAGGACGAGGAATAATAGTACGAGCAAGAAGCATAGCATTACTAGAGTCAGAAGAATAATTCGAGTAGTAATACTAATAACGCTGCTGGCGTTAAGGTTAATAATGTTACCCAGATGCAGGATATTCATATTAAAAAGAAGAAGGACACCCAATCACTAATGATACTACCAGGAAGCACAACAACACTGATACTCACATTTAGCGAAGATACCACGATAACTAAGAATACTGATGGCAATGCTAATACTACTATATACTATAAGCATGCGAACTACAGTTTCACAATAGTAAGACGAACACTAGTATGACGAATGCGACTTGTAATAATACTAGTCGCACGAGGAAGCATACTCATAACACTAACACTACTACCAGGAAGCATACTGATACGAATCAGAGGAGGAGGATGCTGAGGATAATGATGAGGAGGCAGGAGGGAGGAGGGAGGAGGGAGGAGGAGGGAGAGGAGGAGGAGGAAGAGGAAGAGGAAGAGGGAGAGGAGGAGGAGGAGGAGGAGGAGGAGGAAAGAGAAGGGGAAGAGGGGGAGGAGGTGGAGAAGGAGGAGAGGAGGAACAAGAGGGAGGAGAGGAGGAAGAGGAGGAGGAGGATGGGGAGGAGGGAGGAGGAGGAGGAGGAGGAGGAAGGTGGAGGAGGAGGAGGAGGAGGAGGAGGAGGAAGAGGAGGAGGATGGGCGCCCGCGAGATGCTCGAAAAGCTGCTCGACAAGTTCATCGACGAGAAGACGGCAGCCGATCCCTCGCGCCGTCAGCCGCTGTTGGGCCGAGGGGGGGGAGGGCGCGTGGAGGGGTGTTGCTCGTCCGCCCCGCGGGGGGAGTTGGGAGGGGAGGGGGAGGAGGAGGAGGAGGAGGAGGAGGAGGAGGAGGAGAGGGGAGGAGGAGGAGGAGGAGGAGGAGGAGAGGAGGAGGAGGAGGAGGAGGAGGGGGAACATTGAACATGGATTGGTCTGCCTCCGAGGATGCAGGTCCGACGAAGAAGAGGGGCCAGACACTGAAGCGCAGGCTGCCGCAACGGGCAGCAGGTCGGCAGGGCAGGAGCGGCATGCCCCAACAACGTTTTGTCTCTTTCGCTTGCCGGCAGCATCATTGCCTCCAGCATCATCATTGCCCTCAACATCATCATTGCCTTCAACATCATTGCCCTCAACATCATTGCCCTCAACATCATTGCCTTCAACATTATCATTGGCAACATCATGATCGGCACCAGCGTCAGTCGGCTAACTATGTGAAGCCGGCCAGGTTGGGAACCAAGACCCGCTGGGGTCAGCAGTTGAATTCCCTAACTCGTGATATTCAGTCGGAGAGTAGCTGGAAGGGCAGGCCCCATTGAAGCATCGCGCCTCCAACAGGCGGCCCAGTCGATCGCGGCCTGCCTTAGAAGCCGTTGTTCGCAAGCACTGGCGTTGCAAGTGTGAGACGTTTCTCGATCATTGCGACCCACAGAGTTTACAAAACATGTATGGGCTGGATGTCATGACAGTATGCCCCGTGCTGTGCGGGGCGGGACAAGGAGGTTTGGCCATAGCATTCTTATGACGGCTGGAAGACCAGCACGCTACGCGCGGAGAAGGAGGAAGAGGAGGGGGATCAGGAGGAGGAGGAGGATGTGGAAGGAGAGGACGGGGAGGTGTCAGCCGACGGAGGGTGAGTTTGAGTGAACCAGCCCCCATCGGCGAGGTAAAGCATCGGGGTTCTCAGCCTGAGGCTTGCAGCCCAGCAGACGAGAGCCACGGTCTTGGAAGCGGATGGTAATTACCCAGCGGTCAGGATTTGCAGTCAGAGGAGGACGGAGGAGGAGGGCGGAAGAGGAGGACGGAGGAGGACGGAGAAGGAAGAGGAGGAGGAGGAGGGGGAGGAGGAGGAGGAGGAGGAGGACGGAGGAGGACGGAGGAGGACGGAGGAGGAGGAGGAGGAGGATCACGACGAGGAGGAGGAGGAGGAGGAGGAGGAGGAGGAGGAGGACGGAAGAGGAGGAGGAGGACGGAAGAGGAGGAGGAGTTCACATTGGCTCTCTGGCCTCCCAGCGCTGAAGCTTTCAAGTCGGGCATGTCCCTCTACAGGAGGAGGATTCAAACAAAAACAGCCAGGAACTAGTCTGGGGGCCATTATTCCACTATGTTTGGCCAGCGTGGAGTACGGTTTGGCCGCGGCTTGTTTTTCCTCCAAGGCCTGCCAGGGAGACATGCCCAACCTAACTGCAGCTGATATTGGGTTTCTGGCCTCCCAGCGCTGCAGCTGATGACGTCTGGCTGCGGCTCTGCCTCCGCTGTCTCGCTGAGTAGCGACAGAGCTTGCGGCCACTTTTCCCCCATCTCGCCCACGCCGCTCCCAGTGCTGTCTCGTGAGCTGTCGGGCTCTAGCTTCGCCTTGCGCCTTTCTCGCACGTCCGGATTCCAGCGCTGCAGCAGACATCGGGCTCCAGCTTCGCCTTCCAAAGTGCAGCTGCTGACCTCGGGCTCCAACTTCGCCTTCTTCATACCGATGAGGTGCGACAGAGCCTGCTGGCACTGCCTGCCTTCTCGCACTGCCAACTCGATCTGCCACTGTCTGTCTTCTCGCACGAGCTGACCCGAGCAGCATTGTGGCTGATGTTGTTCAGGAGGGGAAAAACACACAGACACAATAAATCGTCGACTCCCAGGAAAATGTGGAAAAATATTGGAAGTGGGAGGAAAAACTAACACCAAGAAAATATGGGAAACTATGGGGGTTCCTGTAATGTGTGTATTTATGTGCGCGTCCTTGGGCTCCTTCAGTTGTTTGCTCCGTGCGCGCCCTGATCCCAACGCTGTGGCTGATGGCATCGGGCTCTATCTTCGCCTCCCATCTCGCTGAGTCACGACAGAGTTGTGGAGGACGATCAATGGAGAGGAAGCATGTTGCCAACTACTGTCCAGATGTCTAAAACATGTCTTAAACATGTTAAAACACATGCTTAAAACATGTTTAGGACATTTTTCCGACATTGTAAACACATGTAACATTCAATAATAGGACTGTTAGGGTGTCCATTGTCGTGGCATCCACAACGACAGAGTTTGCTGCCACTGCTCGGCCTCATCGTTTCTGAACTGGCCCCGGCGCTGCAGCTGATGACGTTAGCCGCGCGGTCTCACCTTTTCTCGCGCTGCGCCCCCCTCCTCGCGCGCGCTGGTCCCGACGCTGTGGCTGGTGGCATGGGGCTCTTTCGTCGCCTTCCATCTCGCTGAGTAACGGCAGAGTTTGCTGCCGCTGCTCGGCCTTCTCGCACGCTCGAACTGGCCCCAGCCCTGTCGCCGATGCCGTTTGCCCGCGCGGTCTCGGCTTTCTCACACGGTCGGCTCCAGCGCTGTAGTTGACGACGTCGGCCCATGCAACGCTTCTCGCATTGGCAACGCCTGCAGCTAATGTTTGCCCTTCTCGCCTTGACAGCGCGTGCTGCCACTGCCGATGGTTGCGCACTAGCTGATTCCATCGGTGTAGCTGATGGTGCTTGGCTCCTGCACTTGCGCTCCCGCGATGGCAGAGGCTGCTAGTAGCAGCTGCCACTGCCTCCTTTCTCGCACGATCTGATCTCAACGTTGTAGTTGACGAGGTTGCTTTCCTTGATGTTTCAGTCCTGCACTGTTTCGGCAACCCGGCGCCGGCGCTCGCCACTGCTCGCCAGGGGGCGGAGGAGGGGGAGGAAGAGGAGAGCGAGAAGGGGACGGAGAAGGGCACTCCTGCTGGCGGCCTCGCTTGCGCCTGATTTCAGCATTGTAGCTGATAGTGCTGGGCGCAGTGATCCTTCATTGTGCCACTCGAGCACGAGGCCATTCCGAAGCCGGCGCTAGAAATGCCCGCGCGGGCCCCGTGCGGGGGGGGCCGCTCGGACGCGAAATGGCTGTGCAGGAGCAGGAACAGGAGCAGTTGGAGGACGAGGGGGAGCAGGAGGAGGAGGAGAAGGAAGAAGAAGAAGAAGAACAATAAAAAGAAGAAGAATAATAATAATAAGAAGAAGAAGAAGGAACATAAGAACGCCACAGCCTACTTGCTAACGTCCGCCTAACGTAAAAAGGAGGAGGAGGAAGCAGGAGCAGGAGCAGGAGCAGGAGGAGGAGGAGGAGGAGGAAGAGGAGGAGGAGGAGGAGGAGGAGAGGGAGAAGCAGGAGGACAGGAGGAGGAGAGGAGGAGGAGGAGGAGGTAGGAGGGGAGGAGGAGAGGGGAGGAGGAGGAGGAGGAGGAGGAGGGAGGAGGGAGGAGGAGGAGCAGGATTCCGCAGGAGGCAATGAGGCAGGGTGGCTGAGGGCGAGGATGAGCAAGAGCAGGAGGAGGAGGAGGAGGAGGAATAGAAACGAAGCTTCACAACAGAGGATTGCATTCCATGTCCTTGGGTTTCACCCCCCTAGGCAGCCGATCCAAATATTCTCGACGGGTGCTGGTGAGCTGAACTGAAAAACGCTCGGATGTCAGCCCCCTCAACTAATCCTGAGCGTAGCGACCATACTCACGACATAAGCAGGAGGAGGAGGAGGAGGAGGAGGAGGAGGAGGAGGAGGAGGGGGGGTGATGGCGAGGGAGGAGCAGCATGCAGGTCACGGCGGTCCTCCGCCCCGCCGCAGGCCGTGGAGAAGGAGGAGATGAACGCAAACCACGCGTACTACATGCTTCTTCAGGACTCGCTCGGGGGGCCTCGGGCTCCAGAGGGGCGTGGTGGTGGTGCGGGCAGGCAGAGGCTCCAGCAGGCCGAGAGGGGCCTCAGGGAGAGGCCGCCGCCGTCGTCGCCGCCGCCGCCGCCGCCGCCGCCGACGACCGCCGCCGCCGACGACGACGACGGCGGCGGCGGCGGCGACGTTGGCGGCGACGACGACGACGACGGCGGCGACGGCGACGGCGAGCGCTCGGCAGAGGCTCCAGCAGGGGCCCGCTGGGGCGTCGGGCAGGGGCCCCGGGAGGAGCCCGGGGGGGAGCCCGGGGGGGCGCTGGGGCGGCCCGGGCAGGAGGGGCCCGCAGGGGGGGGCCCCGGGGGAGGAGGGCGAGGGCGAGGGCGGAGGGCGGAGGGCGGAGGGGAGAGCGAAGGAGCGGGAGCGAAGGAGGCGAGGGGGAGGCTGGGAACGGGGAGGATTCGAGAGAGAGAGAGAGAGGGGGGGAGAGAGAGAAGGGAAGGGAAAGAGAGAGAGAGAGAGAGATAGCAGAAGACATGGAGGCACAGTGAGGCAGATAGGAAGAGGGAGAGAGAGAGAGAGAGGTAACACCAGTAATAGAAAAGAACAGCAAACAGAGAACAACAAACACAGTAGCAACAACAACAACAACAACAACAACAACAGTGCGCATTCCGACAGACACACAGACACAGACACAGACACAGACACAGACACAGACACAGACACAGACACAGACACAGACACACACACACACACACACACACACACACCACACAAAGGAAGGCCCGAGCTGAGGGACTGGGTGAGATGGATAAGGGGGAGGGGGGACGAGGGTGGAGGGGGGAGGTGCACGGGGGAAGGAGGGCGACGGATACGGCGGAGGCTATGGTGGACGTGAGGGGGGGGGGGGGGGAGCGGGGGAGAGGAAGAGGGGGGATCGAGGAGCAAAACACATTCAGGCGATCGCAAACATGGATAAAGGGGGCGTGGATTAGCGACGTGTCCCGTTTTCATGAGAAATCGAGGATTTCCGCCGCCGAGCGAGGCGGCACCGCCGAGTTTTGGGGAGGGCAACTCCCCCGATCCATGGATTTGGCGACTGCGCGCAGAATCCATGGATCGCTAATCCATGTCTTTGCGCGCAACCGTCAAACGGAGCACGGGGCGTCCACGAGGCGGAGGAGGGGGAGGAGGAGGAGGAGGAGGAGGAGGAGGAGAAGGAGAGGAGAAGGAGAAGGAGGAGGAGGGGGAGGAGGAGGAGGAGGAGGAGGAGGGGAAGGAGGAGGAGGAGGAGGAGGAGGAGGAGGAGGAGGAGAAGGAGAAGGAGGAGGAGGAGGAGGAGGGGGAGGAGGAAGAGGAAGAGCAGGAGGAGCGCGTCCCCGACACATCAGATGTACCGGATCGGTGCCGGGCCCCCTCTGGCAGCGCCTCTGGCGCCGCGGGGAGGGGGTCCGGCACCGGTACGAGAAGCTTGCTCGGACCTCCGAGGGTCCACGTCTGCGCGGCTGCTTCTTCTAGGGTTAAGTCGGGCCTGTCCCTGTGCAGGAGGAGTGTTCAAGAATAGTCATAAAAATACTCTGGGGACGATCTTTGTTTTGACTATGTTTGACCATTTGTTTGAGTAGTTTGGGTGTATTTTTTTGTTTTACGGTCCAAAATCCCGCCCGACCTAATTTTGGGGAAGGCAGGGTGCGGGGTGGAGAGAGGAAAGTGTAACTAGGGCACGAGGAGAGGAGGGAGGGGGAGGGACCAGACCAAGCTAGGTGCGCCCAAGCCACACCTTACATCCTGTCCCTCCCTCCTGCCCCTTCCCACTGTGCTGAGGCTTTCTCAATCCGCGGACACGTGTCATAGCTGACCTGGAACTCAAAGAAAAGTCATCGTGGTATGCGCAATCGGGAGAGGGGAGCTGCGTGCACAGGAGGAGGAGGAGGTGGCGATGAGCAGGAGGAGGAGCAGGAGGAAAAAGAGGAGGAAGAGGAAGGAGGAAGACGAGGACGAACAGCAGCAGCAGGAACTGGGGTGGAAGGAGTGCGAGGAGCAGGAAGGAGGACCAGGGGAAGGTGGAGGAGGGGAAGTGAGGGGGCGATAGCGATCATAAAAATGATTCGGATCCAGAAAAGAGGCCCGCGCTGGGGCGAGAGCGCTATCCAGAACGACGCGAACAAAGCGCCGATTCGGAAATGAAGACCACGCTGCAGCTGCAGCACCCTTGCGAAACACCGGAAACCATCGGATTGTAAAACATCATAATATGTTGTGTGTGTGTGTGTGTTGGAAATCCCGTGTGCTTGTTGTTTGGGGACAATCAGAATATTAATACCACCAACAACAACAAGCACACCACCAACAACAGCAACAACATCAACAACAATAGCAACAACAACAGCAGCAACAACAACGACGACAACAACAATAACAGCAACAACTACAACAACATCAACAACAACAAAAACACCAGCAACAGCAGCAGCAGCGACACCAACACTATCATCATCAACAACAACAACGAACACAACAACAACAACAACAACAACAACAACAATACCAACAGCAGCAGCAACAACATTAGCAACAGCAACATCAACAACAACGACAACAACAACGAACACAACAGCAATTACAACAATAATAACAACACCACCGCCAACAACAACAGCAGCACGAGGAGAGGGCCGAACACTCTTCGGACAGAGCAAGGGGAGAGAGGCGAGCAGTTTTCAGAGCGTGAAGCCGTCAAGGGCAGGAGGCAGGCCGAAGCGACGGCAGGGAGCACCCTCCTTGCCCCTCGCCCCTGCCTCCCGGATGGAGTCAAGCAGGGGGCTCCTCCTGCGCAGTCCTCGGTGGGTGCCGCGCAGGATCTTCCAGAGCGCGCCCCCCCTCGCCGAGGAGGAGGAGGAGGAGGAGGAGGAGGAGGAGGAGGAGGAGGAGGAGCAGGAGGAGCAGGAGGAGGAGGAGGAGGAGGAGGAGGAGGAGGATCAGGAAGAGGAGGATCAGGAGGAGGAGGAGGAGGAGGAGGAGGAGGAGGAGGAGCAGGAGGAGGAGGAGGAGGAGGAGGAGGAGGAGGAGGAGGAGGAGTCCCTCGCCCCGAGCCTCCGAGCCCCCGCCCCCCCAAGAAATTCCCGAGCGCCCCCCGCGCCTCCCTCTCGTCGTCCTCCTCGCCTCCTCGGGGTTCAGGAGGGCGGCGCTTCACCAGAGCAGCAGGAGCCACTACCACCAGCTAGGGTCAGAAAGCCCAGGTTTCGCTAGGGGCTGGTTTCCTTTCGGCGCAGCCGAGGCCCTCCCAAAGCCCTCCGAAAGCCGTCCCGCAGGGGTTCCCGGAGGCTTTTCGGAGGGCTTCGGGAGGGCTTCGGGGCGCGAAGCAGTCCCAAGCCAGTCCTCCTCGCTGGACCACGTCGGACGAAGTGCTTGGCCGTGCAGCGCACGGCGGGACGCCGAGCCTCAAGCACACGAGCGCCTGCAGATCTTGCGCTTGCCAGTTCGGGAGCCTTGAGACGGGGTCAATGCAAAGGGGTGTCAGCCAGAGCGCTGGATCTTGCAGGATCCTGCAGGGCCAGGGTCGCACTGACCCGTGTCTGGGTGCAAGATCCTGCAGGATGTTGCAGGATCCTTCGCTCTGACCCGGGTTTGGGTGCAGGATCCTGTAGGATTCTGCAAGGCCTGACTGACCCTGGTCTGGATTGACCTGGGTCAGAAGATCCCCGAACAGTGAGAGTGCAGCGTCGGTTTCGCGTTTCTGGTTTGAGTTTGAGCGCAGGATGACGGGCTTCGCGTGTGAGTCGGGCGACGATTGAGGAGGCTCAAGGAGTGCGAGGTGCCCACGGCACCGACCACCGTGGCACCGTGGCCAGGCGCACCATTCTTCTTGACGCTGCATGTTGTTGCGTTGCAGTCCGTTTGATCTGCGCGTCCTTGTCCCATCTCGAGCTCAGGATTCTGGGCCTCGCGTGTGAGTTGGGAGGTGTTTGAGGAGGCTCAGGGAGGGTGTGGTGCCCAAACGCACCGACCACGGTGGCCAGAACACACGGCAAGGGAGGGTGTAGTGCCAGCAGCGCCGACCGCTAAGACCAGAAACACATTTCTGGTTGCGGCTGGTGTGCTGTATTGATCTGTTCAGGGCGTTGCGGATTGCTTGTGTAACAAGATTTCTTATTTTGCGTATCCTTGTCTGAGCTTGAGCTCAGGGTCCCTTGGTTAGCGTGTGAGTCGGGAGACGTTCGGGGCGGTTCAGGCGAGGTGTATTGTGATTGTGATGCCCACGGCGCTGACCACCATGAGCAGAAGCACAGTTTACGCATCATTGCTGTGCTTACGTGCTTCAGACGTCTGTTACACTGCAGTTTGCTTGAACATGCGCATGCTGTTTTGTTGGGCTTCTGCTTAGGATTATGGCATTCGCGCTTTGAGTTGGGAGAGAATTGAGGGAGTAGAGTATGGTGCCCATCCTTCCCGAGTTCTACAATGATAAACATTGTTGTTGAGTCTTATAACGTTATGTTGCCGTGCTTATGTTGTACTACAGTGTCGTGTTACGCTGTCTCTGTTTAACTCTGCAGTTCGTGTTGCTCCTCGCATCCAGGCTTGAGCTTGAGCTTAGGGTTCCTGTGTGAGGGTGTGAGTCGAGAGAAACTCCCGAGGGAGCCGTCTTGTACCCGCCTTGCGGCCTTTTGTTTTGCCATCTCGAGGCCGTCTGCACCGCAGATAACAAGTGACAAGCCCTGTATAGTGGAGTACACATGAATGTTTGCATGTTTGTTTGTGTGTATCTGCGCGTTTGTGTGTGCCTGCGTGTTACATGTGTTTGTTGTGTGTGCATTACGTTACTTCGTTTGCTCTCCGCATCCGGTCCTCTTGGTTCTGTGCTGGGCCTGTTTCGGGGCCCCCTTAGGGCCGTGGCTGTCTCAGGGCCATCTGTACAGCTTGCGGGAGAGGGCTGGCAGTCTTCGGCGGAGGCCACGCTTGAGTATGTATGCTGTTTGCTTGTACCGTTGCTCATCTTGCTGCACTCGCTTGCTGATGTCCGCAGTCTGCATTCGCTCCTGAGCTCGATATTCCGAGTCCTGGCTTCTCGCGCGAGTCGGGAGGGATCCCTGCAAGGGCCGTCTTGGGCTTGTCTCGTGGAGAGCGGTCGAGGACGAGGAGGCCGATTGCGGAGGAGCACGATCGAGAAGAAGGAGGAGGAGGAGGAGGAGGAGGAGGAGGAGGAGGAGGGGGAGGAGGGGAGGAGGGGGAGGGGGAGGGGGAGGGGGGAGGAGGGAGGAGGAGGAGAAGGAGGAGGAGGAGGAGGCGGAGGAGGAAGAGGGGGGAGGAGGAGGGGGAGGGGGAGAGGGGGAGGGGGAGGGGGAGGGGAGGGGGAGGGGGGGGGGGGAGGGGAGGAGGAGGAGGAGGTGGAGGAGGAGGAGGAGGAGGAGGAGGAGGAGGAGGAGGAGGAGGAGGAGGAGGAGGAGGAGGAGGAGGAGGAGGAGGCGATCGAGGAGGGGTGTCTGCACTCTGCATTTGCTCTTGCGCTCGAGATTTTTGGAGCCTGGCTTCTCGCGCGAGTCGGGGGGGGACTCCATCCCGGGGGGGGCCTCGGGCCCGTCTCGTGGAGGGCGGTCGAGGACGAGGAGGCCGATCGAGGAGGAGCACGATCCGAGGCGAGGAGGAGGAGGAGGGGAGGAGGAGGAGGAGGAGGAGGAGGAGGAGGAGGAGGAGGAGGAGGAGGAGGAGGAGGGAGGAGGGGCGGAGGAGGAGGAGGGAGGAGGAGGAGGAGGAGGAGGAGGAGGAGGAGGAGGGGGAGGGGGGAGGGGGGGGGGGGGAGGAGGAGGAGGAGGAGGAGGAGGAGGAGGAGGAGGAGGAGAGGAGGGGAGGAGGAGGAGGAGGAGGGAGGAGGAGGGGGAGGGGGAGGGGGAGGGGGAGGGGGGGGGGGGAGGAGGAGGGGGCCGCTCGAGGCGAACAAAAAACCCGCGGCGCAGCACCCCTCTCTGCTCCGGGGGCCAGGAGAGCCCATGTGCCTGCTGATGCAGCGCCCCCGTTCCTCAGTCACGGCCCGGCACCCTCGCTTCGCTCCAGGGCGGGAGAGGGGCGTGCTTGCCGATGCAGCTCCCTCTTTCTTTGCCGATAGCTGCGCTGGACTAGCTGCCGTAGCCTGCTTGGGAGACTCGGGGCAGCGAACTTTGTGCTCGTAGTTTGTACTGGCGATGCGCGGCTGGGCGCTGCATTATTCAAGAGACAGCCGAGGTGGGACATCCCCCCTCCTCCTCCTCCTCTCTCCCCTCCTCCTCCTTCCTCCTCCTCCTCTCCCTCCTCCTCCTCCCTCCTCCCTCCTCCCCCTCCCCCTCCTCTCTCTCTCTCTCCTCCTCCTCGAAGACGGCTGGAGAAGGAACAACTGCATATCTACCTCATCCTTCGGATGTCCGCGCGGAGTTTTTGCATCGGCGCGGGGGGCCCCTCGCTGGCGCGCGCGGCGGCGCCAGGGGCGGCGCTGGAGGCGCCGCCAGGGGGGGGGGCGGCGCCCCTCCGAGGAGTCTGCGGGGGGCCCCGAACGTCTTATGCCTATGCAGATGGTGCTTCCTCGGCGCGAGTCGGCGCCGCCTCGGGCGGCTTCGCGGGCAGCCTCCTCGCTGTCCCCTGGCATCGCTCGGGCGTGTGCAGTTTATCCTCGGCGAGGACCATCGAGGAGCATGTGGGATCATCTTGCCAAACCTATACGTCTATATGTATATGGGTGCGCTTGCATATGTCCGTCTGTCTGTATGTATGTATGTGTGTATGTATGTACGTATGTATGTATGTAAGGATGTATTTATGTATGTAGGTATGTATGTATGTTTGTTTGTGTGTTTGTTTGTATGTGTGTGTGTATGTATGTGCTTATGTATATGTATGTGTACATGTATATGTATATGTATATGTATATGTATATGTATATGTATAGGCATATGTAGGTGTATGTGTATGTGTATGCGTATGTGTATAGGTATGTGTATATGTATGTGGATATGTGTCTGTATATGTGTGTGTACATGTGTATGTATGTATGCATGCATGCATGTATGGATGTATGTATGGATGTATGGGTGTAAGGATGTATGGATGTACGGACATATGCATGTATGTCTGTCTGTCTGCCTGTCTGCCTGTCTGTCTGTCTGTGTGTATGCATGTATGTATGTATGTAATTAGGTATGTATGCATGCCTGTATTGATATATGCATATGTGTATACATACGTGTGTGTATGTATGTATGCATGCATGCATGCATGCATGCATGCATTTCTGTCTGTCTGTCTGTCTGTCTGTCTGTCTGTCTGTCTGTCTGTCTGTCTGTCTGTCTGTCTGTCTGTCTGTCTGTCTGTCTGTCTGTCTATATGTCTGTATGTCTGCACGTGTGTATGTATGTATGCATGCATGTATGTATGCATGCATGCATGCATGCATGCATGCATGTATGTATGTATGTATGCATGTATGCATGTATGTATGTATGTATGTATGTATGTATGTATGTATGTGTGTATGTATGTATGTATGTATGTATGTATGTATAGTTATATGTATGTTTGTATGTATGTATGCATGCATGCATGCATGCATGCATGCATGTATGCATGTGTGCATGTATGCATGTGTATGTATACATACATATACATATATATATATATATATATATATATATATACCGGGGGACGAGGACCAGGGGCCCCGGACCGCGACCTCGACGGCGCATGGGGATACCGGGCGTCGTTTTCCTTGTGTTTTTTACGGGGTTTCGGCGACCCGTGGCCAACAGGGCCCCAAGAGGCTGCAGGGAGGCCCCAGGAGGCCGCAGAGATAGCTCCAGACGCCTTTGAAGACGACTCCCATGACGCCAAGAAGGCCCCCGAAGACGCCCCAAGAGGCACCCCGAGAGAGCCCCACGAAAATTCATATTTTTGGCGCAGACGACCCCAAGAGGGTCCCAAGACTGCCCGAGAGGCCCCCAAGACAGCCCAAGGGATCCCCAGGACGGGCTCCAGAGGGGCCCCAGAGGGGCCCCAGAGGTGCACAACCATATTCAAATTCCGAGCTTTCGGCCCCAGAGGCTCCCAGGAGGCCCCAAGAGGTCCCAAGGAGGCCCCAAGAGGCTCCCGAGAGACCCCCAGGAGGCTTCTAAGAGGCACCCCAATAGAGCCCCAAATAAGCAAACATCGTCGATTTCCGATGGGAAAACTGATATTTTTGGCGTGTTCGCCTTTTGGGCTTCCACTGCGTCCAAGACGGCCCAAGAGGCACCCAAGACGGTCGAGGATGCCCTCAAGAGGGCTCCAAGAGGGCCCACGAGGGGGCCAAGACGGCCCACGAGACGCCTAAACCGCCCAAGAACGCCCCAGACCGGCGCCCAAAACGGGGACGAGGAACCGAAAATGCGAGCCATTTGGCCGAAGAGGCCCCCAGGAGACCCCACGAAGCTCCAAGACGCGCCCAAGAAGCCCCAAGAGGTCCCCAAGAGACCCGCGAAAACACACCAAGAGGCACCCCAATAGAGCCCCAATAAGCAAACATCGTCGATTTCCGATAGGGGAAACTGATATTTTTGGCGTGTTCGCCTTTTGGGCTTCCACTGCGTCCACGACGGCCCAAGAGGCACCCAAGCCGGTTCGAGGATGTCCCCAAGAGGGCTCCAAGAGGGCCCACGAGGGGGCCAAGACGGCCCCCGAGGCGCCCAAACCGCCCAAGAACGCCCCCCAGGAGCCCAAGAAGCATTTTCGGGTAGCCTCCACAGCGCCCCAGGAGGGCCCAAGACGCCTCCCAGAAGCCTCCAGAATGCGAAAGGATGGTCCAAGACGCTTCCAAGCAACCCAAGTCAGCCTTCCGACGGCTCTCGAGGCTCCCAGGTGGCCTCCAAGAGACCCCAAGAGAGGTCCTAGAGGCGTCCCGGGACGGCCCGAAGAGGACAACATCGTTGATGTTCACTTGTTTTTTCAATGTTTTTGGCTTCTCGCGTTTTCGAGCTTTCAATGCTCCAAGAGCGCCGAAGAGGCTCCCAAGACCGCCCCAAGACCACCCAGAGGTCCCCAACACACCCCCGATCCCTGAGAGGCCCCAAAAAGGCCAAGACGATGCTCCACGAACAGCCCAAGAGAGCTGCGAGAGCCATCCCGAGAGAGCCCAAAGAGCATAAAATCGTTGATTCCCCATAGTTTTTCTAATGCTTTTCGCCTTCTCACGGTTTCCCGCTTCCAACCCTCGAAGATCCAGGATTTCCGGGGAAAAATTACCTTGCGACGTACCCAACCGTTTCTACACATGTGGCGATTATATCATCATACCTACCGGTGTGATCTCGCACTGCTTTATTTCGACCGTGCGCTCGCACTGCGGTCGTGCTGGTGGTTGTGCCGGTGGTCCTGCTGGTGGTCGTGCTGATGGTTGTGCTGGTGGTTGTGCTGGTGGTCGTACTGGTGGTTGTGCTGGTTGTCGTGCTGGTGGTTGGTGATGCTGGCTGGTCGTGCTGGTGGTCGTGGTTGGTGGAGGTGCTGGTCGTCGTGCTGGTGGTCGTGCTGCTGGCCGTTCTGGTGGAGGTGCTGGTTGTCGTGCTGGTTGTCGTGCTGGTGGTCGTGCTGGTGGTTGTGCTGGTTGTTGTGCTGGTGGTTGTGCTGGTGGCTGGTCGTGCTGGCGCTCGTGCTGGTGGTCGTGCTGGCCCCCCGCTCCTTCCCTGCGCCCCCCTCCCCTTGCACCCGTGCTCCCCCCTGGGCCTCCACGCTCCCTCCGCCGTGCTCCCCCCGCCCTCCCCGGGCCCCCCTCCCATTATTCCGACCGTGCGCCCCCTCCCCCGCTCCTCCCCTGCGCGCCTCTCCCGCTCCCGTGATCCCCCCACCCTCCCCGGCCCCCTCTCCCCCGTGCTTCCCCCGCGTTCCGCGAACCCCCCCGCTCTTATTCCGACCGTGCGCCCCCCCTGCCTGCTCCCCCCCTGCGCCCCCCTCCCCTTGCCCCTGTGCTCCCCCCACCCTCCCCGGACCCCCGCGCCCCCTTCCCCCGTGCTCCCCCCACCCTCACCGGGCGCCCTTCCCCTTATTCCGACCGTGCGCCCCCCCGCCGCTCCTCCCTTGCGCTCCCCTCTCCTTGCCCCCGTGCTCCCCCTACGCCCCGGGCCCCCGCGCCTCCTCCTCGTGTTCCCCCCGCGCTCCCCGGGCCCTCCCCTCTCCTTATTCCGACCGAGCGCCCCCCCCGCCCCTCCCCCCGCTCCTCCCCTGCGCCTCCCTCCTCTTGCCCCCGTCCTCCCCCCACCCTCCCCGCGC
>CAUYUJ010004566.1:52500-68744 GCA_963575745.1 Prorocentrum cordatum | reverse complement strand
TCGCGTCATATCTGACATCCTACCCCTCCCTCCCATCCTTTACCATGGCGTAGATCCCCTCTCTACTCGCACAGTCGGATGTCGAGCAGGGCAATGACCCCGAAAGGGTACGCGATGCATTGTAGAGCACGGCATGGCATGGCGTAGAAGAGCACCGCAAAGCGTAGTATGTCACAGCATGGCGTGGCGTGGCGTAGTGAAGAATTGCATCACAAAGCTTTGCAACGGAAAGCATGGCGTCGCACAGCGTCCCCGAACATAACATTGCATAGCATGGCGTTGAAGATCAAAGCGTAGCATGGCTTAGCACGACGTGGCACTTAAACATTGCATATCACAGCTTCAGTTGAAGGCATGGCATCGCGCAGTGGAACGCAACCTAGCATTGCATTGCATGCCGTGGCATGACACGGGAAATGACGCCAGCGCTGCAGCGGGAGCACGATTCGGAACGAGCGGAAGCACGGAAATGAGGCCAGCGCTGCAGCGGGAGCACGATTCGGAACGAGCGGGGCCCGAAAATGAGGCCCGCGCCTCAGCGAGAGCAGCATTTTGAAAACAAATGCAGGCGAAAACCAAATTCCGGGGAATCCTGTGTGTATAAAAAATACGCGGGGGGGGGGGCGAACACTCCCCAAACCCGTCCCAGATGGAAGAGGAGAGTAGTATTCATATTGATTAATTGGTGGGATGGGGAGGGGGGAGAATGAGGGGGAGAGCCGGCGAGGCGCCCTACAGAGAGGAGGCGGAGGGAGGAGGGAGGAGGTAGGAGGGAGGAGCTAAAAGGGAGGAGCGAGTGAGGAGGAGTAGGCGGAGGAGGAGGAGGCGAAAAGAGGCGGGCAGCGGTCGGCGGAGCGGAGGCGGAGCGAGGAGGAGGAGGGAGGAGAGGAGGATGAAGAGGAATGAGGAGAGGAGGAGGAGGAGGGAGGGAGGATGAGGAAGTAGGTGAGGAGAGGAGGAAAGGGGGGGAGGAAGGGGAGGAGGAGGGAGGAGGAGGAGGAGAGGAGGAGAGGAGGAGGCGGAGGCGGCGGCGGAGGCGGAGCGGGGAGGAGAGGAGGAGGAGGAGGAGGATGAGGAGGAGAGGAGGAGGAGGAGGAGGAGGAGGAGGAGGAGGAGGGAGGGGGGAGGGGGATGGGGGAAGGGGGAGAGGAGGGTGGAGAGCCCACGGGCGCCACAGAGAGGAGGGAGGAGGGAGGAGGAGGAGGAGGAGGAGGGGGAGGAGGGAGGAGGAGCGAGGAGGAGGAGGAGGAGGAGGAGGGAGGAGGAGGAGGAGGAGGAGGAGGAGGAGGAGGAGGACATTAGCAGCGCTGCTTGGGGCAGGAGCTTTCGGAGCCCCGCGCGGGGGTGCCTCGGATCCGTGCAGGACCCCACCTGGCGGCGCCTCGGGTACACCTCTCCTGGCGCGCTCCGTGCGTCGGGGAGGGGGAGTCCAGTGCGGATCCAAGAAGTCCGCGCGAAGCTCCGACGGTTTGTTGCTCACTCGGGGGCAGGAGCATGTCCTGGACAGCACGCTCGCCACCTCCACCGCGAACAGTGCAGCGGACATTCCTCGGGGTAGGCTCGCGAGCGCGAGCGTCAGTGTTTCGGGCGCAGGCCCGTGTTCACTCTCGCCTCTGCTCCTGCGACCCGGCGGCGAGCGAGGGGGGGAAGCGAGAAGGGGCGGGCCTTCTCGGAAGGCTCGGAACTCCCCCGCCCCTCCGAGTATCTCCCTGGGCCTCCCCCGAGGGCAGACGCAAGAACTCCTCAGAGGGCGCGAGTGCCTCTGGGAAGCCCGGCCGCCTTCTGGGGAGGCCCTCTCCTCCTCGCTTCCCCCCCTCGCTCGCCGCCGAGCGGCCCCCACCGGCCGTGTTCGCCCCTCGCGCGCCCGAGCGCCCTCCCCCCCCGTGCGGCCTCCCCACGCGCAGCCGCGGGGCCGCTGCGCACGGCCGCACGCCGCCCCCCCGGAGGGGGGGCCCGCGTGCTGGCCGCGCGCCGCCCCCCGGCAGCTGGGAGGGCGCCTCGGCGAAGGCCACCGCGCGTTTTTGCTGCCCTCGGGGCCACAGCGCAGCTGGTTTCAGCCCCACCGAGGGGCCCATTCCGCGATACATAGGCGCCTCCCGGCGCCAGCTACGTGAGCTGATTCTCAGCCCCCCCCTTTGCTACCCTTTGGGCCACAGCGCGCCTAATTCAAACAGTGGCCAAACGTCCTGGCTCGCCTATAGCCCTACCAAACACTTTTCTAAGAACCCTTTTTGTGGTTTCCACGAGATGCTCTTAGAACATTTCTGGCGGAGCCTGTTTTGTTTTGTCACATCGGGTTTGTGTTCTAAGAACATTGCTTTTGTTCTTAGATCATTTCAGGGTTCTAAGAACATTTCGTGGTAGGGCTATAGGAATGCCGGGGCGGTCGGTCCCTGCTCAGTGAAAGCCACTGTGCGTTTTTGTTACCCTTTGGGCCACAGCGCGCCTAATGCCCCCTATACCCGCCCCCCCCCCCCTCGAGCCTCTCTTACGGGGCCACCTCGGAGCTCGCCGCTTGGAGCTTCGGGGTGTGCCCCCTGCCGGCCCCCCGTGAGCAGTGTGGGTCGGCGGCGCAGTCCAGTCGCAGGGGATTCTGCCAGTCGCACGCACAGCTCCTTCGCAGGTGTTGAAGTTGACCCCCTTTATGCGGACGTCCTTGTCCTCGTCCTCCCCCGCCCATGACGTAACGCTCCCTCCCCAGTGCGTCCCCCGCACTGCCGCAGTGCGTCCGGCACCACAGACTGGGGGGGATGCCCCCTGGGGTAGCTTACCAGCAACGTCTGCCAACCCTTGTGGAACTTTCGCATGTCTTCCCAACTCTTGTGCAAGGTTGGCGTCTTGAGCCAACTTGCGTGAGCGCTTGCCAAACGTTGTAGCGCTTGCGTGACGCTGCTGTCACTTCTAGACGCTTCGCGCAACCCCACCAGCGCATCCAGAAACGACGCCCAGACGAGTTACCCTGATCAGGGATGTGTGCATAATGCAGTGGCATAAAGGGCTGTGTAAGACGATGTACCCCCAGAGGGGTAGCATGGAGGAGGACCCGGAGGAGAAGCAGGAGGTGGAGGAGGAGGCGGAGGAAGAGAAGGGAGAGGGGGAGGAGGGAGGAGGAAGGAGGAGGATCAGGCGGATGATGATGAAGAGGAGGAGGAAGAGGAGGAGAAGGAGGAGGAGGAGGAGGAGGAGCAGAAAGGTCATAGGCCTCTGTGATGCCTCTCGCATTCTCGTCGGATTTATTTAAAGAGCTTTTTGGAGTCCTCCTGGGGCTTCTCTGGCCTTTCTTGGCAGTCCTGGGGGCCTCCAGAGGCGTCTTTGGTGCCTCGGGGGTGTCTCTTGGGGGTCTCTTAGGAGCCCTTGGGGGCATCGTAGGGGTATCGTGGGGGGCCTCTTGGGGCCTCCTGGGCACGTTGGGGCCGTCTTGGGGCACTTTTTTGGGAGCCCAGGGGGCCATCACGGGGCCATCTTGGAAGAGATCGATATACAGAGGGGGCTTTTTACTTAGGGTCCCCCTCCCACGACAATGACTTGACACTTCTCTCCAGTGCCTCTCGGGGCATCTTGCCTGCGTCTGGGGGGCCTATTGGGGCGTCTCTTAGGTGCCTCTGGGGGGCATGTTGGGGGCCTCTTTGGTGCCTCCTTGGCACCTCTTGTGGCCGTCTTGGGGCACCCGTTGGGAGCCTCGGGGGCCACGTTTGGGCCACGTTTGGGCCACGGGGGGTCCTTAACTTTTGTCCCTCCCGCCAGGATGTCAACATGTGGCCAAAAGCGCGATAACATCAATGATTGTGGCCGTCTCGCCAAGGCCTTTGGGGGCGTCTCGAGTACCTCTGGGGGGCCTCTTGGGACGTCTTTGTGGTCTCTCGGGAGCCTCCTGGGCACATCTCGAGGCCGTCTTGGGGCACCCTGGGTAGTCTTGGGGGCCATCTTGGGGCAATCTAGTAGGGCCCACCCCTTCCACAGGAGTCCACCATGTGGTCAAACACAAAGTAGAATCACAGATTTGGGCTTCGTCGTCGAGGTCATTTTGGCTCAAGCAGTCGGGCTCCCGGGATCAAGCAATCGGGCTCAAGCAATCGAGCTCTTTTGGGATCCAGCTAGCAGTCGACGTCGCGATTCACCTGTAGAGCTTGCTTTTGGGCGACCTGTGACACAGCAAGGACAGATCTGGAAGGAAAAAGGCCGAGGCGAGCACAGGCGAACCCCCAAAGGATAAGAAGTTGAAAGCTCAGGAAGTGCACGGGGATGAGGAATCACATTTTCTAGATGGAGATGGACGTGGATGTCACGAAGGTGAACATGATGCGCACGATGAAGGGCACCAGGAATGACATGCAGGATACGGTGGAGAATTCGGAGGGACCGAAAAAACATCGCGCTGCAGGCGAAGTTTACGGCAGATCTGGCGGAGCAGGCAGTGCAGGAGGTGACGACGGCAGTCAATCAGATCAGGAGAATGGTGGAGGAGATGAACAGGGGGAGGGGGAGCCACGACAACACCGAGGAGCACAAGGACCAGGAAAACACGCCGTGGCAGTCGGACGGGGAAAGCTGCGGAATATGAAAAGAACAGCAATATGGGTGCATGCGTTTCTTCTTTGCCCGGAAGGAGCGGGGCAAATATCAGCAGCTTGGAGACAGCACGTTCCACCTCATCGACGAAGAAGGTTATCAAAGACGATGATGTCAAAGCTCGATGCGGGGGGGGGTAGTAGCCGAGATCAGGAAGAAGAAAATAGCGTGACGCGAAGACGGACAGTTGAAATTATCACGCACAGCGCGGCAGGTAGAGAAGGAGACGGAGGAGCCAGTGACAACGTGGAGGGAGAAGGCGCCAGCAGACTTAGCAACGGAGCCAGAGTGACCTTGCCACGGACATTACAAGATTGCATGCGAACGTGCACGGGGGGAAGGCGCGGCAAGTCGATCACGGCGCCCAGCGATTTTCCGAAAGAGCCGGTGCGATTCTTCAGGGCGCCGTAGGAGACTGAGCCAGCACGCTCCAAAAATCATATAACGATGAAGATTTTATTATGGAGTGCAACCGGAATCGGCGAAGAGTCAAACGAAACAGTTCAAATAGGAGCTGTCAATTTGAGAGGTCGTTGGGCATGGTGTTTTGGTTCAAGAAGGCCCGAAGAGCGATGCCAAGGCGAACGACGATGCCATTGGAGGAGATTTCTGGCGCGCGGGGCCCCGCGGAGACAGGGGGTCATTAGCGCGGTCATTCCCTTTTGCAGGCATTCGGCGACTGCGCAGTTTTGTCCGGGCACCAGGGGGCATGTGTAATGGCGTCTGCGTATCTGCCTCGCGCTGGGCGCTCGGGCGTGGAATGCGAAGCAGCACTGGGCCCGCTGCGTCAAATTATGCTCGCACGCCGTAGCGAGAAGGCTTCGGCGTTAGATGTCGATGCGATCGCAGAGGTGGGCCAGCGAGGCCCTAGCCGAAGACGACAGCCCAAAATGCTTTTAGCGGGCGCGGGGCATGGCATGGGAATGTGGTCTGACTGGGAAATGCCGGCAGAAGGATGTCATCTCTGTTGGCATGTCATTGCGTTCGGAAAGACGCAGCGCCGATATTATGTCCGACTTCATGCGCCGCGCAGACCGCGGGGCACGGCGGGCGAACGATGGCGCGACCACACAAGGGGGGGTCAGCGGGGGCGCCCAGTTCCGGGGACATGATGGGAATTTTACATGTATAAAGAAACGCACATGGAGGGACATTGTTTAATTCCCGCACGATGCCCCAGTGATGCGACAGAGGTAATTCACGCTTGCAGCATCGAGGGAAGTGGCAGAATGCGGCGAGGCAGAATATCATGTGGGGGCAAACAAGTCTTGGGGGGGCGAGCCGACATGCCAGTTCAGGCCAGGCGGCCACCAACGAAGAAAGGCGGACCAAGGGCAGTCAGTTTCACCCAGCCTACCGCCAAGAAGCAGGGGCAAAACAAAACAGGTATCTGGATGAGCTCATCGAGGTAGAGGCCGCCAGCGAACTGCCACATGCGCAGAAATAGTTCAGCGCAAACAGCGCAAGCAGACGCAGTGCCAGCGTCGAGGACGAGGAGGGAATCGCGCAATCATGTTTGAATAGCATGAGACAAGCGCGCCAGCAATATTGAACCAGCGGCATGGCGCAATGCATGGGGGAACTGAAGCGCCGCAAAGCGCGCATCGAATATGAGCGAGTGACAGAGATGCGCGGAGGTGGCGATGTGAAATGATCGGTGCACTCGCGGTTGTTCTCGTCGGCGCGCTCAATTGGGAGAACGCGTGCATTAGAGTCGTCGGCGATGTCAATGGTAGTGATATTGTCAGAAACGCACGTGGGGCGTCGCCAACGTTGGGTCCGATCGCCGTCATTCCAGTATTGAGTAAACTACACAGTGGCGCGCTGGTGAGGAGGGCGGAACGAATGCTGAGCAACTTCGAGGCCCCGGACGGGATGGATGGTCGGAAAGGATGCGGCCGCTGCGATTTAGCCTATTGTTCGAGGACGGAGCGATGGGGGAAGGCCCAGGCCGCGTCCATCGACAGAGGGCGCCTGCTGATGCAATCGTACACGCAGCTGTCTCTACCGGTCTCGGTCGTTGGGGGCGGGCGAGGAGGGCGCGGGCGCGATCCAACATGCGCGCGGGCAGCAGCGCGCAGCGCGACAGTCAGACCAGGCAACTCGCAACACGCATACATATATCTACATATATATATATATATAGATGTATATATACGCATAGGTATCGACATTGTGCGCGGCGTCTGGCAAAGTGAGCCGAGATTCATTGTCGCCGTCGCCGTTTACGAATGCCGCCCAGAACGCCGCGGCAGAGTCAGAAGAAGAGTGGGAAGCAAAGTCCCGCGCGCGCGCTGTCGGAAGCGACGTGTTGGGCAAGCGCCAGCTAACGTGGGCGACGTTTGCCGACGACGCCACCTTACTTGCAGAATCCAGACGAGCCCTGGCGCGCGCGATGGGAGTCAGCCGGGCGGAAATGGCAAGCGTCGGGCTGAATCTAAGCGCCGACGAATGCAGCGCGCAATGCCCAGGGAAACGCCACGCGCGGGAAGAAGAGAAATTCCGGAGGGCGACTGCCCAGTTGCCCAGTGCATTGAGGGGTTCAGTACTGGGCGCGATGGTAACATAGGATATATGCACCTCAACGCGGGTCGATGCGCGATCGAGAGTCGGGGGGGGCAGAGTTTCCGAGGTTAGTTGCGCTGCTAATGAAGCGGGCGACTCGGTGACGAAGCGATTGGAGCTGTTCAACGCAACGATGGTCCAAATTGCATTGATGGCAGTAGCGCGCAAAAGGGGGCTTCGGAGCGTCCAATGGTCGATGTTGCGACGCATTGCGGCACCTGGAAGAAGGTTTCTCATCGCTGTCCAGAGGGCGGCCAGGGCGGCTGAAGACAGGGCCCGGACAACGCGCGCCCAGTGCTGGACAGAAGCGCCCTCGTGCAGCACGCGTCGCTGGGCGGGGGACATTGCAAGCAGTATGCCCGAAAGGTGGGCGAGAAAGATAACCGAGAGGAAAAATGCGGATTGGCGGTCGCAACAACCGCCTGAAATGGTTGCCTGCTTGGTTTGACTCCCACCAGCGGTGTGTGTGCGATGGGATGGTGATACTGCTTTTTAGCGCCCAATGCAGCGGCTGGGGATCGTGGAACAACGCGGCGAAGTCAACAGAGACGCTGTAACATTGTGAATTTGAGCTCGTTCAACGCATGCGGCGCTATTCAGGGTGCATCTATATATGTATATATGTATACGTATTTGTATATATAAATATACATATATATATCGTCGAATGAGATGGCGGCAGCACATGGACGATCTCTTGTCACTTCAGAACCAAATGGGGCCATGGACCACGCCGCCAATGCCTCTGCAGCGGACTTTTCATGCGCCCGCAGATAGTCAACCTCTCCAGATGGGCGCCTTGTCAAACAGCATTTCTCACTTTCGTCTCGCGGGCGCAGGATGCCATTATAGCTCTGTCGCTTCGTCGTCGAAGTTTCGCGCCAGATCGCTGGCCTTTCCCGACGCGAGCGAGTTTGGCGCGCCTGCCGCCCTTGCGGCGGGGTCACCTCGCGGCGGCGGCAGGTTCGTTCGTTCGGTCGTTCGCAGAGCCCGTTCTGGACGCTCTGACACTTCGGCCCCCCCCCCCCCCCTCGCGCCCCCAGGCCCAGGGGGCGGGCGGGGGGGGGGGGGCGCGGGGGAGGGGCAAGGCCCTTCCCGAAGGGGGCAGGGGAATATGGAAGAGGAAACGCCTTGAACCACCCGCGCTCTAAAAGGCCCGCGGGGATTGGCCCAGCTGGGCTAGAGGTCATCGCCAAACGCGGCTTTCGGCGTCGCGGGCAGCGACGTCTACCTGCGCGCCATCCTGGCCAAGATGGAGTGCGCCGACAAGCATGCCGCCCCCGCTCCCAGTGGCGATGGGCGAGGGGTGCCCGCGCGGCCGACGGCGAGCCTTATGCGCGGCGCTGGGCAAGGGGCTCGAGCATTCGGTAATCAGCGTCGCAGTCGCGCAGGAGTCCCAAGAAGGTAGTCCAGGTCGGCGCGGCGGCCCACAATCGGGCGGACACTTCCGAGGTCTCGGAGTTCCAAGGTCTCTCGGCGCCGCGCTCGAGCTTCGCGCGCCGCCTGGGGGCCTGGGGGCCTGGGGGGCTGGGCAGCCGGCCTGCGGCGACGCGCTAGCCTGCGCCCTGCAGGCGAACCCGCCCTGGGCTTCGCGGGCGCGCTCCCCGCGCAAGCTCGCCGCTGTGGCCGCGGGGGGGGCAGGTCGAGGAGGCTCGCGACGCGAAGGTCCGCGGTGCGCGGGCGCAGAGGGCGGCGGGGGTGGGCGGGGGCGCGGAGGGGTCGGGCGGGGGGCAGTTGGGGGGCATGCCAGCGCGGGGTCGCCCGCATAATAAAAGTGCGTCTATGCGTCGGCTCGCCGTCGCGCGGATCGCTCCGCGCCGGGGCCCCAGCTGCGCGACGACCGCGGGGTCAAACAAGACGATAGGCCGCGCCTGCCGCGCATGCGCGACGCGCGGCTGGCCCTGCGCATCATGGGGAAGGAGCCCGCGTGGGGGGAGGGGGGGGAGGGCAGCGTGGAGATGCGGGATTGCGAGATTTTGCTTCGGCCTCGTCCACGGAGAAGGACCCCCTTCAACAGACTGCGAAGAGCTTGGGCCAGGGGACGATTCCGAAACCGAATGAAAATATTTGTCTTCCCGACGGCATTGCCTGCACAATTTAGCATGCTGATGTTGTTCTTGCGCCCAGCAGTGCTGGAAGTGCCATTTTGTGTTTCGCGTTGAGTTCTGGTTTGTCCGTTGGGGGGGCTGCGCGCGCGCGGCGGCCCCGGCCCGCTCCGAGCGCGCGGCGGCCCCGGGCAGCCCGGCGCGGGGGCGCGCTCGACACGCGAGGGGCCAAGGCAGCAGCGCGCGCGGCGGCCCAGGCCCATGCTGGGCGGCGAGACAGAATGTGCTCGAGAGACGCGGCCGCCATGCGCACGGCGGCCCTGGGCTTCTCTGCGTAGGGGGGCCCGTCGTGCCCGAGAGCAGAGGCCGCCACGGCGCGGCGGCCTTGGGCCACTCTGCGTTATCAGCGCAGCGCGCGCGATGGGGGAAGGCCGCCGCGCGCGCGGCGGCCTTGACCCAAAGTGCGCGGGACAGCACCTAATGCTCCATTGGCAAGGCCCCGCGCGCGGCGCCCCAGGTCCATTCTGCGCGCGGAGAACTGAAAATGCGCGAAGGGCATGGCCGCCGCGCGCGCGGGCCTGGGCCACCTGCGTGGGGAAAACGCGCGACGCGCGAGGGCCGAGGCAGCAGCGCGCGCGGCTTTCCTTGCTTTCTCTGCGTGGCAGACCACCGCGCGCGCCGCGTGGGAAACAACGTGCGCTGCGCGAGGGGCAAGGCCGCCGCGCGCGCGGCTGCTTTGGCCCGTTCTATTTTGGGCATCGCATTATGTGAGAGGGGCCAGGCCGCGGCTGCCCCAGGCCGCATGGGAAAATGCGCGCGAGGCCCAGGGCAGGCGCGCCAGGCGGCCCTCTGCATTGGAAACCGCTCCACGCGCGCGGGGCAAGGCAGCCCCGCGCGCGGCGGCTCTGGGCAACAATGCTTTGGAAACACACGGTGCGCGCGAAAAGCAATGCCGCCGCGCGCTCGCGGCGGCCCTGGGCCGCCCTGCGTGGGAAAAGCATGCGCGAAGGGCAGGGCCGCCGTGCGCGCGGCGGCCCTGGGTCAGTCTGCGTGGGAGAACTCGCCACGCGCGAGGGGCAAGGCCGCCGCGCGCGCAGCTTTCCTGGCCCATTGCGCGCATGGGAAAACACCATACTCCCATATAGCTTGTAGAGAGCTCAGAGGGTTACAGATTAAGACGCCAGGGCCGCAGGGTGGCCCTGGAGCTCGTTCCGGCTTCCGGCGGTGGTCCCCGGCATGCGCGAAGAGCTAGGCCGCCGCGCGCGCCGCTGCCCTGTGCCACCCTGCGCGCTGCAACGCGCGGGGCGTGAGGGGCAAGAACGGCTGTTGCTCGTTCTGCAGCAGCAACACGGCTCGCGCGAGGGGCAATGCCGCGCGCGGCGTTTTTGGTTCATCAAGGCCGCCGCGCGCCGCGGCCTTGGCCCATTCTGCGTGGGAGAGCACGCTACTTGCGAAGGGCAAGGCCGTTGCGCGCGGTGTGGCCCTGGTCCATTTTGAATTGGACATCGCAAGATGCGCGAGGGGGAAAGCCGACGCGCGCGCGGCTGCCCTGGGCCAGAGTTTGTGGGACAGCGCTCGATGCGCGAGGGTCAAGGCCGCTGCGCGCGCGGCAGCCGCCGCGCGCGCGGCGGCCTTGGCACATATTGTGTTGGAGAACGCAGGTGCTCGCGTGGGGCAAGGCCGCCGCGCGTGGGGGTGTCCTGGGCCGTGCTGCGCGGAAGCGCGCTGCGCGCGCGGGGCAAGGCAGCCGCGCGCGCTGCGGCCCTGGGCCATGCTGAGTGGGAACGTTTGTTTACGTCGCAGCACGGCAGAGGCAATCCGCGCAAACTCAGGAGTGGTGGGCGACACACGACTAATTCATTGCCAGGCTGCCAGACGATTGAGAGACACGCGACGCGCGAGGGGAATGGCCGCCGCGCGCCCGGCGCCCCTAGCCCGTTCTGCGTGTGGCAACATAATCTGCGCGAGGGGCAACGCCGTCGCGCGCGCGGCAGCCCTGGGCCACTGTGTGTGAGAAAACACAGTTCGCCCGAGTGGCCATTCTACCGCCCGCGCGGCGGTCCTGTCCGCATATGTTTTGGGAAACGCGCTGCGTGTGCGCGAGGTTCTTGGCGGCCACACCGGCAGCGGCCTTGGGCGACGCCGAAGGGGAAAACGCGCAATGCGCCTGGGGCAAGGCCTCCGCGCGCGCGGCGGCCCTGGCCCATTCAGCGTGGGACAGCGCAGCTCGCGCGAGAGGCAGTGCCTCCGCGCGCGCGGCGGCCTTGAACAGCTCTGCGTTGGGAGACGGCGCGCGCGAGGGGCGAGGCCGCCGCTGAGCGCGGCGGCCCTGGCCCATTCAGTCTAGGAAAACACAGTGCTCGCGAGAGGCAAGGCAGCCGCGTGCGCGGTTGCCAGCGTGGGAAGCCACGCTTGGCGCGAGGTGCAAGGCCGCCGCCCGCGCGGCCCCATTCCGTGGTAGAAAACGCAGCTGGCTTGGGCCAGCAGAGTTTGCACGCGGCTCATTGCCGACGCGCACACGCGGCGGCGCATGGCCATTCTGCGCGGGAAACACACTAGTATGCGCGAGAGGCAAGGCCGTCGCGCGAGCGGTGGCCCTGGCTTATGCAGTCTGGGAAATTACATTGCGCGCGAGAGGCACGGTCGCAGCTCGCGCGGCGACCCTCGTCCACTCTGCGTGGGAACCTAATCTGCGCGAGGGGGCGAAGTGGCGCCCCGCGCGGCGGCCATGGGCCACTTTGCGTGGGAAGACGCGCCATGCGCGAGGGCCCTGACCCATTCTGCGTGGGCCAACACAATGAGCGCGCGGGTCAAGGCCAACGCGCGCGTCGGGTGGGGGACAACAGGATATGCCCGAGGGGCAAGGTCGCCCCGCGCGCGGCGGCATTTGGCCATTCTGCATTGGCAGGTGCGGCGGCAGTGGAACGCAGATCATGCGCGAGGGGCAGGACCGCCGCGCGCGGGCAGCCCTGAGCCTTTCTGTTTGGGACAACATCATGTTACGCGAGGGGCAGGGCCGCCGCGCCCGCGGCGGCCTGGGGCCATTCTGCGTGGAAAGGCACATCATGACCAAGGAGGTGGGCCTGCCCGCGCCGTGGCCATGCGCGGCAATTGTCAGCCAGCTTCTTCGACTGCTGCCGAAAGTCCGCCTGTGACCCCGCAGCCAGGCTGGTCACCCGGCTCGCAGCTCTGCGAACCCAGCGCCAGGGCGGTTGCCCGGCCAACATTTCAGCGAAGCCAGCCGACAACCCGGCCTGCCTTTCCCCGGCCCAGATGGGTACCCGCCCGCGAGGCGGCCGATGGTCCCCGCGCGGCCGGCATCCGGCCCCTCAGCCTGGCATGCCCGCATTTTGGCCAGTAGCCCGGCCGGACATTCCGCGAATTTGGTTGGTAGGACGGCCGAACATATTTCGAATTTTGGCGGGGAGTTTCTGCGTTCACGGCGGCCTTGGGCCGTCATTCTTTGGGTAAACGACGCGCGCGCGAGGAGCGGGGCCGCTGTTCCTGCGGCGACCTCGGGCATTTCTGACGCGCGGTGCGCGAGGGGCACGCCGCCGCCCGCGATGCAAGCCGCGCGCGCGGCGCCTGCCTTGAGCCATTATGCGCTGGAGAACGCAATGTGCGCGAAAGTGATGGCAGCCGCGCGCGCGGCGTCCTTGGACAACGCTTTGCGGGAAACCCATTCTGCGCGACGGGCAGGGCTGCCGCGCGCGGCGGCCCTGGGCCATCGTTCGCGGGGGGCACAGTACGCATGCGCGAGGGGCAAGGCTGCCGCGCGCGCGTCGGCCCTGGGCCACTTAACGTGGGAATGCGCGCTATGCGCAAGGGGCAAGGCCGCCGCGCGCGGCGGCCCGAGGCTTCTCTGCGTGAGGAATCACTTCATGTGCGAGAGGCAAGGCCGCCGCGCGCGCGGCGGCCCTCGGCCAAGACCGCCGCGGGCGCGGCTGCCTTGGACCACGTGCTTTGGACAACACCATGTGCGCGGGGGCCCGGCCCGTCCTGCCACGTGGAAAATCACTCTGTGCGCGAGGGCCATGGCCGCGACGCGCGCGCGGTGGCTCTGGCCCACTCCGCGCGGGAGAAGGCGCTACGCGCGAGGTACAAAGGGCGCCGCCCGCGCGCGCGGAGGCCTTAGGTGTCCTTCGCCCATTCTGCGCGGGAAAACACACGCCGCGAGGCAAACTGGCCGGCCGCGAGTCGGCATCTCAGCCAGTAGCCCCCCGCCCGCAGTGGCTCCGCGAGCCTGACCAGCACGCCCCAGGGCGAACTCCGCGAACCCGGCGCAAAGAGGACGCGATGGGCAGTGCCGCCGTTCAGGCATGTCTTTTGTATTGTGCGGGATGAGTGCGGTTGCCGCGCGCGTTGCTGTCCTGGGCCAGTCTTTTTGCGTGGGAAGGCGAACTGCGCGCGAAGGGCCCAGGCCGCCGCGCGCGCGGCGGCCCTGTGCCATTCCGCGCAGGAGAAGTCAACGCGCGCGAAAAGCACGGCAGCCGCGCGCGCAGCCCCCCTGGGCCACTCTGCATGGGAAGACACATTCTGCGTGAGAATGCTTATTGATTGTGGGCCCACACCTTGTGGCCGTCGACGGCCCTGAGCCATTCTGAGTGGGAAAGCGCATTGCGCGCGACAAGCAGGGCCGCCGCGCGCGCGCCGCGGCACTGAGCCTCTTTTGTAATAAAGCACATTGTTCGCGAGGGGCCAGGCTGCCGCGCGCGCGCGGCGGCCCGGGGCCTTCGTGCCTGGAAGGGTTCATTATGCGCGTGAGGCAGGGCCGCCGCGCGAGTTTGCCCTAAGCTCTTGTATAGGATTGCACAAGTTTGCGTGAGGTGCAGGGCCTCCGCGCGCGCGCGGCGGCCCTGGATCATGTTGTGCATTGAGACGCAGAGTCTGCGCAAGGGGCGGGGAGGCCGCGCGTGCGGTGGCCTTGAGCGTCCGTGCGTAGGAAAACACATCGTGCGCGAGGGGCAAGGCCGCCGCTCGCGTGGCGGCTCTTGGCCATTCTGTTCGGGAGCAGATTGCGCTGGCGCGAGGGGCAGGGCCGTTGTACAATGTGCGCGCTAGGGGCAAGGCCGCCGCGTGCGCGGTGGTCATGAGCTTCTCTGGGTAGGAAAGCACAGTTGCGCGCGAGGGGCAATGCCGCCGCGAGCGCGGCGATCCTCGGCCATTCTGTGTTGAAGAGCATATCATGCGCGTGGGGCGGGGCCGCCGCGCGCGGCAGCCCTCAGCCCGCTTGTGTAGGAAAGCACTCTGTGCGGGAGGGCCGTTCTGTGGTGGGAACCACATTACGCCCGACGGGTAGGGCTGCCGCACGCGCGGATGCACTGAGCCCCTTTGCGTGGGTGAGCACATTGCGCGCGAGTGGCAAGGCCGCCGCGCGCCCGGCGGCCCTGGGCCACCCCTGGGCAGCAAACGCGGCATAGGCGGGGGGCAGGGCCGCCGCGCGCGCGGCGGGCTTGAGCCTTGTTATGTAGGAATTCACAATGTACGCGAAGGGCAAAGTCTCCGCGCGCGCGGCGGCCCGTGGCGATACAGCGCGGGGGGAAAAATATCCCGGCAAAGCAACCTAACAGCGATGTGTAGGAGCATATCTGGAAGCATTCCCCTTAAGATTCAGATGAGAATCCTGTTGTAGAATTCTGCTGTTCTCGCAGTCGTAGTCGCATTCGCGATGGCAGTCGCAGTGGCAACGGCAGTCGCAGTCACAGCCTCAGCCTCAGCCTGCCTCAGCCTCAGCCTCAGCCTGCCTCAGCCTCAGCCTGCCTTAGCCTCAGCCTCAGCCTGCTTCAGCCTCAGCCTCAGTCTGCCTTCAGCCTCGGCCTCAGCCTCAGCCTGCCTCAGCCTCAGCCTGCATCAGCCTCAGCCTCAGCCTCAGCCTGCCTCAGCATCAGCCTGCCTCAGCCTCAGCCTCAGCCTGCCTCTGCCTCAGCCTCAGCCTGCTTCAGCCTCAGCCTCAGTCTGCCGTCGGCCTCGGCCTCAGCCTGCCTCAGCCTCAGCCTGCATCAGCCTCAGCCTCAGCCTCAGCCTGCCTCAGCATCGGCCTGCCTCAGCCTCAGCCTCAGCCTCAGCCTGCCTCAGCCTCAGCCTCAGCCTGCTCAGCCTCAGCCTCAGTCTGCCTTCAGCTCGGCCTCGCATCAGCCTCAGCATCAGCCTCGCCTCAGCCTCAGCCTCAGCCTGCCTCAGCCTCAGCCTCAGCCTGCCTCGCCTCAGCCAGCCTCCTCAGCCGCAGCCTGCTTCAGCCTCAGCCTCAGCCGTGCCTCAGCCTCAGCCTCAGCCTGCTTCAGGCATCAGCCTCAGTCTGCCTCAGCCTCGGACTCACCCCAGACTGCCGCAGCCTCAGCCTGCATCAGCCTCAGGCTCAGCCTCAGACTGCATCAGCATCAGCCTGCCCTCCACCCTCAGCCCCTCAGCCTGCCTCCAGCATCAGCCTCAGCCTAAGCCTGCTTAGCCTCAAACATCAGTCTGTCCTTCAGCCTCGGCTCAAGCCTCCGCTGCATCTAGCCTCAGCCTGCCTCAGCCTCAGCTCAGCCTGCTTCAGCCTCAGCCTCAGTCTGCCTTCAGCCTCGGCCTCAGCCTCAGCCTGCCTCAGCCTCAGCCTGCATCAGCCTCAGCCTCCGCCTCAGCCTGCCTCAGCATCAGCCTGCCTCAGCCTCAGCCTCAGCCTGCCTCAGCCTCAGCCTCAGCCTCAGCCTACTTCAGCCTCAGCCTCAGTCTGCCTTCAGCCTCGGCCTCAGCCTCAGCCTGCCTCAGCCTCAGCCTGCATCAGCATCAGCCTCAGCCTCAGCCTCAGCCTGCCTCAGCATCAGCCTGCCTCAGCCTCAGCCTCAGCCTCAGTCTGCTTCAGCTCGGCCTAATCCTCAGCAGTCGCCTCAGCACTCGCGCTCAGCCTCCGCCTCAGCCTCAACTGCCCAGAATCACACTGAATACAGCTCAGATCAGCCTGCCTCAGCCTCAGTCCTCAGCGCTTCAGCCCAGCCTCAGTCTGCCTTCAGCTCTTCCTAAGCCTCAGCCTCAGCCTGCATCAGCATCAGCGCCTCAGCCGTCACATCAGCATGCCTCAGATCAAAA
>CAUYUJ010004566.1:0-47500 GCA_963575745.1 Prorocentrum cordatum | reverse complement strand
AAGAAACCCGCAGGAGGCGTCGATTCTTTTGCGAAAGGAATGTGGGCGGGACGCGGGCGGGTCGCGGGCGGGTCGCGGGGTCGGTCGCGGGTGGGTCGCCGGTGGGTCGCGGGTGGTTCGCGTGGTGGCTCGCGTGTGGGTCGCGTGTGGGTCGCGGTTGAATCGCGGGAGGGTCGTGGGAGGTTTGAGGGTGGGTCGCGGGCCGTATCACGTTTGGGACGACGACAAGGAACAACACACAACAAACAATATGTTTTACAACGGAACAACAACAAAAATTACCCCAGTGCGACCCTACCTAGAAGTTGGAGCCCCTAGGAAAGCAGCATTAGTTGCTATGCTATGCTCTGCCATGCTATACTGCGCTATGCTATGCTATGCTATGCTATGCTATGCTGCGCTATGCTATGCTATGCTATGATATGCTAAGCTCAGCCATGCTATGTCATGATACCCTGTGCTATGCTAAGCTATGCGATGTTATGCTATGCTAAGCTGCGCTATGTTATGCTACGCCATGCTATGCTATGCTGCTCTATGCCATGCTATGCTATGCTTGGCTATGCTATGCTATGCACTGCTATGCTACTTTTAATGCAGCGCTGCGCTATGTCCAGCTATGCTAAGCTAAGCTAATCCTCTAGGCAGAGCCTTGGTAGGGAATTACACCCATGCTAATGCTTTTTGCTGTGCTGTCGCTGTTGTTGCTTTGCCTTTCCTTTGCTGCTATACTCTGCTATGCTCTTCTCTACTATGTTATGCTATGCTGCGCTGTGCTATGCTGTGGTGTGCTGTGCTGCGCTATGCTATGCTCTGCTATGCTATGCTATGCTGCGCTATGCTATGCGATGCTGGGCTATGCTATGATATGCGATGCTGCGCTATGCTATGCTACGCTATGCTATGCCATGCTGTGCCCTGCTATGCTTAAGCTGAGCGAAGCCAATATGAAGGTAAGCTAGCTAAGATAAACCTAATCTAAGATGAAGCTAAGCTAAGCTCAAGTGAAATAAGCTAAGCTAAGATGAGATAAGCAACGCTAAGCTGAGGGGACGTAACTGGGGGAACCGCGGGGCGGATACTGGGGGAACCGCCCGGGGCGTGGAAGACTGCCCGGCCCTTTAAGCATACCGAGTAAGAACCCTTCTCGGCAGAGCCTAGGTAGGGAATATCAACAACAGCAACAACACTCCGCACCGCGGAACCTCATTTTAGTCACCCGCCCAGTGACAATGAATGACCGTTTGGCCCCTCACTTTGACTACTACTGTTTGTTATATGCTATGGTGTTCACTGTAGCTGACAGGGTTTCGTTGTTCCCCCCACCCGCGCCCTTGAAATTCGTCCATTGCAACAGTTCCATCTGGGACCGTCTGCACACGGGGCGTTCCAGAAAAGGCTCGCTGAGGGAACGGCCGCCTGAGCCACCTCAGCTCTGCGGAGGAAATGCAGCAATGGAGGGAAGCGAAGCTTAGGCAGTTTGAGCGCTGGAACATGGATACAAGAAAACGAAGACTTGCTCACTTGCTGCGAATAATTATTTTTCAGAGCGTTTCGGAGCGCTCCCAGAGCGTTCTGGAACGCTTTTGAACGGCGCAGGCGCCCTATATCCTGATACATGCAACAGACTTGCTGGTTCTTAGAAGTCCTTGGCTCGCCCCGATCCACAAGCAGCGGCCGCGTCCACATGCGTGCCCATGCGAGAGGTCTGGATGCCGAGGCGCGACCCCATGGACATTAGATCCCGTGGGTGCCCTCTGCGCGGGGCAGCCTCGCAACGCCCCCCTATGTCCACGGTCTCGCTACCGAAGTGTCCAGGGTGTGAGGCCGTGGATGCGGATGTATCTCCTGAGGACAGCCTCAACACTGCGGCGTATTTTTGTTCCCGCCGCGCGCTTTGCTCCTGCGGCGCGCTATCGCGCGCACGAGGGCCACGCCACAAGCTCGAGATCACGTCCACTTGGACTTCGCGATGTTGCGCGCGACCGCTCCATCTTACCGCCCTGCCCTCCTCCTCCTCCTCCTCCTCCTCCTCCTCCTCCTCCTCCTCCTCTTCCTCCCCCTCCTCCTCGTCCTCTCCCTCTCCCTTCCTCCTCCCTGCTGTTGTCTCCCTCTTCCCTTCTTCCTTGGTTCGGCGCTTGCACGAGGAGCACCAATCCCTGCTCACTCCTACCCCACCCTCCCTTACCCGTCCGTTCCCTCCCAGCCCTTGCTCGCTCTCTCGTGCATCCATCCTGCCTCTCTTGGCGCCTCCTTCCCGTTTTTCCTTCTCCGTGCGGCCTTCGCCTCGTGTTTCCCCCTCCTCCTCTTCCTCCTCCTCTTCCTCGTCCTCCTCCTCTCTCTCTTTTTCATTACCGTTATCAGTATTGTGAAGGCCTTGATGCCAGTGACGCCGATCCAGAAGGACGACGACGACCACAACGACCACGACGACTACCACAAAGACATCGACGAGCTGATGACCCTGCCACAGGCTCGGGGCGTGGGGAGGGAGGGAGGGAGAGAGGCTCAAGTCGCCGCAGCCATTGCCCAGCCGGGCCCCGCCCGCCTTGCTCACTCAACCTCACCCTCCGCGCCTTGCTCCCCCCCTCACCGCGCAACATCGCCTGGGGCGGCCGCGCTGCCAAGCGGCGGCAGCCTCGCTGGGGGCTGCTGCAAACCATTCTGATACACCGCAGGGGGGCCTGCGCCCCCCATCATGGCCGAGGATCCGGGGCGCGGTCGGCTGCCCGGAGGCGACGGCCAAACGGCGGGCGGGGCGGAGCCGCAGCCGCTGCGCTGAGGCAGGTCCGCGCTGGCAATGCAGCGTGCAGACTGCGCATGTGCAGGCACGCTGGCAGGCATGTCGCTTCACCTTCGAGCCAGGCGATGTCCGTATCTGCAGCGCGCGTGCCCGGGCGCATCCCCGATACTGCCACGCCGGCTGCGTGTGCACACCGCTGGGGAGGCCAGAGAACATCGAGGGGTCCTGGACCTGACCGCAGAGCAGCAGCAGAAGGTGAGGCCGTCCCTCCTGCTGCCCTCCGACCCCGTCTTTCCTCCTGCGCCGGCAGGCCAAGTTCCCCCGCCCGCCCATGCGGCTCGGGCTGGTCACGGCCCGGGAACGGCGCCCATGGGCGGGGGGGCCATTGAGGATGACATCGGAGAACGCCAGGAGCCTGACGGGCCCCTGAGCCCGCGCAACCTGGAGTGCGGTCTGGGAGCCGACAGCCTCGGCTGCCTGTGCGCATCCACCGACGCCCTTCTTCCCAACCAGGCGGCCACCCTCCAGGAAGCGCCGGGTACGCTGAAGGTCGCCATCGGGGAGGCCCGGGGGGCTGCTGCGCAGGCCGTGATGGACCCCATCAGCGACGTGGTCGAGTTGGGGGCGTGGCGCTGCTTCCTGGCCTTTGACCACATGATCTCGGGAGAGCTGTTTGAGAAAGGCGAGGTGCAACACCACGCTGTGGCCGAGAGGGTCGCGCCCTGCCTCCAGGACTCTTGGGCGGGCCGGTGGGAAGCGCTGATTCGGGACACACATTTGTCTCGGTCAATGCCGCGGCGGGCCCCGCGAGCAAAGGCGCGACTGTCCGCGGGGTCTGGCGCTTGGCGCTGGAAGGCGAGATGTTTTTTAAGGTTGCCTCGGAGTGGGGGCCGTCCAGGTGGGCGCCCGCGGAAGACGCGTTGCGGGCTTGCGCGCAGTAGCAACACCCCTTGGAGGTAGCTTTGCGGTGCGGCCCTGAGGGTGGCCCAGACCTCGCGGCCGCCACGCTGCCCCGGGACGACGTCCAAGCGGACGCGTCCAACAAGTGGACGAAGACGTCCCGGGGCTCCGGGGCAGGACTGCAGGGCGACAGGTACGAACATTGGCGCCCCCTTTGCGCACGCAGAGTCGCAGGGGGCGGCCACTGCTCTGGTGCTCTCCCGCCTACCACAGGAGTCTTTGGATTTGGCGCTCGCGGGCAGATTGGGGCTGGGCCAAGAAAGACTGAGGCACCAGGTGGCACCAGGGTGCTGGCAAGCGGAGCCATGGCCCGCCGCATGGTGGCCAGGGCCGCCTTCGCGCTCCGATCTGGTAGCCGTCTCCGACGAGCTGCAGTGCGGCATTGGGGTCCGCGCCGGGCTGGAGATGCTGCGCAAGAGCGTCTGAGGAGAGGCGGAGCAATCTCCAGACATGGCCTTCGTCTCGCTGGATCTCAAGGGCGCCTTCACCCGTAACCGCCAGGGTCGGCAGCGGCGCCCTGAATTCGAATGCTCGGTGGCGCAGTGGCACGGCCGGGCCACGGACCACGCGGCCGCCGGCGCGGGCGGGGCCATCTCGCAAATCCGAACATCAGGAGGGCCTCGACCTGGGGCGCCCGCTCAGCCCGGCGCTTTTCAGCGTCGGCATCGGCTCCAGCTCTGCTGTTTCCAGGACTACTTGCAGACTCCTGGACCCGCGCTGCAAGGCGTGGGTTTACCTCGATGACGCTTAGTTCACTGTGCCGAAGGCTCTGCTGCTTCAGGCCTTGGCGATGGCCACGACGCTCTTCTGTCATATTGGGCTAGAACTCTGGGGTTTTAGGCGACGCGCTGGGGGGCCTGGAGGCGGCTGGCCCGGAGAAGCAGCGCTGGTTCACGCTGCCCCGCACCTGCGTCAACGGTCCCGTATTTTACGCGCTTGCAGCGAGCCAGACTGGCATGGCCGATGGCGCTCCTTCGACGACGAGGTGGTCGTGCAGATCGAGCGCTTGGCGGGGCCTGGACTCACTGCGAACGGTCGGGAGGCTCTTCCTTCTCGCGAAGCAGGGGGCGCTGTCTTCGGGCCTGCCAAACACCGCGCCGGCGCGGCGCGGCTGGGCTCGCGGCGCGCCGGCCCGGCCGCCGCGAGAGCGGGGCAGGCGGCGCCCAGCCTGGCCAGGGCGGAGGAGGCCACGCCTAGCTTCCAGACGCGGTGTCCGAGGCCAAGGCGAGACTCCGCGCAGAACGTTGCCTGGGTGTCTTGGGACTGCCAGTGCGCGGTCAAGCAGAAAAACTTATTCCCGCCGGGTGGTGGACCGCCGGCACCGCCGGCCCCTCGACCGCTTCTCCGAGCCTGAAGCGGGGCCCTACCCAGTCCCGCGGCGGGGCGGGCGCCGCGACGCTCGAACCGCCTGCGCGGGCGCGGCGCCTGCTCGGCAACGACGCGTTCGCCGTGACTGCGCCGGCGGCTGCTCTGCGAGGGCCGCCCAGCTGGCACTGGCGGCAGACCTTGCTGCGACACTGCCCGCGGCATTGCGGTTCAGCGCGGGACCTCGACGCACGATCTGCTCGCCGAGCGCGCCCATGTGCCCCGCGGGGCTTGGGTTCGCGCGCCGCCGCCACGGCGCGCGAGACGCGCTGGGCGAGCGGTTCTCCGAGCGTCACGGAGCCGCTGCGGCCAGAACACAGTGCGCCCCTACCTCGGACCAGCGCACGGACGCGGGCTTCCAACGCGCCGTCCTCGACGCGGTGCTGGCGCGCCGCATCGCTGAAGCCCTGGCGCCCGCGGGCCCTCAAAGCCTCCGGCGAGCCGCGACGGCCGGCATCGCGGAGCGAGAGCGGGGGCGGGAGAAGCACGCCCGCTACTCTGGCCCTGGTCTCTGCGCCGCCGTTGTCGAGGCCGGCGGCCGCATGGGCGCGGAAGGGTTTCTTGCGCGCCCGCGCGCCAGGCGCAGACCGCGCGGCCGCGCTGGCCGACGCGCGGCAGCGCTTGGTCGTTGCCGCGCTGGCGGGCCGCTGGGCAACCCGGCCAAGGCCCCGGGCGTCGCGGGGGCGCAAGGCGGGCTGCTGGGGCGCCAGCTGCGGCGGCACTGGGGGCGCGGGCGGCCGCCGCGGCGCGCCGCGCAAGGCGCTGGCCGTGGCGCTGGGCGGGTGCCGGGCGCTCGCGGCTGCCAGCGCCGCCGGGGGGGGCGGCGGGCGGCGGCGCGCGCGCGGCCCTCGGAGGCGAAAGCGGCAGCCCGCGCGGAGGCGTTTGGCAGCTGGGCCGCAGTCGCTTGGCGGTGGGGCCGCAGGGCCCAGGCCGCAGGCCAGCGTTGGCCGGCGCACCCTTCCTCCTCGGGGGCGGCTCGCCGCGCGGCGGGGGCTTGCGCCAGCTCCCGACTACGGCGCTCCGGCCGCGGGGGAGACCCGCGCCCGCGCCCGATGGAGGGGGGGGAGGGGGGGAGGGGGGGACGGAGGGAGAGGAGGGGGAGGAAGAGGAGGAGGAAGAGGAAAAGGAGGAAGAGGAGGAGGAGGAGGAGGAGGAGGAGGAGGAGGAGGAGGAGGAGGAAGAGGAGGAGGAGGAGGAGGAGGGGGGAGAGCCGTGTGTCTCCTCGTGGGCGGGCGTCTGGGAGGCGATAGGGGCCGGGGGCGGGGCCCCGATCGGCCCCAGGGCCGGGGCCGGGGCCCCCTGCTGCTGTAAACCTTTAAAGCGAATGTGCGCGGCGCTAATATGCGAACTTTGTGGAAGAAAGGGTGCTGCGTTAGGGCGAGAACCGCATTTGAACACGTCCCCTATCCTATCCATCCGTGAAGCTACCGCGAACTTTGTACGACATTGCGCGGCGCCACGGCGGGAACCACAGTTTCCACATCGCCACCTTGGGGGAGGATCCGCTCGCGCACGACCCCGCTCCCAACGGTTGGACGTATCAGACATATGCGCCGCGCCCAGCTGGGAGCGCCACTTTCAGGCGAAGCCTGCGCGCTCGGGCGAGAGCTACGTGTTGTCTGCTTTCGCGCGACCCCGTTGTCGAAGAATTGGCGAGCGAAAGATATAGGCCGCGCCAGAAGGATCTTAACACTCATGAGAAAATGGGCGCGGCGCCCAGGCGAGATCAACATTGTGCTATTTCGGGCGCGATATTCGCCCCGTCACCATATCTACCGCGCATCTTGCAACGTCGACACCAACACGTCAGTGTTGTGTCCTGAAGCGTCGAATTCGTACTGGTCCTTGATGTGTAGGGTGGACGGTCCCGAACGTGGGGGGCTATCAGCCAGCTAGATCGCAGAGTGAGTGTATAATGTAGTAAGTGATAAGGGCTGGCAGAATGGAGGTGGGATCATGGGGAGGAACCCGAGGAACATGATGAGCAGGAGGAATGAGGAGGAGACAGAACGTGAAGGAAGAGGATGAAGGGGGGTTGTTGGATACTCTGCTCTTGCCATGGTCATCCTGCTGCTGCTCCTTTTCATGCACCTCTCTCACCCTCCTCTTCCCTGACTCTTCCACCCCCCCCTCGCGCATGATGGCGGGGGTGGTGGTGGAGGTGGAAAAAGCGGACCAGAGTAAACCACATATGCGTAGGCCATGCGGCAATACACCCTCCCGTCCCAAGTCCTTTCCCCATGCGCCCGTACCAGACTTCCTTTGCATAGCAAGAAGCTCCTCCGTTGAACGACCAGCACAGTTGGGTCTGCCATGTTGGCGAAGGTGCCGTTTTGAAGCGGAAAGGCCTTGCATTTCTTGGCGCGTATTCAGGCACGCGAGAAACATGGATCATACAATTCAACGGGGTGCCCAGCGATATCCCACTTTCGAAGAAGGCATGCCCCCCCCCCAGCCGCTACTGTTGCACAAGGCCGCGCTTGTGGTCATGAGCGCCGAGGAAGCTTCAAGCGACACTTTTATGCTGGAACAGAGCCGCCATGGAACCGTGCAGGCCTAGGCGCATTGGAGTCCTGGGCCTTTACGGTGATCGAAGCAACATAATCTCTGGCGCGAGGGCCTTTTGGAAACAGAGTGGCTTCCCATCGTGCCAAACGTTGCATTCAAAACGAGTGCGTGTGTCGCAGATGCGATCGCCACATGTTGAACACGACCTGCGCTGCATCGTAGCAAGTGTTAGTGAATTTAGAGACGAATGTCCGCGGCGCTTTGGTGAGAGACTCAAGTTGAAAGCAACCGCCCTTCATGAAACTCGCGCACACTTCAAACACGAATACGCGCGGCGCTAAGGCGAGGACGCCCCTTCCATCGTTGACATCTCTTCAATTTTTCACACTAGTGCACTCTGCGCCAAGGCGAGAACCACATTTTGAACAAGAGCCCCCCTCCATCCGTGAAGCTGTTGCACCTTGAGATAACGAATGCGTGCGGCGCTCAAGCGCGAGCCACATTTTGAAAGCAATGCCCCCTCCATCCGTGAAGCCTTTGCACATGCTTCGGGCGAGCGTGTGCGGCGTTACTGCGGGAGCCACAGCTTGACAAGAGGCATCCATCCATCTGTGAAGCTGTTGCGAATTTTGAAGGCGCATGTGCGCGGCGGTAAGGCGAGACCCATGTTTAAACAACGCCCCCTCCATGCGCGAAGCTGTTGTAAACCTTTAAAGCGAATGTGCGCGGCGCTAATATGCGAACTTTGTCGAAGAATGGGTGCTGCGTTAGGGCGAGAACCGCATTTTGAACACGTCCCCTATCCATCCGTGAAGCTACTGCGAACTTTGTACGACAGTGCGCGGCGCCACGGCGAGAGCCACATTTTGGAATCCACCTCCCCTCCATACGTGGTGAGGACGTCTCAAGCGAAACGCCCAGCCCGCCCTACCAACATGGTTGGGGGGGTACGACATAGAGGAGTTGTTTTGGAAGGGAGAGGAAAGGAGGAAGAGTCCAGGGGTGATTAGGGCGTGCGCATCCTCCTTGGTGGCGCGCGCGGTCAGCCTTGGGAGACGGTCCCGTCGCTTCGTATCTCGTTTCTTCCTAAGGCTCCAGCGCAATACATATTGATTTGTGTATGTATACACCTTGTATGTGCTATATACTTGTGTATATTGATATATATATATATATATATATATATATATATACACATAGCGATAGACATGCAAAACAACAAACATCCAAGAGACAGAAGTGGAGAGATAAAGAGAAAGAGAGAGAGAGGGAGGGAGGGAGGGAGAAGCAAAGAAAGAGGGAGAGAGATACCATTACTTGGAAAGATATATACAGACCCCAAGCAAACATCTAGTGATGTATGCAAACATTCATGCAAATATAGAGGGAGAGAGGTGGAGATAATGACAGAGAGAGAGAGGCAAACAACATGCGCCGAGCGCCTTCTCCAACTTCGACCTCGACGCCACAGGTTGTTTTCAGACCTCTGGGTCTCTAGGACAAGCAGCCCGCGGCGAGAACAAAATGGCCCCTCGGGGATGGGCTTCGAGAACTCGGGTGCCCATGTGAGCGACGAAGAGCAGCCCGACCGATCGTGTTCGGACGCTCGCGCGCAGAGTTCCCTGGTGAGGTCGCGCGTGAGCGCCCGCTGCTTCCCCGTGGAGGGGGCCACGCGCCCCGCGCTGGCCGTCGCGCAGCGCCGCCGCACCGCAGCTCCTGGTGCTCCGAGGGGCGGCTGCGCGGCCCTGCTGGACACCGCCCCTGCGCCCCGCCGCTGCAACACCAGCCATGCGCCAGTCCCCCTCGCCGCCCCTCCCTCCGGCTCCCGCTCCGCTCTCCGGCCCTCCCCCCGCCGCCGCCCCCCACCCCCTTTTCCAACTCCTCCTCCTCCTCCTCTCCCTCCTCTTCCTCTTCCTCCTCCTCCTCCTCCTCCTCTCCTCCTCCTCATCCTCCTCCTCCTCCCTCCTCCTCCCTCCTCCTCCTCTCCTCTCCTCCTCCTCCTCCTCCTCCTCCTCCTCCTCCTCCTCCCTCCCCCAATCAGGGGCAACGGCAGGGGGGGATAGTCTCAGGGGGGGGGGGGGCGGCTGCATCCACCCCCAGTCGCCCATTCGTCGCCGACGTGGGGCCGACCACCCACCCCTCCCAGGACCGTGCGGATTCGCATTCGGCGGCGCATCGGCGATCTATCGCCGATTTGCCGATCCAAGCTCGATGTTCCCCCGCTGAGCTGGTGCCCCCACATCGTTGCCCCTCACATCCCCTCCCCTCCGACGTCGCGCTGCCTCGTGAGGGGCAACACTGGTGCTCCGAGCCCGTGATCCCCCGAGACTGGCCTCCTCATCCAGAGGACGCCTTCGAGGCGGCCCCGTGGGCAAAAAGCAGACGTCCAGTGTTCCACGGTCGAGGTTGCCGGTTTTGGCGTTTGCGTCCTGCAGGCATCGGCGCTTGCGTGCTACCGTCACCGACGGCGCGCGCGCGCGCTTTCGCCGTCGCGTTGCGGTCGCCGCGCCATCCGTTGTGTCGTGTCAGAGCGGTCAATGACATGCCGAGGTATTCCTTCGCGTTTGTCTGAATGCCTGGCGCTACTTCCACAGTAGCACGGTACGGTGATGGGCTTCCCACGGTGCGGGTCACTGATACCCAGTTGCCTGCCAATTGTCCCGCCACAGTGCCAGCCCAGCATTCTGGGCGGCGACTGTTCGATGGGGCGCGCTGGAAGCCGTCAAGTGTGACCACTCGTGTCTTCAGGCTTGGGCGCGCCGTGATGTGAATGATGAGGGTTAGGATGGTGATGGGGGTGATGACGGTGATGATGATGGTGATGTTGTTGCTGGTGATGATGATGACTATCATGTTGACGATGATGATGATGATGATGATGATGATGATGATGATGATGATGATGATGATGATGATGATGCTGATGCTGATGCTGATGCTGATGATGATGATGATGATGATGTCGTTGATGATGATGGTAGTGGCAAGGATGATTATGATGATGAGGGCAATATTGATGACTATGCTGATGATAGTGATGATGGTGGTTACGATGCTGATGATGCTGATGCTGATGCTGATTATGATGATGATGTCGACGATGATGATGGTGATTCTAATGATGCTGTTGATGACAATGGTGTTTGCTGTTGGTGATCGTGATGGTGGTGGTGGTGACCGTGATGTTGGTGGTGATGGAGATGATGATGGCGATGTTGACGATGATGATGGTAATGATGCTGATGATGATGATGATGCTGACGATGACGGTGATCATGACGATGCTGATGACGATGATGCTGTTGATGGTGATGACGATGGCGTTGATGATGGTTATGACGATGATGATCGTGATGATGGTGGTGATGATGATGCTTCTAATGATAATGACAACGACGATGAGGACGATGATGACGTTGATTATGATGATGCAGCTGCTGATGATGACCATGCTGATGCTGATGCTGGAGATGATGATGCTGATGCTGATGATGGTGGTGGTGCCGATTGTGGTGGTCGCGGTAGTGGTGGTGATGGTGATGATGATGACGAGCGTTATGGTGATATTGATGATGATGATGGTGATGATGATGATGATGATGATGTTGATGATGATGATGTTGATGATGATGTTGATGCTGATGATGATGTTGATGCTGATGATGCTGCTGCTGATGATGATCATCATCATGATGATTAATTTCGTTTGGGCCGTCTTGAGCTGTCTTGACCTCCTGTGATACAGGGTCGGGGTCCCTGGGAGCCCCCTTGGGCCGTCATGGGGTCCTCTTACGCTGGCTTGGGGCTTTCTGTAGCCGTCTTGGGGCCCTCTTGGCCGCATGGTGGGTGTCCAGGGGCCGTCGTGGGGCCGTCCTGGGTCTTCGAAGGGCCTCCCAAGGCCGTCCTGGGCCCTGGGGGAAGCCCTCTTGGGCCGTCTTGGGGCGCCGTGTTCTTCCCTGAGATCGGGGCGGCGGCATTTTTTGCACACCGGGCGTTTTCACCTGGTCTCGATCCGCGGGGCCATCCTAGATCGATCCGGCTTGAGAACTGCAGCAGAATGCTGGGGTTTGGGGCGCTGGTGGTGAGTCTCGTGATGTTGCAATGGTTCTGCACCGCTGGATCTCGGAGCTTTCCCAGCGTGGGCCTTCAGACCCAGACATGCGACGTCCTGATTTTTCCAGGACGGCGTCCCTGGAAGTCCTTACCCTTTCCCCAGGACCGGCTTTTCGTCCTGAGTCGTTTTTCAACGGTCCCGAGGCCCGGCGAGGGCCCACCGGGTCCGAAAATAGCCCAAAAAAATCCCGCCCTGATTTTTGCTACGACGCGATCATGCCTGGGGAGGTCACGATGTCCTGATTTTTTTTACGACGCGGACCAGCCGTTCCGGCCCGAGTCGTTGGAGCTGGACGGCCTCCGAGGGCCGGGCAGTGGCCCTCGGTGGCCGATCGCGTGACCCAGAAAGGCCCCCGCCCAGATCGTCTCGTAGCGCGGTGGGGATGTGGGTCCCCCCAGTCCGCGAGGCCATCGGGCCATGTGCTATACTTAAGTCGGGCCTGTCCCCTACAGGGGGATCTTCGACGAAAAATACAAAATATTCCAAAAATAATCAAAAAATAATCCAAAAATGGTCTGGGGGGTACTTTTTGAGTATTTTGTTGACCATCTTGGGTCATTTTTGGGATATTTTTATTTTTCGTCGAGAATCCCCCTGTGGGGGACAGGCCCGACCTTAGGCTATTTTCGGCCCCGGGAGGCCCTCGCTGGTCCTCGGGACCGTCAAGGAACGACTCGGGACGAAAAGCCGGTGCCGGGGAAAGGGTCAGGACTTCCAGGGACGCCGTCCGGAAAACATCAGGACGTCGCATGTCTGGGTCTGAAGGCCCACGCTGTGACAGCTTCCGCATTTGGCAAGAAGTATGAGCCCATGGGGGCACAGTGCAAACACGGGCCATCATACATACATGCACACATGCATACTTATGTACTCATAAGGAGCTTAAACTTAAGCTCCCGTGGACCTCTGGGTCCAGGGACGCCGCCCTGGAGCAAAAATCAGGACGTCGCATGTCCGGGTCTATAGCTCGGGCCTCCGGCGGCCGTTCGGGGCGGCGAGCCGGGCGCCCCGTGGGAGTGCTCTCGGCGGGGCGCCGCCGGGCGCAGCTGCCGGAAGCCACCCCGAGGCGAGACATCTGCTGTGCAAGAACGCGCGACTATCGGGGGAGAAAAAGCACACGCAGACACAAGTCATCGTCGGCTCTCAGGAAAGCATGGGCAAATATGGGAAGTGGGGGGGGAAGACGACACTCCAGAAGAGATGGAAAAGCATGCGGGAATCCTGGTGTGTGTGTGTCTTTGTGTGTCCGTGGGCCCCTCGAAAGTGCTCCCGCCCACGTCTGGGCCCAGGCATCCTCCGCTCTGGTCTGTCCCATCCGCGGCCCCAGAGCTCCGGATGTGCCTTCGCTCGCGGGCTTTCGCCTCGGATCCACTCTTGAAAGCCTTAAGTCGGGCGTGTCCCTCTACAGGTGGAATATTCAAAAGTAGTAAAACAAATGTCTGGGGACTGTTGTTTGAGTATTTTTGACCATTTTGAAATATTTTTGAGTATTTTTTATCTTTCGTCGAAAATCTCCCTGTGGGGGGACACGCCCGACTTAACCCAGGGAGCCCGAAGCATGTCCCCGGGTGGCGAAATGAAGGAACCAACCCGCGATCGAGCGACATTGTAGCTTTGGAGCCCCTTTGACTCCACAGCCGCCTTGCGTTTCAAGCTCTTCTGATGGCGATGTCCGCCCTGTTTTGCTGTCGCAGCTTCCGCTCCTGAATATCATTCCTCTTTTTTCTGCGGCGGGTCTATCCGCTCCACCTTTTCGAGTCCTGTGGGAGGCATGTTCGAAACAGGTCTTGCGCCACAAACATAATAAGCCACATGCATATACAGACACCCTCCAATGTATTGTTCCTGAGTCTCAGTGGAGGGTGGCGGCGTATGAATCACCGCGGGGAGCCAGCGTCTTTCTACACCGCCGCCCTTCCTGACGGCACACGCCAAGTTCGTCGGAGGGTGTCTGTGCTTAGTGGGCCCTGGAAACGACAGGGCCGTTTTGTTACCGGTTCCGTTTTGCCGGTTCCGACGCCGTTTTTTTACCGGTTCCGTCGCCGTTGTTTGACCGGTTCTTGCTCCGGTTCCAAGCTTGAAGCCGTTTTTTTGTAGTTTCGGGTCGCCGTTGTTTTGCCGTTTCCATTTTCAAGGGACACTTTTTCGGAAACGGTGACAAAACGGCCCTGCCGTTTCCGGGGCCCACAAAGGCCCTCCCTGACGGCACACGCCAAGTTCGTCGGAGGGTGTCTGTGTATGCACAGTCAGCCCGCAGAGTAAGGATCAGCCACAGGTTACTCTCGCATCCTTCGCCCTCGGCCTGTCATCGGCCTCTTCGCTGGCCGCGCCCCGCCCGCAGAGTGTCGACGCGGCCTTCCAGGGCCCTCACATGCTTCTCGTGCGTTCTGATTATTGTTATTGTTCTTCTTATTGTTGTTGTTTTTATTACCATTGATAGTAGTATTATTACCAGTATTAATATGATCACTAATCATATTATTATGATGATTCTTATCATTATCAGTATCATCATTCTTATTACTGTTATTCGGGCTGGCTCTACTCTTGCGGCGCAGCTCCCAGCCAGAGAACCCACCAGAGCATAATTACGGCGGATCTGAGCCCTGGGCTCCCTCAAAGACCCGCGGCGCTCGCCGCCCGCCCCCCCTCGCCGTGCCATGGCGTGCCCGCGCCGGGCGCTGCTGCTCCTCGCCGCAGGTGGGGCCGAGGCTGCCGCCGCCCCGGCCCACTCGGCCGGGCCCCTGGCGCGCGGCCTCTGGAAGGCGCTGAGGCCGGAGGAGGGCCAGTGCGGACGACCACGGCCCCGCGAGGCCTTCCTCGCTGGTCGGCGGCCTCTCTGCGTTCACTTTTTGGGGGGGCCTGTTTTCCACCACCACCACCATAAGTTGGAGGGGGGAAGGAGGTGGAGGATGAGGAGGAGGAGGAGGAGGAGGAGGAGGAGGAGGAGGAGGAGGAGGAGGAGGACCCCGTCCCCCTCCAACTTATGGCGGTGTGGAAAACAGGCCCATCATTTTTTTTTTGGGGGGGGGGGCTGCTCGCCTTGGGCCTCCCGCGGGGCTGCTGGTCGCCGCGGCCGGGTCCGCATATGGGAGGGGTCCGTCCTTTCAGCGGCTGTGGGCGGGGCGAGAGAGGGCCGCCGTGTAGTCGCAGCTGGGCCTCCTCGCGAGAGGGACGGCAGCCGGATGCCCGTGGTCGGCCTCGGCACCTGGAAGTCCAAGAGCGGCGAGCCCAGGGGGGGGGGAGTTCGGGAGCAACTCCTGGGAGGTCAAATTCTGATTTTGCCCTGGTCCGAAATCCGGCTTAATCCCGCTTGCTCCCGCTCAATCCCGCTTAATGCTTAATACCGTTTAATCCAGCTTGACAATCCGAGGCCCCCTCCGGCGTGACAGCCCCCCAATGGGGCTTAATCTTTTTTTAATCCTCCGACGAATACCTTCCAGTAATTGCCTCCTAATGGGAGGAATTCGACCAGGTCTCCGACGCAGACTTCCTTCGCGTCGTGGGAGGAGTCACGGCGGGAGGTCCTCTGCTAGTTGCAGCCTTTGCAGGCCCTCGCTGGGCCCCAGGGCCGTCGAGAGCCGACTCAGGATGGAACGCTGGCCCATGGGCCAGTCCATGGGAAGGGGTCGAGACCTTTGTCGGGCCGAACGAAAGGGGGGGATAGGGAAAGAGGGGGTTACGAAATCTGCTGCATGCAGCTGGTTTTGGCCCCGCCGCCGGGCCCATTCCTCGATACATGGGCGCCTCCCGGCCGGGAAAATTAGCTACGTGAGCTGATTCTCAAACCCCCCCTTTGCTATCCCCCCCTGTCGCCCGGTTCGACATGGGAAGGGGTCGAGACCTTATCGTTAGGAAAACATCACGACGTCGGGGGTCTGGGGGCAATGTGGCATTTGCCTGTTCAGTCTAGGGGATTTGTTCTCGTTTCGGCAGCTGGGGAGCCCGTTGCGGCCCCCCAAAGCCATCGAGAGTGGATCCATGGAGCGGGCGAACGATGAAGAAACCGCGCCTTGACGGCGCATCGACAAAGAGAAAATACACATGAGCATAACATGGGGAGTATTGCTGCAGCGCCTCGGATTTTCCATGTCGGTTGCTTTGGCTTGGCGTGGTGCGAGTGATGTTTGCGCAGCTACCTCGAGCACCCCGTTGCAATGGAGGGCCTGGGAGGTGCAAAGAAGGAAGAGGAGGCGCAGGAGAAGGATAAAATACTCTGCCAAGCTATTGTGCACTTCAGCTCTACAGCTTCATGGCACAGTGACAGATTCTGCAGAAGTGCTTGTAATGCGTCCGGGTCGTTCCATGCCACCCCGAGAGCCTCTGCGTGCATATAGTTTGTCAACTGCAGATCAGGGCGCCCTCGAGACCGTGACGACTACCAGTTCCGAGGTAAAACATTACGATTACGAACACCCGAGTTCTCTGTAGGCTTGTGGGGCCGTCCCGTGCAAGTGTACCATATATTGGCAGCGTCCGTTACAGACAAGTTGGCGTTCATGGTTGGGATTCTGCAGGTTCGCGAATGGTTGCGTTGCCCACACGAAAGAAGACAGCGGATGTAATATGGAGTCTCGGTCGTAAGCATCTTGCTTGGCAACCGTTGATCTTGGTTCCGCCGACTTGTAAGAGCATACGCAGCTCCAACCGATACAAGAGCTTGGAAACGACGCATGATTCTTGCACCTTTTGCTTGTTTTTTGTTGGCTGAGATTCGCGTGCCTCCAGATTCCGACCAACTTTGGGACCATCCCTTTTGCTTCGCCCAGGCTCCGCGTAAGGTCCGCCCGAGGATTCCCATCGGTACTGATGCGTCCACCCACATAGACGGCATGTTCCTTGCATGTAATCATTTCACCGTTTGGCCCGTCTAGTGTTCAATCTGCCCGTTGTTTGAGCAGCACCGTTTCCTCAGCAGTGGCCTAAACTGAAAATTGGCTCGACGTACATCGGGCTTCAGGGTTCTGAGCACAGGGTCATCTGTGTAGAGGTCATCAGTGGTATAATTCAATGCCGTTTAGTTCGTCGGCACGTTGCAAGAGAGCGGGCGTGACGATGATTAACAAGTAGGTTGATAGTGGCATCCTTGTGCGATTCCATCTGCTGTTGCCTTCATATTGCCCCACAGATTGCCGAAACCTGCAGATACTCTGCGCCATGTTGACTATCGCTGGCGGGATACGGAATTCCCGTAGAGCATGAATCAGACCTTAAGGCCGTATACGGTCATATGCCTTGCTCCAGTCCAGCGAAAGACGACATATTTGGTGATTGTTGTCTTCGAATGTTGCGTGAATCAGTTCTCGTACCACCACTTGTGACATGGACCGGAACAGCATTGCCCCAGGGACGCCCAAGGGCCCCCACTGGACCTGCCATCAAAAGACGGCTCGGGACGAAACGCTCTCCCCAGGGAGAAGGTTCAGACCTCCGGGGGTCCACGTACACACGACGTCGGAGGCTTGGGAAGCACGCCGATGCCCTGAGATCTGGGCGTCGCTATCTCATTTCACACCCGGCGTTGCCATCCCGTTTCCGGCCCAGGGGACCTTCGTGGATCGATTTGGTTGGGGAAAGTGCCGCGGAAAGACGGGGTCGACGAGGGCTATGATGTTCACGATGTTGTTTTGTTCCCGCGGCGTGTGAGCCTCCTTTGGCCGCGGGCCCATCGTCGCCGCGGCCGGATTCGCCTCGGGATCTGGGCCAGACCGCCCACGTCATGAGAGAGGTCCAGGGAGCAGTGGCATCGCTGCGCTGTTGCTCCCCCCAGGCGAGGTGGAAGCCGCGGTCACCCACGCCATATGCGAGGCTGGGTACCGCCACATCGACGCCGCCCAGATCTACGGGAACCAGGATCGGGCGGGGCTGCCCTTCGCTTTTGCCCGCTTTCTGGGCCCGGGGCCCTTACGGCTAGAAACATGTTGCAGAAACATTGGGTCTCGTCATTATTTGCAACGTTGCGTTTTTTTCAGGATCTCAGGGTTGGACCAGGATACATCTTTTCAGAGCGTTCCAGGGCGTTTTGGATCAGCGCCCGATGCACCTTCGAGAACCGCCAGATCTCAGAGATCCCCGAATTGTCCGATGTTGTCCCGGTCCTGGCCTCGTTTCGCAGGAGGAGGTCGGGCGCGGGATCCGCCACGCGATCGACAAGTGCGGTGTCAAGCGCGGGGAGCTGTGGATCACTAGCGGGGAGCCAGGCACGAACCGCATCGAGCACGAGCCTGCGGGCCAGCCGCAGTCGGGCGGGGCTAGAACAGGGACAAATCGTTCCAGAGCGTCCCAGAACGCTCCCAGAGCGTTCCAGGACGCTTTGAGAAGGCCGCGGCTCCCAAAATAGGGATGCTTTACGGGTGTTTTGGTATACCCTTTTTGTGTGTTTTTTTTTCCAGGGAGGATAAGCCACCCAGACCAGACAATTGGCGTTTATTGAACGGCCTCGGGCGTTTACCAAGCTGCCCTGCCCTGTTCGACTCTTCCCCTGGGTGCGTTTACTAAACAGCTTCGATTGTCGGGGTGATTCTCATGGGGGTGGATTTTCTGCTTTCTATTTATTTAATCGCTTCGCTCATTCCGCCCGCCCATGTAGCCTCATCTCTGCTTTTTGCCCGAGGGATCGTTGTCAATGCGGCGTTGGTGGGGTTTTCTTGGCAGGCGTTTCGGGAGTCTCTTGGAGGCAGTGTTGAAGCCTCTTGAGGTCTCTTGGGGGCTGTTTTGGGGGCCCTGGGGGTTTGTTCTTGAGGCATCCTGGGGGCTTCTTGGGGCCGTTCGGGGCCTTCTTGGGGTTTGGTGGTGGTTCTGCTTCCTATTCACTGAACCCGAGTGCACCAATGATGTCCGTCGCAGGGTTGTCTCGCCCGGTGGCGGCGCCAGGGCCGCGCCCGGGCCGCGCCCGGGGTACTTTTGGTCCGGGGACCCCCAGGGGCCGCCCCGCGCGCGCGAAGCAGAATTTCTGATATAGATGCCACCGGAGATCCTCGCACGCCTCGAGTACAGCCAGCACACCCGTTGGCCCGTTGCACCGCATCGAGCACAGCCTCTTAGCATGGCCCGTTGGGCCGGCGAGTTGAGCCCGAGTGCACCAATGGTGTCCGCCGCAGGGCTGTCTCGCCCGGTGGCGGCGCCAGGCGGCCCCTCGTACTCGCCCAGAGGCCGCGCCCCGGGGGGCCTCTTCCCGGCCTCTCGGCGCTTGGCGCCTGCTCCTCTCAGGAGGGGGAAAAGCACACAGACGCAATGAATCGTCCCCCCCCAGGAAGATATGGGAAAGCAGTGGGGGGAAAGACGAAAGCCCAGAAAATGGGAAAGTATGGGGAATCCTGTTATTTGTGTGTATTTCTTTGTGTCTCCCAGGGCCCCATTCATCCTTCGGTGCCTCGCCGTCTGACGCGAGGGCTGGCTTCTTCTCCCCAGAAACCGATGACTGGACCCTTGTCGGGGGCGGCAGAGAGGGGGATGATGACTAGGGGGGGGTGGATATCATGGCGGGGGCCATGATGTCTCCCCAGATTTCATGGCGCCTCTTCTTGCTTCATTATTACGTCCCTGGCCCCCCCGCCGGGCCGCGCACGTGCCGCCAGCCATGATTGCGCTGCGCCAGCCGGATCCGGTCAGTGGTGGGGCCCCGGAGCCTTTGAATTGGCCAGACTCACTATACCAGGTTCGCCATAGCTGGTGTTTTTTCGAGTGAGGGCAGTTCCAGTTAGTGGAAATGGGACGGGGGGGCGCCCCTGGTACATATCACTAAACCAGGTTCCACTAAACCCGGTTCTACCAACGCCCGATTCTTCTCCCCAGAAACCGATGACCGGACCCTTGCGAGCCCCCTAGAATCGGAGTTTGATAGACCTCCTAACCATGACACGTCGATCGGCGAATTGGCCGTTTTCGGTTCGCGAGAGGGCGTCGCGGCCGTCATGTTTGCGGGTTCAGGTCGGTCGGTTTCGATCCTAGAAGGCTCATGCCTTAGAACATTGTTTTGGGGACCCTCCTTCGGCCCGTCTATCAGATCTGTAGGATGCAACTCCCCGGAGGTTAGATTTAGCATCGGCGCTGGCAACGATATCTGCGGTTCAAAATTGTTTATTATTCCCAACCCTCCTTGGTTGGGTATTCGTTTTGAATAAGGGACTGTGGTCTCCACCTTCCTTCCTCCCGCCTCCCTCCCTCCTCCTGCGTCCTGCTTCCTGCTTTATTCCCAACCCTCCTTGGTTGGGTATTCGTTTTGAATAGAGCACTGCTCGCGCGTCTCCTCCCGCCTCCCTCCTGCCTCCTGCCTGCCTCCTCCTGTCTTGCCTGCGGGGGGCTGCGATCTGTGAAACTGTCGCTACTTTCGAGGCCTGCTGGGGGGCCCAGCACAGTGACGCCACGCGCGGACCCAAATTAGACCTCGCCATCCCTGGGGGGCTGCGATCTGTGAAACTGTCGCCACTTTCGAGGCCTGCTGGGGGGCCCAGCACAGTGACGCCACGCGCGGACCCAAATTAGACCTCGCCATCCCTGGGGGGCTGCGATCTGTGAAACTGTCGCCACTTTCGAGGCCTGCTGGGGGGCCCAGCACAGTGACGCCACGCGCGGACCCAAATTAGACCTCGCCATCCCTGGGGGGCTGCGATCTGTGAAACTGTCGCCACTTTCGAGGCCTGCTGGGGGGCCCAGCACAGTGACGCCACGCGCGGACCCAAATTAGACCTCGCCATCCCTGGGGGGCTGCGATCTGTGAAACTGTCGCCACTTTCGAGGCCTGCTGGGGGGCCCAGCACAGTGACGCCACGCGCGGACCCAAATTAGACCTCGCCATCCCTGGGGGGCTGCGATCTGTGAAACTGTCGCCACTTTCGAGGCCTGCTGGTGGGCCCAGCACAGTGACGCCACGCGCGGACCCAAATTAGACCTCGCCATCCCTGGGGGGCTGCGATCTGTGAACCTGTCGCTACTTTCGAGGCCTGCTGGGGGGCCGAGCACAGTGACGCCACGCGCGGACCCAAATTAGAGCTCGCCATCCCTGGGGGGCTGCGATCTGTGAAACTGTCGCCACTTTCGAGGCCTGCTGGGGGGCCCAGCACAGTGACGCCACACGCAGACCCAAATTAGACCTCGCCATCTCTCGGGGGCTGCGATCTGAGATCCCCGCTTTCGAAGTGGCTAGGGGTGCTCAGGGATTGTAACTAATCAGCTTTATCTAGTCCTTGTCCTGTAGCCAGTGTCCTGCGAGTCTCCCGAATTCCGTCTGCAGACATATGTAACCCTCGCTCCGTCATCGCCCCCCTTATAAAGTGTCCTAAACTATTTGCGCCCCGCGTTTGCGCAGGGGTTCGGTACGTCGCCAGGGTAAACATTATCTGATATGGAAAATATCCGAGGGAGGCTGGTCCAAGGGGACTTGTCTGGGGAGGGGGGGTCCTTTTCCGTGCGGTGTTGTCCAAGGGGTTGTCCGTACAGCGTTGTCTAGTCAGCACGTGTACATGCCATTATCAGACATACCATCAGAAGCATGGTACAACCAGGGAAGCCCAGCGACAAATGCCGCCTCTCTTTCCATTTCCCCTCCTGTCCGTTCCTCGTCTCGCGTGCCCCCCAGTTCCGCTCTCGCTCGCACGCCCTTCTTCACCGCGCTTCCCCAAACAGCTGTGCTGGCTGGGGTCCTGCTGCGGTAGAAGCTACGTAGTTCTGGACAAGGGGCCATCGCTCAGGGATATGCAGGGGTGGTCCGGCCAGTTTCGCCGGGTACCTCCCCGCAACTCTGGTTTCGGAGACGCCCTGAATTGAGGTGGTCTGGCCAGTTTGGTGGAACACATTCTCGCAATTCTGGGTTCGAAGATGTTGGCGTCCCCGCATCTCTGGGCTCGGAGATGCAGTGCGCGAAGTGGTCCAGCCAGTTCCGGGCTCGGAGATGCAGCGCGCGAAGTAGTCCAGCCAGTTTCGCAAGAGACATTCTCGCAACTCTGGGTTCAGAGACGCCGCGCGACATTTTCCAGCCATATTGTCCTGCGACAGCCTCGCAATCCTGGGCTCAAAGATGCCCTGGCCTGAGGCGGTCCAGACCGTTCCTTCTGAGACTGCAGATGGGGCGACAGATGGTTTGGCCAGTTTCGCTTGGGACGGCATCGCATGTCTGGGCTCGGAGGTGTAGCGCGTGCGGCTAGTGTCGCCTGAGACGTCCTCGCATTTCTGGGCTCAATTTCTGGGCTCCAGTATGACCTGACCTGAGGTGGTCCAGCCATGTTCGTCTGCGACATGCCGCGCACAAGGTGATCCAGCCAGTTTCGCGTAAGACGTTCTCATGTTTCTGGGCTCGGAGAGTTCGCCTGAGTCATCCTCGCAACTCTACGCACCGAGATGCCTTCATCCCAGGTAGTTCGGCCCGTGTCGCCAGAGACATTCTCGCAATTCTGGGCTCCGAGATGCCGCGCGAGAGGTGCACCATCGCTGTTCCCCCAATACTGTTCTGCAGCGTTTGCCCGCTGCGGCATGTCACGTCGGACTTTCGTGGTGGGTCGCAGAGGACACGTTGCTTTCAAGTGTCGTTTGACGAGGGCGAAACAGCGCGCGAAGAATGCAAGCCCTGGCGAGAAACTAACAGTGGTAAGACACCGTGGATGTGAAGTAGCAGCGCGAACCACGCCCGCGTGGGGGCGATTTTGGGGGCTGCAGCCACACGGACCACGATCACACCGCACGGCATCCCACTCGCACCTGGAGCTCTTCAGCGGCCGCCGCACCACAACCACTGTTGAGACAATCGCCACAGCGATCTCCCCCTCGTCTTCCCTCTCTCCTCTTCTCTCTCCTCCCTCTTCTCCTCTCCCGCCAGCTCGGCTCCGACGGTACAGCCAAGACGCTGAAATGAGTAACAGTTTGGATTCGGAAGGGGCTCGATGTTCCTCACGTCCTTCCGTGGTTGTTCCTCTAGCCCTTCTTGTGCACCCATGTTTTTTCCCAACCATCCTGTGGTGTTGGGTCCTCGTTTTGAAGAGACAGCGCCCCGCGTTCCCAACTTCCTCCCGCTGCCCCCCTCCCCCCTCCCCCTCCTCCCTCCTCCTCCTTCTCCTCCCTCCTCCCTGCGTTTCACCCACCCATTACAGCGCGTCGTGTCTCCATAGGGAGCTCCAGCAAAGGCCCCAGTGGCATGGTCCGCATGCAGTTCCACCTCCATTTCGGCGCACCCCTCACACGTTTCGTGGCCCCATAGGGTGCTCCACCCAAGGCCCCAGTGGCAGGGTCCGCATGCAGTTTCACCTTCATTTCGGCGCACTCCTCACACGTTTCGTGGCCCCATAGGGTGCTCCACCCAAGGCCCCAGTGGCAGGGTCCGCATGCAGTTCCATCCCCATTTCGGCGCACCCCTCACACGTTTCGTGGCCCCATAGGGTTTTCCGCGGAAGGCCCCAGTGGCAGGGTCCGCATGCAGTTCCACATCCATTTCGGCGCACCCCTTCCACATTTCGTGGCCCCATAGGGTGCTCCGCCCAAGGCCCCAGCGGCAGGGTCCGCATGCAGTTCCACTTCCATTTCGGCGCACCCCTCACACGTTTCGTGGCCCCATAGGGTGCTCCGCCGAAGGCCCCAGTGGCAGGGTCTGCATGCAGTTCCACCCCCATTTCGGCGCACCCCTGAAACGTTTCGTGGCCCTATAGGGTGCTCCTCCCAAGGCCCCATAGGCAGGGCCCGCATGCAGTTCCACTTCCATTTCGGCACACCCTTCACACGTACCGTGGCTCCATAGGGTGCTCCGCCGAAGGCCCCAGTGGCAGGGTCCGCATGCGGTTCCACCCCCATTTCGGCGGACCCCTCACACATTTCGTGGCCCCACAGGGTGCTCCGTCGAAGGCCCTCGTGACAGGGTCCGCATGCAGTTCCACCCCCATCTCGGCGCACCCCTCACACGTTTCGTGGCCCCATAGGGTGCTCCGCCGAAGGCCCCAGTGGCAGGGTCCGCATGCAGTTCCACTCCCATGTCGGCGCGCCTTCACACGTTTCGTGGCCCCATGGTGTGTTCCGCCGATGACCCCAGTGGCAGGACCCGCATGCAGTTCCACTTCCATTTCGGCGCACCCCTCACACGTTTCGTGGCCCCATAGGGTGCTCCGCCGAAGGCCCTAGTGGCAAGGTCCGCGTGCAGTTCCACCTCCATTGCGGCGCACCCCTCACACGTTTCGTGGCCCCATAGGGTGCTCCGCGGAAGGCCCCAGTGGCAGGGTCCGCATGCAGTTCCATCCCCATTTCGGCGCACCCCTCACACGTTTCATGGCCCCATAGGGTGCTCCGCCGTAGGCTCCAGTGGCAGGGTCCACATGCAGGTCCACCTCCATTTCGGCGCACCCCCCACACGTTTCGTTACCCCATAGGGTGCTCCATTCAAGGCCCCCAAGTCCGCATGCAGCTCCCCCTCCATGTCGGCGCACCCCTCACACGTTTCGTGGCCCCATGGAGTGTTCCACTTAGGGCCCCAGTGGCAGGTTCCGCATGCAGTTCCCCTCCACTTCGGCGCACCCCTTCCACGTTTCGCGGCCACCAAAGGCCCTGGTGGCAGCGCCCGCACGTGGTTCCACCCTGCATTTCGGCGCACCCCTCACGCGTTTCGTGGCCTCAGATGGGGCTGCACCGACGGCTCCTGTGGCAGCGTCCGCATGGCGTACCCGTGCCAATTTTGGCACACCCGTCACACGCGTCGTGGTCTCAAAGGGAAGTTCACCGAGGCCGATACCCACACCTGCGTTACACACAGCTGCACATGGTTGGGCCCTTCGCCGGGATAATTTGAAGCCGCAGATGGGCTTCGTTCCTTATTCAGCGTTCCTTATTTCAGCAGCCCGATGGTAGAGGAAAGCAAAGAGGGCGAGGAGTGCCCGGAGGATGAAACGGAGGGGGGACGGAGCACCACGACGACGATGCAGGCGACGGCGGCGGCGGTTGCCTCGGTGGCGGCGCGCGCGCGCGTGGGGTTGCGCGGACCGTCGCTGCTCTGGGCGCAGAGAGAGGCCGCGCGAGAGGTGGTCTGGCGTGTGAGATTGCCCAGGCACTTCCGCCTGAGACACTGTCGTACCTTTGGATTCGAAGATGCCGCGCGCGAGGTTGTCCAGCCCGTCTCGCTGGAGACCTTCCTTGCCTTTTTTGGTTCCGGGGTGCCGCGCACGAGGTTGTCCAGCCAATGTGTCTTGAGCTATCCTCGCAACTCCGATATGCCATGACCTGAAGTGGCCTTGCCTGCGTCGCATGAGACATCCTCGCAACGATGGTTTCAGGGATGCCGCGCGCGACGTTTTCAAGCGAGATTCGGTTGAGATGTCTTCGTAACCCTGGGCTCCAACATGCCCAGGCCGGAGGTGGTGCGGACCCTTCTTTTTTAAGTATCGCCAGATGCCGCGCGAGAGTTGGTGTGGCCAGTTGCGCTTGAGACGTCCTCGCAACTCTGGGCTCAGAGATGGTGCATTCGAGCTGGTCCAGCCAGTTCCGCTTGAGGTATCCTCGCAACTCTGAGCACATATGCTTTGACCTGCGGTGGTCCAGCTAGGTTCGTCTGCGACATGCCGCGCACGATGTTATTCAGCCCATTTCGCCTGAGACATCCTCGCGCTTCTGGGCTCAGGGGCGCCGCGCGAGAGGTGGTCCGGCCAGTTTCGCCTGCGACGACGTCGCAACTCTAGACTCCGAGATGCCGAGTACGAGGTTCTCCAGTTAGTTTCGCATGAGATGTCCTCACAAGTCTGTGCTCCGGGATACCGCGCACGTGGTTGCCGATGCAGTTTTGCATGAGACATCCTCGCAACTACCTGGGCTCCGAAACCTGAAGTGGTTCGGCCATTCGCATGGGACTCCAGATTTGGGGCAAGGATGTCGCGCACGAGGTTGTCTGGCAAGTTTCGCCTCGGACATCCTCAGAACTCTGGGCTCAGAGGTGTCCTGATAGGATGTTCCAGGCAGTTTCACCCGAGACATCATCAAAGTTTGAGGTTCGGAGATACCACGCGAGAGCTTGTCTGGCCAGTTCCGCCTGGGACATCCTCGCAACATTGCGCGCTGGCCACGTCCCTGATTAGGAAAGGTACTCTCGCCTCAACGCCGGCCACATCATTTATTTTGGGTACGTGTGAAGTTGCAGGTCGGGTGCCAGCAACATCCGTGATTGGGAACGGTGCTCTCGCCCGAGCTCTGGCTACATCCCTGTCTGGGATTGGTGATGCCGCTTTCGCGCCGGCCACATCCCTGATCATTAGGCCTGGTGCTCTCGCCTCAGCGCCGGCCACATCACTAAGTGGGTATTGTGCTGCCGCTCGAGCGCAAGCCACAATAACATGCTGGGACGCTGATGGTGTGCATCTTGGAGGGGTTGTCCAGGTTGTCCGCGGGGTTGTCGGGGATTTTTTCTGGGTCGGATTGTTGTTCATTGAACATCATATGTTTTCCACTGAACATCATAATCCGGTATGATCCCGTTCAGTCTGGCTTAACCCGCTTTATCTGGCTGGATTGCAGTTCAATCCTGGGCTTAATCTAGGCTGATCAGGCTTAATGGCTTTTCGTTCTTACGAAGACATGGGAAGCGCATCCTAACTTAATGGATTTGCTCGTCTCCAGTGAGACTCCAGGTCGACTCTAGCTCGACTCTAGCTCGACTCCAATTCGACTCAAATCGATCGACTTCCCGCCAAAGCGTGGGCACCGCAGGAAACGAGGTCGACTGCGCGGACGTAAGCTGCCCGTACAAGGTGGCGCGTCACCGCCTTCGTTTCCCATGTAGCGTGCCTCGCTGGCGGCCTGCGTAAGCCACCGTGTAAGGTCGCTATGTCGTCGTGCGTAAGACCCATCTGTCTTCGTCGCCCACATGCGTAGAGTGAGTGGCTCCAGGAAGGTCCCAGAACGAGCATCTGGCCCATGCTGCGTGCGGCTCGTGCCTGGCTCCCTGGCCAGCAAGATATGGATGGTCGACTACCGGCAGGAGGACCTGCCGGCTGCCGTGGACCGGATCCTGCGGGAGCTGAGCCACGAAGCAAATGGGGCCCGAGGGAAGCGGGTCTTCGCGTGCGAAAAATCTGTCCGTCGCCGCGGCCTCGGCCGCGACCCTTCGGATACAGAGCGTCTTTTGTTGCGGATGCCCCGCGCGGAACGTATCCGTGCGACCGCGCATCCACGGGGTCACGCCCCGGAATCCAGACCGCGAGGGCCTGGATACGGTGACGTTCGCCGCTCGTGAGGTCTTGAGCTTCTTCAAGCTGCTTGCGGGTTCTCGGGACGCTTCAAGGGACCGGGGGCCCAGGACCATCAAAAGGAGCATGTGCTCGCTGCTTTCGAGGTCTCGGGGCCCTCCCCAGGGCCCCGGGACGGTCGTATTGCAGTCAACCCGCATAGTAAGGATGATCAGTTTCCCAGGGGTAAAACTACCCTTGCATCCTTGCCTGTTCGGTCGTCTTCGGTCGCTCCTCGGCCCATTTTGGTGACCAGCCCCGCTCGAAGAGCCTCGGCATGGGCGCCCAAGGCCCTTGTGTCCTCACCGCGCATCCTTAACCATTATTCGGGTTGACTTGAAGCAACTCTCCTCCTCCTCTTCATCCTCCACCGCCGCCGCCTCCTCCTCGTCGTGCAGAAAGCCCGTGGGGTCCAGGGCTTGTTCCCCCTCCGCAACATTCGTGCCGAGGAGCTCGGCCTGGACCATGTCGACCAGCTGCTGCTGCACTGGCCGGTGCCGCTCGAGAGGCCCCCCGCCGGGTGCCCGCCGAGCTGCCCTGAGCGCTTCGCTGGCACCGACAACGCCATGCGGCCTCGGGGCTCGGACGGCAACTACGTCCTCTCCGACCTCCCCATCCTGGCGGCGCGCGCGAGGGGGCCTGGGGAGAGGGGGGGTGGCCTTACAGTGCCGGTTTTAATACATGCTCCGCGTGCTGATCAGGTGTAAAAGATACAGGGAATTAGCACTAAAAATAACGAGGAGTTCATGCATACATGTATTCATAAGTTAGTCATGTATTAAAATCCTTTATTGGTTTAAAATCCTATGTATTAAAAGATGCCCTGTATCTGAGAGAGCAGGGGGCTCTCAGGGGAGGAGCAGGCGCGTGGCGGCGCCCCGGCGCGCCCCCCCCCCGTCCGCGCGGCCAGAGAGTCGCCTCGAGCTCCTGGCCCGAGCGCGCCCAGGGAGAGGTCGGCGGAGCAGCTGCATCGGCACCCGTTCGCTTCCCCATCCTGAGGGCTCAGGGGGGGGGGCTCGGGAGGGAGCTCCTTCGAAAAGGCCATGGGGGGGGGCTTCTCAGAAGCCCCCTGCACTCTTGAGGAGGCCGCCCCCCCTCGCTCCACTCCGTTGTGGGCGCCGCTCGCCGTCACCGAGGCCTGGGGGGCGCTCGTCGGCCAGAAGCGGGCCGGGAAGGTGCGCTCCGTCGGGGTGTCCAACTTTCAGCCGTCCGAGATCGACGAGCTGATCTCCGTGGGGATGGAGGCCCCGGCCGTGAACCAAGTCGAGCTACACGTGTTCTGGCACCAGCCAGAGCTGCGGCGGGCCATGCAAGACCGGGGGGTGGCGCTGGTCGCTTACTCGCCGCTGGGGAATCCGGCGCTGTACGCAGAGAAGCTGGACGGCATGTCCAGCCCGTTGATCACGGAGATCGCGGCGAAGTCGGGGCTGACCCCCGCGCAGGTGATGCTCAACTTTCTCATCACCCAGGATGCCGTGGTGGTCCCGAAGTCGGTGACCCCGTCGCGGATCAGCAGCAACATCGATTTCAGGCCCTGTGCTCGTGCAGCACGCGCGCCGCTCCTGGCCCAGGCCCATCCTGGGCCCAGGAGGGGCGGATGTCTCGCCCTGGGCGGCAAGGGCAGAGGGGGGAGGGCGCCATGTAGGATGACGACTCAGAAACGCCCGGGGGGGCCCGTCGCGCAGCAGCCCCCTTGGCGATGATTCCTGCGTGGGAGACCTGCTCGTCGACGCCGTCGTCGTCATGGAGATGATTTGACAGTCCTCGCCAACACCTCCCCCCAGTGGCAGAAGGTTCTGTTCTGAATCGCTCTCCGGGTGTCTGGTCGTGATCGTCGTCCCACATCGCCGATATCCAAGGCCCAGGATAGGTCTGGCCAGGGTCAGCGTGCCCGTGCACACAGCCCTCGGAAGGGGCTCGATGCATGCAACCGCGTCGTCTGGTCGCCCAATGAGCTGGTCGACCCAGCGAAAAGGCGTTCGATGGATGATCCACAGGGTCTTAAGGGTTGAGGAGCTGGGGCGTCTACATATATCGAGCTCCTTGGCCAACCAAAAAGACGTGTGCGCATCGAGTCCCTCCCGAGCCCCCTCGGCCTTCCTTCGAGATGGGGATGTACTATCCGTAACCACCGTCTGGGAGATCGGTCATCGGGATGATGGGCCTTTTTTTCCCCACCACCACCATAAGTTGGAGGGGGGAAGGAGGTGGAGGACGAGGAGGAGGAGGGGGACGAAGAGGAGGAGGAGGAGGAGGAGGAAGAGGAGGAGGAGGAGGGCCCCCTCCCCCTCCAACTTATGGTGGTGGCAGTGGGAAACAGGCCCACCAGCGGGGACCTCGGCAGCCGGTGGATACATGGACAGAGCTGGGCCGCCGGGCGCCCCGAGAGACGCCACGGCCACCGCCCCCCATGGGAGCTTCGGCTCCCCAGGCGGTGGGCGTGGGCAATCGGGCCGAGCGGGGAGGGGGGGGGCAGGGAGAGGGGGGGCTACGAAGTCTGCTGCGTGGTATTCCCCAGGCGGTGGGCGTGGATAATCGGGCCGAACGGGAAGGGGGGGGGCAGGGAGAGGGGGGGCTACGAAGTCTGCTGCGTGCCGCTGATTTCGGCCCCGCCGCCGGGCCCAGTCCTCGGTATGCCTACTACAAAGGCGCCGCCCGGCGCTGGGAGGCGCTGGGACAAATCCGCTGCGTGAGCTGATTCGCTTCGCTAACCTACCCTTCGCCATCCCCCCCTTTCGTTCCCCCTGAGATCGGCCCCCGCCCGGCGCCTCAGCCCTTCCCGCCAGGCTCAACCTCACCGCGGAGGACGTCGCCCGGCTCGAACGGGAGGCGCCGCAGGCGCGGCTGGCGAACCCGGGGCTGCGGCCCGGCGGGCGGCCCGTCTTCGACGACGCCGCCTCGGCGGAGGCCGGGCGGGCGGCGAGGAAGGCGGAGCTCTGAGCGCGAGGGCCAGCACCCCCCCCTCCCCTGCCTTTCCTCCTTCCCTCAGTATCGTTCAACCGGCCCCCATCCCCATCGTCATCCCCATCGAGAATCCCACCAAATTACCACCGCTGTTGGGGATACACCCCTCGAACCCCGAAGGGAACGGCCCACATCCCCATCTGGGATGGTAAATCGGCCAGTGGGGCCCAGGCCACGCCGCTGGGGATGGGGATCGGTTGAACGATACTCATTCCCTCCGCGCCCCGTGGCGACGCCCCTCATATGCCTGGCGTCCTCGCCACCTCATGCTCCGTCACCCTTCCCCCTGCGCCCCCTGCTCCCGGCTCGTCGTCCTCCTGCTGCTCCACCTCCTGCCTCCTCCTCTTTCCGCACAGACCCCCCCGTCGTCGCGGGTAAAAGTGGGAGTGCTGCGCGTGGTGCTTCGAATCATCCATTACATCACGGGATGTAAGAGCTCAGAGATTTATCGGGAAGTGCCAGTTGATTCTGCGCGTGCCCGCCCGCAGAAGGCTTCACAAATGGTGGGGCGCGGAGGTCCCGGCGGGCCCAAAGAGCCACACGGACGCCCCGCGAGGCCCCAGATGCCCTGGGAACCAGGCCCAGAGTAATTTGCGAGCTGTCGTGGCCCTGGGCGCGCGGACCCAGCCTCACTTGCTCAAGAGGCTCACGCCACTCCGCCGACCCCTTATAACAGTAAATTCGTCAAGAGTCGTGCCTCCGTGCCTGCCCTGTGGGCTAGGTGCCTCGGGGATGCATACGAGGGTCTTCTGTAATGCCTTGCAGGGGCCTCTTGCAGAGCTCTCGGGGGCATCTGATTGGCTTTAGGGGGCCCCTCGAAGGCCTCTTGGGGGCCTCTTGAGTGCCTCTTGGAAGCATCTTGGGACCTCTTCAGGGATCGGGGGTCGTTGGGGGCCTTTTGGGGCCATCGCGGCCGGAAAGACTCGAGATGCCGTTTCGTATTGCCCCTCGGCTCTCCTGGGCCGTCTTAGGGGCCGTCTTGGGGCCTTCTTGGGCCATCTTGCGGCTTGTTTGGGCCGTCTTCGAACCCTCTTGGGGTCCTCATGGGCCGTCTTGGGACAACCTCGGGGGCTCCTCGGGCCGTAGTGGACGCTGTCAAGACGAAGAAATCGTGTACGCATATCGAAAACGAGTATTCATATAACGGGGGACGGGGTCCGGGGGCCGGCGCCACGACCACAAATGTGGGGCCCTGGCGTCATTTTCCTTGTGTTTTACAAGGTTTCGGCGACCCGGGGCCAACAGGGCCCCAAGAGGTTGCAGGGAGGCCCCAGGAGGCCGCAGCGATGTCTCCAGACGGTTTTCAAGACGACTCCCATGACGCCAAGAAGGCACCCGAAGGCCCCGAAGACGCCCCAAGAGGCACTCCGAGAGAGTCCCAATAAGCAAACATCGTCGATTCTCGATGGGGAAACTGATATTTTTGGCGTGTTCGCCTTTTGGGTTTCCACTGCGTCCAAGACGGCACAAGAGGCACCCAAGCCAGCCGAGGATGCCCCCAAGAGGGCCCCAAGACGGCCCACGAGGGGGCCAAGCCGGCCCATGAGGCGCCCAAACCGCCCAAGAACGCCCCAAGGCGGCGCACAAGACGGGGACGAGGAACCGGAATTTCGCGCCTTTTGGCCCAAGGGACCCCCAGGAGACCCCAAGAGGCTCAGAAGGAGCCTAGAAGCCCCAAGAGGCTCCCATGAGACCCGTAAACACACCAAAAGAGGCCCCGAAGACGCCCCAAGAGGCACCCCGAAAGAGCCACAATAAGCAAACATCGTCGATTTCCGATAAGGGAAACTGATATTTGCGGGTCTCTTTTTGTGTCTTTGCGGGTCTCTTGGGGACCTCTTGGGGCTTATTGGGCGGTTCTTGGAGCTTCTTGAGGTCTCCTGGGGGCCTCTTGGGCAAATGGCTCGCGTTTTCGGTTCCTCGTCCACGTCTTGGGCGCCGATTTTGGGTGTTCTTGGGCGGTTTAGGCGTCTCGTGGGCCGTCTTGGCCCCCTCGTGGGCCGTGTTGGAGCCCTCCTGAGGGCATCCTCGACTTTCTTGGGTGCCTCTTGCGTTGTCATGGACGCAGTGGAAACCCAAAAGGCGAACACGCCAAAAATATCAGTTTTCCCATATAGGAAGTTGACGAGAGAGAGAGAGAGAGAGAGAGAAAGAAAGAGAGAGAGAAGCCGTGCACGTCAGAGGTGCATTGGCAAAAAGGGGTGTGAAACCACAGCGAAATGCGATGCGAAGCCTCCGGCGTCGCTGGCTCCATGCACAGGGAAGGCTTGCCAATCTCGTCATGCATAATTGCCCAGCTCGCCAAAATTGCCCCCCGCAAGGTGGACGACCCGGGAGAGCAACCGCAGCAGGGGGGCAGAGGAGGGAACGACACCCGGGGTCCAGGGCGAACCCGGAGCCGGGGGGAGGAGGAGGGCAAGCGACAGAAGACGACAGGGGGGGGGGAGGAGGACGAAGCCCGGGCGGCAGCCCGAGGGACGAGCAGGAGGGAGAGCGGGCAGAGGAGCGACGCAGGACGGCGGAAGAGGGAGCGACGACACAACCTGGAGGGCAGGCGGCGGGGGCCGAGCTTTCGCAATTCCTCCCTAGAATCAATCATAAAAATCAGCATCATGGAGCTCGCACGCCAAAAGCAATCAAATGTTTTGCCCTTGATGCCACTTGGCGTGCAACGCTTCCTCGCCGCCGGCCGTCCGGCAAGCAAGGTCGTGCACCTGAAGCTTCCACGTGTTGCGGGGCCGCCCCCTGCGGCGAGCCCCAGCCTGCACCAGCTCGAAAGTGCCGGGTTGGAAAATGCACCTGCGCTCGGGGCTGTTCCCTGGCATCAGGGCAATTTGCCCCAGGAGTTTCAACTGCCTGCGCGCCAGTACGTCGCTCAGCTTCTGAACGCCACATCGCTGTATAATAGTTTCGTTGTTAATGCGGCTTATGTACGAGTGCTTGATGCCCGAAATCCGGCGCAGGCAACGCACCTGAAAAGCGTCAATCCTGCCGCGCTCTGCTTTGTTGAACCAAACAATGTGTAAACAATATAGCAACTTGGATACTACACACGCATCAAAGACTGCTAGCTTTTTGTCGAGGGACAATCGCGCGTGCTTCCACAATTTGCACAGCGTCTCAAAATCGGCGCTGGCCATGCCTAGCCGGCGGCTGAGTTCAGGCCTGTTCCGACCTGTGGAGCTCAAGAGTCCTCCTAAGTAGACCATGCTGTCCTTGCTCGGGATGGGGGCGCCGTCTGGCTTCGTCAAGGCAGTCTCGCAACAGACAGGCAAAACTTCCAGCTTGCTCCAGTTGAAGGCAAGCCCGTAGTTGGACCCCGCGCAGTGGATCGCCCCCATCAGCCTGGAAACATAATCATCAATGGCTCCAGCGACAAGGGTGTCGTCGGCGTAGATGAGTTCACTAACGGGTATCTGGGCGTCTTGTGTCATGCCGTGTGCTTGGAAAGCCTGGCTCGCATCGTGCATGGGGACCGTCATGACGATTGAGAACAGGAGCGGCGATAGCGGGCAGCCTTGGCAGACGCCGAAGGCTTGTGACCATGGCCCGGACGTCTGGCCCGCCTCCCTCACTCGAAAAGATCTGTCCGTGAAGATGGCCCGAACTGCCTCTGCGAAGTGCCCGGGGGTGCCGAAGCGGACGAGCGCCTGCGCCAGGGCGGTCGGCGAGACGCTGTCAAACGCCTTGGCCCAGTCCAGCGCCAGCAGGACCAGCTTGCCAGAGCGAGAGCTCCAGGTGTCTTCAATCAATCTGCGAGCAACGAACAGTGCGTCCGTGGTGCCGCGTTTTGATCGGAATCCGAACTGCGTGTCCCAAATTCTATCTTCGGCACCTGCGTCCTTCAAGCGGCCGAGGAGAACCATGGCGTACAATTTGTACCCAATCGGAAGCAATGATATTGGCCGATAATTGGCACACTCGGCCGAGTCGCCTTTCTTGAACAGCGCGATGACGACTGCTTCGTGCCACGCATCTGGCACGGCCTTATCGGTCCAGCACTTGTTGCAAATGAGTGTAGCCCACTCGAGAGCCGAGGTACCTGGCGTGCAAATAGCCTTCCAGAACTCCCCCGGAATGCCGTCGCCTCCAGAAGACCTGTTCCTTCTCAGCTTTCGCGCAGCATTGCGAACCTCTTCCGGGAGAATGGGGCCTTCTGGGACTGGGAGACCTGCTCCTATAGGGGAAGCGCATTCGACATCTGTCACGGGTCGAACAGCCCATTGAGTTCTGGAGAAGTAATCAGCGAGCGTGTCTGCCCTTTGATCACTGTCAACCAATCTTCCGCTCGAGTCCTTCATGCGGCCCTGCCGCGCCACCGAACCTTTCCGCAGTTTCCGGATCTCGGCCCAATCCCCGGATGCGAGGAGATCGTCAAACCACTTCTCTCTGTCTGATTTGACCGACGCTTTGACCATGCCGTGAAATTGTTTTTCTCTGTCAAAGTCGCTGTTCTTCCTTGCTTCCCCTCTGCGCGTGATCAGCTCCAAAGTCGCATTGCTGATCCATGGTCGATGGCGAGTTGCCAGAACTGTAGGCAGGCACTCGCCAGCAGCATGTTTGAAGGCCACAACCATCGCTGTGTTCAACTCATCCAAAGTACACCGGTCAGAATCGAAATCTGCCACTTTGTCAGAGAACGCGGCGTTGAAACCGTCATCCACGCTGCTGCAAGACAGCGCTTGTAAGTCCGGCTTCTCGTTTCGCTCACGAGTGGTTTTCTCAAGGTCCAGGCGCACGCACCAGAGGAGCCTGAAATGGTGCGACGCAAGGGCCGCATCCTTATGACTGCGAACATCGTTGACAAACGACTGCCGGCCCTCAGGGCAAAGTAGAACATCGATTTGGCCAAAATGTTCTGGACGAGCTGGATCAGAAGGCTTGGAACCGATGTTGTAGCACGTTATTTGCGCCTCCGGTGGGTGGTCGAAGAACGTACTGCTGACTAGTAGTCCGTGTGTCCCACACAACTCCAGCAGCAAACTGCGATTAGAATTTGGGCCCTGCGGTGCCGACGGGCAGCCGAAGACATACGGCCCAATATGCGGTAATTCGCATGGGAATTGCCTGTGCAGCCTCGCATTGAAATCTCCGAGAAGTATTGGCCCTCCATGCCCAGAGATGTCTCGGAGAAGGGTGCCCAGAGACTGGTAACATTCTCTTCTGACCTCGTGTGGTTTGCCGTTGCGTGGGGCGTATATGCTGAAGATCGGCACCTTGCCCCCGCTAACGCGCAGCTTCACCACAAGCGCCCTCGACGACACCATTCTGAATCCGATGATGCTTGTACGTATCCTTGGAGATATGAGAAATCCCACCCCCGCTGTCTCCTGGTCGTCCGCGCCTCCAGAGAGAATCAAAAGATAGCCAGAGTCAGTGACCTCATACGTTGACTCTGGCTTGTGAGTCTCTTGGATTGCGCTGCGAGAGTATCTATGTTGAAGTCCGCATGTGCTCTTGGAGTTCTGCGGTCTTGGACTCTGTCAGCCCTTCCACGTTCCATGATCCAAATACGACGTCTTTCCTGCAGGTGCGTAACGGCCCACCACGGCAATAGAAATCTTCTGTGTAGCTGCTGTCGCGGCCAACCGCGTCCTCAGTATGTACATTCATGCTGTCGTGAATTCGCAAATCATATGGGCTCATACTGGCAGTGGTGCCGACTGCCAGTGCCCGTGAAACATTTGAGGGGGCCATTTCCTATTCCTTTGGGCGCCCAGTGGCGCCGGTCTGCTTCCCCTTGTAGTCCCCCTTCGCGGTACCCTTGGCGCCTTTCGTGCCTTTCGCCGCGCGGGACACCAGATCGTCGGACTTCTTCCGGAGCTCTTTGACGAGTGGATGCCCATGCAGCTCCGCCCATGACTCCCACTCTCCTTGCCAGACGTATTCGACTCCGTTCTGCACCACGTTCGCCGTCAAAGCGTGCTCCCCGCCAACTGTGACGGTGTAGGGAGCCTCGTCGGAGACCGCGATCGTGTACGGCACCTCCCAGGTGTTCTTGAGAATGTACTTCAGGCCGAAACAGAAGTTTCGGGCGGCGCGCTCGATGGGGGACCGGTCCTGGTTCGCCCAGATCTGCTCCCCCCCACTCCGAAGGCCAGCGCCCCGCAGGAACTCGACCGCGCTGTCCGCTCCAGCGTCGTCCCGAACTCGGCGAATATGATGCCTGAGTAACCTCCCTTCGAATATACCTTCACTGGGGGAGGGGCTCCCAAAGACGTCATCGCTCCTGCAACCATGCCGTCGCCTGGGAGAGGTCGGAGAGGCCCTCCGGATTACCGATCACAGCCGTCGCCGTCCTCTTGTCTATGGTCGGGTCCTGGTTCGCGCCCTTCTTCATGATCGCGTGCTCGCCCTCTTGCTTCATGTACTCCTTGATGTAGTTGCGCACCATGGTCCCGACGTCGTCGGTTGGAAGGGGCGCCTTCTTCACCAGCTCCTCGTATAGGTTCTCCAGCTTGTCCACGCGGGCCTCGGTGCTGATGATGCTCGCCTCGACGTCCGCAAGCCGGTTGCACATCGTCTCGCCGAGAGTGGTGAATTCGAGCTTCAGCTTCCCGTAATCCTCCCGCAAGCGCTCCACCACTGACGTTACGGGGGTCAACTGTTGCTTCAAGAGAGCCGCGATGCCCGACATCGTAACCGGCTCCGTCAACGGACCCCCCTCCGTGCCACTCGGTAGAGCAGCTCCTGTAGCGGCGTCGGCATTCGAGAAGTCCGGCTGCCGAAAGGTGTTCCCGAGCTGTTTATCCTTCTCCTCGTCGTCCGAGAGCAAGCCATCGTCCATCTCGTGCAGGGGGCTCCTCAGGCGGGCCCTCTTGTCGGCGGGAGTGACAAGGGGTACAACTTCGACCAGCGCTGCCTCAGAGGATGAGCTGCCAAGTACTCCACGCACTGGAGTGCCCGGCTAGCGAGTGTTCACCGGCATGGAGTGTTCGAGAGAGAATCGAAGACAATCTGAAAGGGTGTAGGGTGTAGGGTGAGAGCAAAGGTGAGAGCAAAGGTGAGAGCAAAGGAAATCGACGATGTTTGCTCATTTGGGGCTCTATTGGGGTGCCTCTTGGGGCGTCTTCGGAGCCTCTTTTTGTGTTTTTTCGGGTCTCATGGGGGCCTCTTGGGTCTTCTGGGCCGCTTCTTGGAGCCTCTGGGAGGTCTCTTGGGCCAAAAGGCGCGAATTTCCGGTACCTCGTCCCCGTCTTGTGCGCAGCCTTGAGGCGTTCTTGGGCGGTTTGGGCGCCTCGTGGGCCGGCTTGGCCCCCTTGTGGGCCATCTTGGGGCCCTCTTGGGGCATCCTCGACCGGCTTGGGTGCCTCTTGTGCCGTCTTGGACGCAGTGGAAACCCAAAAGGCGAACACGCCAAACATGATAGTTGTCCTATAGAACATCAACGTTGTTTGCTTATTGGGGCTCTCTCGGGGTGCCTCTTGGGAGCCTCCTGGGGGTCTTTTGGGGGCCTCTTGGGGCCTCTGGGGGGCCTCTTGGGGACTCCTGGGGACCTTGGGGCCTCCTGGGAGCCTCTGGGGCCGAAAGCTCGGAATTTGAATATGGTTGTGCACCCCTGGAACCCCTCTGGGGCTCGTCCTGGGGCTCTCTCAGGCTGTGTTGGGGGCCTCTCGGGCCGTCTTGGTTGGAGGATGAAAGTGGGGGTCGGGCGCAGGGCCGCGGAAATGGTGTCTTTCTGGGCCATGAATAGGCGATGCATCCTCGATTGCTGTGTTCGGCGGGGGTGCCAATTGAAGCTCTCCGCCTGCACCAATGCGCGAGACTTGAGGGGAAACGAAGCAAGGGGGCGGGGGGCTCGGGAAAGGCGACGAAGGCAACGAGCACCGAGGGCGCAAAAAGACAAGGTTGAAATGAACGAAAGCAGTGAGGTGAGTGTCAAAGTCTGCCCAGCCAATATGACATGCGGGACACTGCGCCTCAGGTTTGGGGATCTTGAAGGCCAGGGCAAAATGTGAACTCACATTGTGGGGAAAAGCAAAATGTGAATTCACATTTCGGGAAAAAGGAAAATGTGAATTCACATGTTGGGAAAAGGAAAATGAGAATTCACATGTTTGAATTGTGTGTAGTAGTCTGTATGAAGGGGCCAGAATGTGAATTCACATGTTGGGAAAAAGGAACAAACATGTGAATTCACATTTTGGGAAAAAAGGAAAATGTGAATTCACATTTTGGGATAGCCGCGGGACCCATTCCAATCTGTCTTGGGGGTCAATAATTCATCGTTTGGGAACATACGCGATCATCAATCGCACAATCAAGACACACTTGCACTCCACTTCGCAACCCCACGCGCAGAATGCAAGAACGCCCGCACGCATGAACGATAATGGATGGACGGCGCGTGTGCCCACGCGGGCAACGCGCGGGCACGAACGACTGGCCCTCCATGACCGCCAGCATTGGATGCCAATCGTTCCCGATCACATCCAGGAGCGATACATTGAGCATACATGGGCCATTCAGCCCCCATTTAAGACCCCCTGTTGCAGACCCCCTCTTTCACCCTCCAACTTGGGACCCTCTTGGGGTCGTCTTGGAGCCCTCTTGGGGTCGTCTTGGGGCAGCCTTGGGGGCTTCTTGGGCCATCTTGGACGCAGTGGAAGCCCAAAGGCGAACACGCCAAACATATCAGTTTCCCCATCGGAAATCCAAGGGGGCCCACGAAGCCCCCAAGGCCGCTCCAAAGACGGCCCAGGAGGCCCCCAAGAGGGCCCCAAGACGGCCCGAGAGAGCCCAGTGATGGCCCAAGAGCGGCCTCAAAGAGGCCCACAAGGCTCCCGAGAGAGCCCCGAGAGAGCCACAGGGGGGGCCACCACAGAGCCCCAGGAGCGCCCCAAGACGGCCCCGGCCTCGCAAGACTGCCCAAGAGCGCTCCAGGACGGCCGTCGAGGGCCCCAAATGAGCCCCAAGAGGCCCCCAAGAGGGCCGCCAAGAAGGCCAAGTGATGCCATTTTGTGAGATTTTCTGTTGTTTTGGCGTTCTCGCCTCACGGCTCTCTCAGCAGCTCACCACGGCCTCAGAGGCATCCCCCCCGATCGCCCCAAGTTCCCCAAGACAGCCCTGGAGGCGCCCAAGACGACCAATGAGCGCCCGACGAGGGCCCAAGAGAGGCCCAAGAGGGGGAGCTCGAACTGACAGTTCGAGCCCTCCGCCCCAAGACAATCCCCGATACTACCACCAGGCCTCACAGCTCTCCGCAGGAGGATCTCAGAGGCGCAGGTGACGCCCCCCGAAAGGCCCCAAAACGGACACATGGCCCCCAGGAGGCCCCAGGAGATTTCAGAACTGCCGCCACAAGGCTTACCAGAGGCTCCCGAATGACCCCAACAGGCATCCAAGAGGCACACAACCCATGCACGGTTGCTGGATGGGACGACGAGCACTCGGAGTGGCACGCGAACCGAACAGTCAACTGTTTTTGTCGGTTAGTGACTGATTCCAGCGCTCTCCCAAACCACCCGACGATGACGTCGAAGATAAGAATGACGACGACGAGGACGACCACAGCGACGACAGCGACGACGACAGCGGGCACGGCGACGACGGCGAGCCCCTCGCCCAGAAAACCCAAGGGGGCCCCAAGAGGCCCCTCAAGAGGGCCCCAATAGGCAAAACCCATTCCACTCCTGTGAAGCATTTCCGCGTTTGGCATGTTGTTTTGCGTCGCTAAAATGTAACGATGTTTGCATGTTTGACTCTCTCGGCGGCCCTATGGGAGCACTCTTTGGTCGTCTTGGAGGCCTCGTAGGCCATCTTGAAGCCATCTTTGATCGTCGCAGGGTTACCCTGGGCCGTCTCGACGCTCTCTTGGATTGTCTGGTGGCTCATTGAGCCGTCTTGGAGCTCGCTGGAGGCTCCAGAGAGCCCCTGGGGTGCGTCGACGAGCACGTGCTCCCTCCCCCCATCCAGGGCTCCCCCCCCCCCCTCGGGCCGGGCCGAACCCCTTCTGATGAGATTTTGGCCCCGGGGGAGGGGGAACGGACCGGTGATGGGGGACCGCCAGACACCTCACACGCCTTTCTCACCTCCGGCAGGCGGGGGTCGGCGGACCCAGGGTGGTCCACAGGGACCGTGGCATTGGGAGCGCGGGCGCAGCGTAATCGATATATTGTGGCACTGGCATTCGGACCCAGCGTAGCTTGCCAGGGATCGTGGCCTGGGAAGCGCGAGCCCAGTACCATGTGAAAAGGATCGTGGCCAAGGGGGTACGGACCTTTTGCAGTTTACGTGGGTGGTCGTGGCCCATGGACCGCGGATCCAGCGAATTTGCCAGGGACCTCGGTTCTGGGAGCGCGGACCCAGGATAGTTTACAAGGGATCGTCGCGCTAGGAGTGCGGACTCAGCGTAATTTACTTGGTTATTGGGTGTCGCGGAGGGCAGGATCCTGGGACCCATCCCCTGTGGAGGGCGATAGGGTGCTTTAGGTGGCTGGGGGGGGAGACTTACAGAACAAGGTTGGCTTGTCCCCCGGCATGCCTTTGGCACATTTCCCAGTTCGTCCATTGGCGCTTTCCGTGGTACGTTCGCGTCCCCTGGCACGTCCCGTGGCACCCTTCCAAGTACGTCCACCAGCGCGTCCCCTGGCACGTCTGCGGCGCGTCCTCTGCCATGTTCCCAGATTCGTCCCCTGGAGCGTCTCCCGGCACGCCCCCTAACGCGCGCGTCTGTCGCGCTCCATGCCACGTTTGGTTCGTTCCCTGGCGCGTTTCTTTCATCTGTTGCAAGGGATTGTGACGCGCTAAAGGCGCAGATCCAGCCTAACTTGCAGAAAGGTTCGTGGAACTGGAAGCTCGGAGCCGGCGTCAATGTGAAGGGGATCGTGGCTCCTGGAGTCCAGACCCGGCGCAATTTGCACAGGCGATCGTGGCCCTGGGAGCGCGGGCCTTAGTGGCGAGCAGACGTGCGGAGCAGGGTGGGTCGTCGCCTGGCACATCCCCTGGCGCGTTCCGAGGCGCGTCCCCCGACGCGTCCCCTGGCGCGTCCTGCTGGCACGTCCCCCGTCGTGTGCGTCCCGTGGCACGTCTGCGGCGCGTCCCTGGGCACGCTCCGCAGCCACCGTGGCGCATCCCATGGCTCATGGTGCGTCCTCTTTTGGTACGTTCCGCTCGTATCCCCTTGCTGTTCTCTCAGCACCCCACTGGCGCGTACCTCTGTCCGTCCCGTGGCACGTCAGCTGGCGCGTTCCCTGGCTTGTCCGCTGGCGCGTCCTCCGCCCGTTCCGTGACGCGCCCACCTGCCCCCGTCCCCTGCCACGTCCCTCGGAGCGTCCTTCAGGAGGCCCCCTGGCGGCGCGACGTCCCCTGCCGCGCCCCTTGGCACAACCCCTGGCACGTCCTGTGATAGCCGAGGGAGGAAAAACCACCCGTACCGGACGATTGGCGTTTACTAGCCGGCCTTGGGCGTTCATTCAAACGGCCTTGCCCCGTTCGATTCCGTCTGGGGGGTACGTTTAGTAAAACGGCTTCGCGTGACGGGGTGGTTATTGTGTGGGGGGGGGGAATTTGTGCCCTCTAGATAGGTTCTCTTACACGTCCCCTGGCGCATCCACTTGGTGTTAGGTCGAGCGTGTCCCCCTACAGGCGGGCTCTTGCGGAAAAACATAAAATGCTTAAAACATATTCCCAAATCAAAAATGAAAGGTCCAACAAACATCGTCCCCGGAATATTTTTTAAACTATTTTTGAACATTCTTGGGACAGGCCCGATTTAACCTCGGTGCGCCCCCGGCACCTCTCGTGGCACGAGCCGGGTGGGCGCCCTCGCGCTCCGGCTTGTACACAACCTGCCCCGGGGCGCGCGTTGTGCGCGGAGGGCGGCCTTAGGCCTCAAGGTCCGTGTCCGCTCGGCGAGGGTGCAGACGCCAAGGACGACTGCACTCACGGCGTACATATTGTTAATTTCTCAGTTTTGGAAGTTCTTTGATTTTTCTGGGGGCCAGGATCCTTTCATTTCTCCTTGTTCTATCCTGGGCCTCTTCCTGGCCACTGGGGGGGCAGGAACACTTCGAAACGAGCACAAGTAGAAACGAGCACGATTAGAAATGAACGACGTGAAATCGTTGAGGACGACTGCATTCACAGCGTAATATTTGCCGCCACCTCCTCTCTCTCTCTCCTCCGTCCTGCCCTCATCGATCGGGGTCTGAGGCGGCAGGGCCTGTGGCAGACTGCATCCGTTTCTTTCCTTCATAATTACAGGCTCCCGACACGATCAAGTTGCTGGAGCTGCGCCGCAGCTTGGCCTCTCCGTATTTTGCCCGAGACGGCAGTGCTCGTGCCGAGGCACGACCGCCTTGCACGGAGCCGCCTGGGGACCTCTAGAGTCCCCCCAGAAGCCTCAGCGCCCCTAAAGCAACCTGAGTAGAAAAAGCAGCGCACTCGCAGTATGACGCACTGCAGTTCAGCATGGCGCAGCGCAGCACAGCACAGCTCTTGGCGCGACATCACCACCATGATACCCTCAACGTTTCCAGCGTCCAGTGCCCAGATTTCCCAGCTTTGGGTAGTTCTGTGCCCCTTTCTTAGGTTCGTATGCGGATCGATCATGCTTCCTTCTCACGGCAGTCGAGGCGAGTCCAGGACGTCCACAATCAGGATGACCTCCCTTCAGCTTCATCGGCTTATGTGTCTTGCTGCCCCGATGCATATCTGAAGCTTCCAAGAGGCCATGGCCTCCCCCACGTCTCTTGGTCAAGCAGGCCATGGCTTCCTGGTCAAGAGGCCATGGCTTCCTGATCTCAAGCAGGCCTGGACGACTGTCCGCATTCGTTCGCTCGTTCGTATTACCTCCGCCTTTTCGATCTCGTTACAGGTCGTTCGCCCTGTGAGCGTGGCGCTGCCATCTGCTGCTGATACGCCTGCAGTGCAGACGAGTCGTCGCCGCCGCTGCGGCCGTCGTCGTTTCTGCCGTCGAGGCTCAGGTCCGACCCCACCCATGGCTTCAGCGGTGGGCGCGCGCAATGCTGAATTTTCTTCTCTCGTGCAGGCCAGCAAGGAAGGAGAGGATGGAGGGGTGAGGAGGAGGGGAAGGGTTGCGGACGGGGTGGGGATATGGATGGAGGGAGGCAGGGAGGAACGTGGACGAGCAGGTTGAGCTTGCTGCGGGAGAAGAGGAGAACGACGACGAGTAGCAGGGACGGAGGTGGGAGGGAAAGAGGTTGATAAGGACACAAGACGTGTGAGGGAGGGAGCGGCGGCAATGAGGCAGAGGAGGAGCATGCGCAGTTGGTTTGGTGGCATGTACGGCACGTCAGTTATGTTGGGCAATCAGAGGAGGAGGGGAAGTATGAGGAGGAGGAGGAGGTCTGGAGGCGGAGCAGGAGGAGGAGGAGGAGGAGGAGGAGGAGGAGGAGGAGGAGGAGGAGGAGGTCTAGAGGAGGAGGAGGAGGCGGAGGCGGTGGAGGAGGAAAATGAGGAGGAGGAGGAGGAGCAGGAGGAGCAGGAGGAGCAGGAAGAGGCAGAGCAGAAGGAGGAGGAGGAGGAGGAACAGAAAGAGGAGGAGGAGGAGGAAGAGGAGGACGAGGAGGACGAGCAGGAGGAGCAGGAGGAGGAGGAGGAAGAGGAAGAGCAGAAGGAGGAGGAGGAAGAGCAGAAGAAGGAGGAGGAGGAGGCGGAGGGGGAGGAGGAGGAAGAGGAGGACGAGGAGGACGAGCAGGAGGAGGCTCAGCAAAGGGGCGAACCACCCAGGCAGCGGCTGGAATCTGCTGAGCCTCTTGGCGCCGCGGACCTGGAGGATCTCCTGGACAGGCTCCGCGGGGGTAGCCCGAGCGGCGAGCAGTTGCAGCGAGGGCCTGAAGACTGATGGACGGACCGGAAGGTGGTGGAGGGGAGAGGGGATCACCCTCCTCCTCCCCCTCCTCCTCCTCCTCCTTCCTTTGGGCACGCGGAAGCGCCAGCAGCCGCTCCCCCCGCACTGACCCGAAGGATTCGTGATGGAAGGTAGCGAGCCTCTCTTACGGTGGCCACCTCGGAGCTCGGTCCTTGAGCTGCGGGGTATGCCCCCTGCCAGCCCTAGTGAGATAGCAGGGCTGTAACACAACAAATCGCACGGGATTTTGGCAGTAGCGCGTTGGTCACCTGAGTAGGTGCTCTGACGTTGTATCCTCCTATGCGGATGTCCTTGTCCTTGTCATCCTCCTTGTCCTTCTCCTCCTCCTCCTCCTCCTCCTCTTCCTCCTCCTCCTCTTCCTCCTCCGTTCTCGAACCTGCCTGTCTGCATCGGAAGGGGGATGGGGGGGGGGGGGGGGCGAACCTGCCTGTCTGCATCCGGGGGAGGGGGGGGGGGGGATATGCCAGGAAACTGAATATGGCACGCATGTGGCCAGGTGTCTTTTCAGCGCCCGGCGATTCGATGGCCGGGTTCGCCGGGACTGGTGGACGGACCTGAAGGTGGTAGGACTGGTAGGACCTGTCGTAGATTTCACACCGTTTCGGCGGGGTCGGGGGCGCCCTATGCCGCGCAGAGGGAGCCGAGGGGGGGAGCGGGACGCGGGGGGGGGCTACACGTACACAAGTCGTTTTGCTGCTGAGTGGGAAGTTGTTTTGGCCCTGTGGCCACTGTGGCTGCATCTGGAGGGTTTGGATTCCAGTAGGTCCCGCGTCTGATTGAGGATCTCTGGTCGGCGACGCGCTCCCTGCCCACTGGAGTATGTGCCACTTGGCCAGAGCCGGGCGATGTCGGTGCGGGTTTGAGGAGGGCCGCACATTTTTCCCCGAGCCTGCTTCGCGCCCCCTCCTGTGCTCATGGAGTGCTGCTGGCGATTCGCATCATGGAAGAAAGGGGGGACTGGGGAGGGGGGGCAGAGAGGGGAAGGGGAGGGGGGGGGGGGGGGGCAAAGGGCGAGGGAAGGGGAGTGGGAGGTGTGCGGGGGAAGGGGTGCGCTCCCGCCGGAGTTGCAGCGCATCGCAGATTTGGCCGTGCCCAGCGAGGGGGCTCCCGTCGGCCCAACAAGGGGGCCTCCAAACGCTTCAACATTCGGCTCATCGAACCTCCGTTTTCGAACCTGCCTGTCTGCATCGGAAGGAGAGGAACCGACCAGGAAACGGAATATGGCGCGCATGCGGCCAGGTGTCTTTTCGATGGTTGGGCTCGGCCAAGACGTCCGCAGGTGCATTCAACGAGTTGCCTCCTGGTCTCCTGGCGTTTTGGCATGCCCGTGAGCACATCTTTTGTGGTCAGCAGCGAAGTGGCGAACTCAGCTCCAGCGGGAGGCTAGCAAGAGGCACTAACTAGCGAATTGGCCGGCGAGGAAAGAGTTGGGGGGCGACCGCCGAGCGGAAAGAGGGACGCCCAGACGCCGAAGAGTTCGACGATTAGCAGCCGGGCGGGCAGCAGCAGCCAGGCGCGCAGGGCCAAAGCGCGCGCGCGCGCACAGAAACAGAGAACTATAGAAGATTCGCATTTAGAGGCCCGCGCTGATTTCGTGGGTCGGCGCACACCACGCGCGCACGGGACGCGCCCGAGTCGCCGCGGGCGCCGTTTTGTGGAGCGTTGTGGAGTCGGCTAGATCGCAGCCCTTTCTACATATCGCTTAGTTAATTTTATTCGGCGCTGGAGGTCAAATTGGGGAGGGCGTTCGGCGCCGATGGAATCGCACGCGCCACCGAATGGGCACGATGTCTGTGCCATTCTTTGTTTGCCGGCGCTCTCCCGACTTGTGGCTCCTTGCCGAGATGCGTGGCCTTCGGGAGGCCCGGTCGGGGACCGCCGTTTCGAGGCCCCCATTTTCTGGCTCTGGCCGCGCGGGGGGGCCCGTCGAGAGCAGTCGATCGGAAATCTTTGGTTCCGGCATAGGATCGGGCTGGGCGAAGGGGGGAGTGGGATAGACGGTGTACGAAACGTGTTGCTTGCAGCTGGCTCGAGAAAGGAATCGACTACATAATTGATTCAACCCACAGTTACTTGTCCCGCCGAAGCCATGCAACAACCACTTGCGTCGAATGTTCGCAGAGATACCAGTTTACATACGTTCTTGTTTCACGGTTTTGACGAGGGCATTACGTTTGTGGTAAATCAATTGCGTGGCGCCAGCATCGCAGAGCGGATTTCGTTCGGAAAACGAGAGGATTGGCTCGGAATGTCCTGGAGAATTTCGGTTCGGATTCCGAGGTACATTTAGTGCGTATTTTTTGAGGCCAGGAACGAAGACTAAAACACATCCGCGCCACATTCACTTCGTTTTCCACCCGCCAGTTCGGCGTCTTGCACTGGCAAGAACTTACTTCAAGCGCCTTCCTACTTCAATCGTTTCTATGTTGTTTGCTGCGTTTTGTTGCTCTCTGGGCGGGCCCGGACCCAATCTACTTGATCCGCCTTCCCACTTCATGTTTCTACATACTTCTTCCGACCGATGGGTACTCGCCTGTTTTCGGCACCGCTGCCGGGCGCTGTCCCCGACACACGGGCGCTTCCGGCGCCGGGAGGCGCAGGGGCAGCCGGCCGCGCGAGCTGCTTCGCCAGCCCCCCCCCTTGTGCCGTCCGCCTTTCCTCGTCCGACCCGGCAGGACCTTTCATGGCGCCAGCATCGCAGAGTGGATTTCGTTTCACGTCGGGCGTGTCCCTCTACAGGAGGAGTAAATGAAAAGACTGATAGGAAGCATTTTTGGAATCTGTTTGGCCATTTTGGCATTTGTTTCTGGGTATTTTTCAGTTTTTTGTTTGACGAAAATCCCCCTGTAGGGGGACACGCCCGACATAGATTTCGTTCGGGAAACGAGAGGGGTGGGCCCGGGGTGTCCTGGAGAATTTCGTCCCAGATTTCAAGGCGAATTCCGTGAGGTTTTTCTTGCCAGGAATGAAGACCCCCAAAACATCCATGCGGAATGCACTTCGTTTTGCGCTCGCCGCTTCGGGCAAAAGTCTACGCAGAAATCTGCTGCAGCACGTCTGCAAGGCCGGTGCAACGAGACCTCCGCGTGGCACTGGAAAGTTGATGGGCGCTGGCCATCCGCGAAATTGTTCGAGCAGGGCATCGACTACAGAATTGAGGTACCCCACAATATTAAGTTTCTCGCCAAAGCCATGCAACAAAAGAACTGTAGAATGTGTTCGTTCTACGAGCATTCTACGAACTTTCTTCATGGCTTTGGCGAGACAACCAAGCTTGGGGTAAATCAATTCTGTAGTCGATCCCCTACTCGAATTGTGGATGCCGTGGTCGGCGCTTTGGGGGAGCCCGCCCACGCCAGGCCTTCCGTGGACCTGGAAGTGGCCCCGCGCCCACGTTCAGGCGATCGTGAACATGGATCAAGGGGACGCGGATTAGCGACGGCCCCCGCTTCCGTGGGAAATCCCGGATCTCCGCCGCCGAACGTGGCGGTACCGGCCGCATTTCGGGGAGGGCACCTCCCCCGATAAATGGACTTGGCGACCGCGCGCCAAATCCATGGATCGTTAGTCCGTGTCTGCGCGCCGCCGACCTCGTCGCCACGGCTGGATTCGCCTCGACAGTCTGGTCACGGCGCACGCCTGGAGAGGTCCTAATAATAGTAGTAGTAGTAGTAGTAGTAGTAGTAGTAGTAGTAGTAGTAGTAGTAGTAGTAGTAGTAGTAGTAGTAGTAGTAGTAGTAGTAGTAGTAGTAGTAGTAGTAGTAGTAGTAGTAGTAGTAGTAGTAAGTATAGTAGATAATTGTAGTAGTACTTGTAATAGTATTACTAGT
>CAUYUJ010004565.1:25000-68748 GCA_963575745.1 Prorocentrum cordatum | reverse complement strand
AAGCTGAACGTTGTTCACGTGAGTGCGACGGGCAAGCTCTTCTGGAACCAACGCACTCAACGCGGCGATAGATTCTATGAACTCATGCGTCGTTCTCCATGGCAGCTCGGCGTTCACATTATCAATCACATATTGAGCTCGCGGCTTCGACAGAGAATGGTCGAGTATCTGCCGTCGCGCGCGCTCCTCTATGGGTCGCAGAACAGGCGCGTTCGTTCCGTCGAACGGCGCCCCCCAGAATTGCGCCGGCAGCGTGCTGTCTACCTTCGTGAACTTAACCATGATTATGCGCAATAGCTTCGATCCCACTGTCTTTTCCCTCCAGTGCGTCTCCTCGTACGTGATGGGCAAATGAACCGGGTCGAGGCTCAGATAAACTAGGTTGGAGAAGCACGAGCTTCGCAACGCGCGGTATAACGCGCTGCTCGGCTGGTCGCTGCCAACGGACACAGTCTGCGATCTGCACGCCTCCGACCAACGACCTGCAATCGCTCCGGCTATTTCGTCAGATGCCTCGTCCCTCGTCAAGAAAACGCCGAGCGCCGCGCCCGTTCGACCCGCAAGGGTCAGCACGCGGCGCTTGGCGTCAACGTCTGGCACGGGCGCTGCGTCTCGCACTGCTTGGGAGGACCGATCGTCTGCTTGGCCCTTGACCCTGCGCAGAATGCGGATGGCGGCGTCCATGGAGACGTGGAGGAATTCTTCATGTTTCCGGCATTCCTCCATCAACGCAGCGCTGCGCTTCTCTACGTGCACGCTGTTGAACACGTCTTCCATGAGCTTTGGCCAGTGGTCGACGTGCGTCGGCAGCATGCTACTCAACTCAGAGCCCTGCTCCACGACGCGCTCCGCACATCGAGCCGGGCAAAACTGCGCCTATCGGTGGCGCACTGGAGTCCTCGCATCATCCTATGTCCGCGAAGACAACGGGTATAGTAAGATGTTACCAACTCGTTATGCACGCGAACTCCGCCCCTACTGCAACTCTTCTGCTTTGTTGATACGAAACGGCCCTTCGTCGTGCTGAGAACAAGGACAAACGTCTTCTGTCAACCGCGTTCTGTCCGCGATGAAAACAAGCGGGACGATACTGTCTTCGCTCATGTCTCGCAGACGCCCTTCAGGCCCCCCAATAAAACAAGTTTTTTTTTTTTTTCTGCCGCATTGCAGAGCTCCCAGTCGCCAGTCGTTATTCGCAACGAAAGGCGGCACACGCTATGAACTTCCATTCGTACCAGACGCCAACGAAAGCGCGTCTCCCTACGTCGGGTACTATGGAAGACACAGTGCAAGCGCGAGTAAGAAGCAGCTGTCGTCGAGAACGATCGGAACGGGCATAGGCCGCAAGCAAATCTACACTTGCCCTCGCTGTCCCGCTTGGGGCGCAAGAGCGAAACCCCCGTGGCGAAGCCCCTAACTTCCTTCTCCAGGCAATCAAACAACTCTGTCCGCACAGCCGTTTCGCCTTCGTCCCCGCTCGGGGATGCAGGAGCATCCACCAAGCCCGCGTCCGTCAGCTCGTGCGGCTCGCGCTGCTCGGCCGCGAGGCACACCCAGCCCTCGCCGACATCGTCGGCTTTTCTCTTGCCTCTGATCCGTCTCCCAGTCGGCGCGCGCGCGACCTCGGCGCCTTCATGCCCATTGCGAGCGGGCGCGCCGTGCATGTAAGATGGCGCAGGAGGGCGGCGGGGAGAAACAAAAACACAGGGCGGCAAAGCCGACCCAGAAGTGATATGGCAGAGAAAACACAGGGCGGCAAAGCCGACCCACGATGAACACATGTCTTGAGCCGGAGAAAGATGGAGAGGTAAGCAGCGATTCATTAGTTGCACTGACGTCGAATATGTAAGAGCCCGACTACGGGGGTGCATCGAGCGACATAACGACTCCACGCCACGTTGGGCACATGGGAAAGTGGGGAGAACATCTGGAGATGATGAGACATCGCGCTTGTGTCGGCGCAATGCGTCGATCGAAAGTCGCGGCCCGCGCTCGACGGAGGCCCGCGCGATGGCGTCAGCGCCGCCGCGCCTCCCTGAGCCCCAGTCGCGGGCGCGAGTCGGCCCACGTCCCCCCTAGCTCTCAAGCTGCTTGTCGCTTGTGGATTATGAGCATTTCGGTAGTGAACTCTATGTTCAGGGTGTCTTCCCAGGCGACGCAAACTCCGCTGCACCGCGCGCATGCGAAGACGTCGCTGCGAGGTTCCAATCTCGGCGCCAACATTGCCCACGCGGAGGTCGTCGCGCGCAAATGGGTCACCTCGGGGAACGGAAATGATCTCACCGTGGCCACGCACCCCTCCAGATAGTGGCCGATGTCGTCGACGTCGCCGTCATCCAACCCGCAAATGAAACAGCGATCGTGAACGGGGCTGGGGGCCGTAACCGAGGCAAGTTCTGCGTTGGCAGGCTGAAACCAGCGAGGCACAACAGCAAGGACTCCGGGCAGTCCGGCGCCGCGCGGGCCACGCGAGGCCCTGGGCCTGCTCGACCTGAGAGGCTTCACCAGTACAAACGTTTTGTCTGGGCGAAGCTGTTGGCCCCCTGCAAAACGACGCGCTAGTGTCCGTCTACGCGCGGCGGGGAAGAATGACAGAATTCTGTAGCATACTTCATCTGATACCAGGGATACCATCAGCGCGAAAGCCTCGATGTCAGCGGCGTCGTCTCTCTCCGGAGACGATGGAGGGGTTCGCGCTGCAGCCTCGCGCGCAGCCCGCGAGGACATTCGACGCCTCCTGCGCGCAGGCGTCAGCGAGCGGGCGCCAGACACAGCGCGCCGCTGGCGAGCCCTCCCGCGCGGAGTCGGGTCGCCGAACTCAGGGGAGTTCTGGCTCAGAAACGGGGAACCGGCGGCGCGCTGGTCGTCGGTGGCCATGGCGCCGAAGTGCGAAAGAGAGGTCACAGGACAGCAATGCTGATCCACAATCAGGTAAAGAGCGGGGAAGTCAAAACAGGCCGGCAATGCCGAGCCACGTTTGCTATAATCTTGAGCCGATGAAGCTAGCGGCCGCGCTGATTTCCCCCTCCCCCCGCCTCGCCGGAACGCGCGCCTGGGAAAAATTGAATTCTATGCTACTCCCGAGCGGACTCTGCGCGCGTCGCCTGTTGGGCAGTGCGACTTGCGCCCGCATTCGCTGCGCGATGATGGCGTGCAATGCATACTGTCTCTGGGTGCTCCCTCCTCGCTCTGGCGGTTGTGAGTATGAATTGGATATCCTTTTTTAGCAGACCTAGCGTCGCACCCATGCGTTCCTTCATGCGAAAGCATCGCTACTTCCGCGGTGCATGAGAGCACGCGGCTGTCACCGTGGCCCCCGCAGAACCCACGCGCGCAATTCTCAGCCGTTGCAAGTCGGCATTCGGCAATTCCAACGGCACCTCAAGAGGGCGGCGCGCCGTCGCCGCGGCCTCGCCAGGGCGCGACCTCCACTGATGTCCGGCGAAACGCACGACCGAAATTGGCCGCGGTGCTCAGGCAATAAGGCATGCGCGCCGCCACGACTGGCCGTCGCCAGCCGCCCGCAGGGTCTATCTCGCGGGCGTCTTCCGACGCCATTGCCCGCAACTCTCGGGACCTCGTGCGCTGAATGGCCATGAGCTCCTCGATCTCTGGGATCACCGGCACGTCGTCTACAAATGGCTGGTCACCGTTGTCCGGATGCAGGCAGACCACATACATCGCGGCCACGCGGGCGCCGTAGTACTGCTCCAACATCCACCTGTATATGTTAAGCTGCACCCGGTAATGATTTCCCTGGCAGTCTGGCAATCGGCCCAATGGAAACTTCATGTTCTCCCATTGGTTCGTGAACTTCGAACGTAAATTCTTCGCCCGCTTCCAATCGTATATGTACAGACTGCCCGCGGAGTCTCGAGCCACGAAGTCGATTGACCCAGCAAGCTCCTCGTGCTCCGCGAAGATGGCCCACTCGGTGCGGAAAGCCGCCAGACCTCTCAGCGCGCCCAAGAATTTCGAGAACAATTGAAATTCTACGGCATCGCGGGGCACCAGGACGCGGTTGAGGTGAGCCTCGAACGTCCAGTGCATCCAGGTGCCCCGCCTAGCCGCCTCTTCTTTGTTTAAGCGCCATTTCTCCACGATCTCCTGATCCGAGAGAGATAAACTCTCCATCAGGCATGCCAGGCGGGGTGCCGCTCTCGCAGTTGCCTTCACCTCGGCGCAGATCTCGGCGTCGCAGGCCCCGTGCGAAACAAGTAAGTCGTGCAAGCAAGCAGCCTCCGGCATGGTCCGCAGCTTTGCGACCACGTATTCGGGGCGAGGATGGCGCAAATAATCAGGTCGAGGCCAGTTCCGCCCGCTCCGCATCTTCTCGATCACTGCGACAGCGTCGAAACCTCGAGAGTACTCGTGTATCAACCCCGTCACTGACCCATGGGTTCGCACGCCGCGAATGTAGTAGGAGTGCGACTCCTCGACGAAGTGCAGCTGAGCGTCCCGAGGGCGCGCGTTGAGTCGCTCGAGTAGGCGGATCTTCGGAAGACGCGGCAGCTCGAGGGAGAAATCACACGGAACTTGGGGCACCTGAGTGCCTGGCCACCCCACCGGCGGCAACGGGCAGAACAAGCGCAAAGATCTGCGCCGCATTGCCTCCTCTCGGTTCGCCGATACCCGGGCTGCCTCCTGCGGCGCGAGCAAGCCCGACGACGACGCCGACCCATAGGGGCCCGCTCGTTCGCGAGCTGCGCGCCGACGGATGAGTGCGTCCAGCCGATTAGCTTCGATGATCCCCGAAGTCGTGCCCCATGGAAGAGGGCGGCCGCCCTCGGGCCCCGGCCTCTGTGCGCCGAGCTCCACCAACAAGAACCACTTGTGCTCCTCGACGTCCGGAATGTCGCCCCACGCGCGCCACTCGCGAACCGCTGGCAGGCATGCTCGGCGGTCAATCACAGTGGCGCTGCCTGGCCGCAGGATAACGGCCGCGAAGTGGCCGACGCTCGCGGCCAGTTCAGATCTGCGCCGCGGCGGCTCCCACTTGACGTAACGCCCAGGGCCGGTCGGGCCCCGCGGCTGCTGGATCAGGGCGAGGCCGAGGTGTGACAGCCATTGGTTCCCGTGCTCGAGCGCGCGGAATGGGCCTTGCACGCTGGTCGGCACGCGTGCGCCCAACGCATTCAGAGCCAAGCTGAGACACGCATTGGATGCGTCTTCCCCATGCACCATTCCTCCCAGCGGATCGTCGTCGGCGCTCACGAAGCACCCGTCGGCCGCGGTCTCCCGCGATCCCCGTCCAGTTGTCAAATCGACGTCGGATGCGCATTCACTGCTGTTAGTGATGTGCAACAGCGCGCCCTCGACTTCCCCGACGCGGCGGGCCCACTGCGCCGTTGGCAGAACATGCCGGCTGAAACCTCTCCACGCGATCGCCGAAGAGGCCCCTGGGAAAACAGCCGCAGCGCAGCAGTGGCCCCGCATATGGCAGAAATATTTTCCGGGCAAGAGTGAGCACGCACCCTGCCGCGAAGCCTGCAGGCGCACGACGGTCAGAGAGAAGCCGAAGTGGTCGGCGACGTCTGCGTAGCGACGCTCCGCACCCCGAGGAACGGGAAATCGCGCGCAGTAGTTGATGCAGCCGCAGAAGTCCTGCGTCAGGATGCTGTAGGCGAGCAGGATGCAGTTTCCATCTTGTAGGAGAGCTCGACAGCCGCGCACGGCGGGCGGCGAAGGCTCTACCCAGACGCCGAGCTCTTCGGCCGCCGCCAATTCCGTCGCACCAACCGGCACCTCGTCAAGAAGTCGCGACATGTCCCTGCGCCAAGCAGAAACCTTGGCCTCCCACTGCCGCTTGCTGACGCCAGGAAGGAAGGGGTCTGGGGTCGCGGGCCTCTCGTCATCTCCCAGCTCGCCAGTGCTACTAAGAAGCTGGACGGATACATACTCGATGGAGCGTTTGACCCCAGAAACACATTGCAATCGCCTTCCGCGCGGGTCGGCGTATTCGACAACCGCGAGCGCTTCGCACATGCCAGGTAGCGCGCGGCGGGGCGATGAGGTGCCAGGGCGGCAAGGCCGACCCACAGGGAAATACGGGTGATTATGAAGCGAAGAGAGCGCAGGGCGGCAAAGCCGACCCACGTACCACGCACGACTTGAGCCGACGCGGCGAGCGGCGCCCCAGAAGGCACGCAGATACACCTGTGAAGGCAGATCTGCGCAGAACATCGCAGTAAATCGGGTTGTCTAAGTTTATTCAGAAAACGCATGAGGTCATATCTAGTATAGTGATGACTGTATGCGAATATTGATTGACTTTGTATTTCCTCTACTGGATGTAAGCCAACATGCAAGCAGTGCGGATCGGCGAAGCGAACGGCCACGCAACGGGGCCTGTTGCCCCGCGGGCCTCGGCGAAGCGAGGATCGGTGAAACAGAATGCGTTGCCCGGGCCTCATGCCATCATATTCAAGAGCGCTGCCAAGGGCTTCGCGTCGCCGCTGTCTTCGGCGGCCGCCTGCGCCGCCGGAGCCAAATCAATGTGAAAAGTGACTGCTAGCCTCGAGTCTCGCCCGGCGAGGACGGCATCATGGATCTCTGCCAGACTCACCTCGCCGACTTGGCCATGAAAATAAATCGTCGCCTTGTCGAGCTCCGCTCCCACGTGGACGAGTGCGCACGATGGCGACCCGTGCCCATCCATGTGGAGAAGATAATGCCCCTGCTCGCGAGCATCGAACCCCAGCTGCGGCATCATTGACACGCCGTGTGCCAGGCAACACTCCGCGTACGTCCTCCCTTTCTCCACGCTGGCAGCACTGTTCTCCACGGACGTGGCGCTGGCGCAAGATTCAACGGAAGCGGACACCCTGGCGTCGCGGCATCGCCACAGCGCCAGCATAATACCATTGCCGGGCCTCAGTAGGTCGTTGGGCGCCGCAGGCGCATCCGATGGCCGCCACGCCCCGCAGCTCGTCAGTGCCTCCGCGATCGTCGGGTGGGTCTTCTCTGTGATTTTGACTATGAAGCCTGTTTCCCTCGCGATGTGGGCACTCGCGTCAGCGGCGTAGTCCGCCACGGTGGCATGGTTGGCGAGCACCGCGTCCCGGCTGATCCTGACGCCGTCGAAATGCAGAGACAAATGCTTCACCGGCTGCGCTAGCGCCCACGTCTGCCACTGGCGGAGGATGTAGTCCTCCGCGCGCTGGTAGAAAGTCGAGAACGTTTGTCCCTCCGGCCATTTCTCTGTCTTCTCGCCGTCGCCCTGCGCGGCGTCGTGGCAGAAGCTCTCGTATACCTCCGGCAACGCCGAGCACGCCAGCCAGCGCAGTACGCGGCTCACGCGCTGCAACTTCTTGGCGAATGGCTTGGCATCGGCGTCCAAAGAACGGGACCCGCCGATGATCTCGAGTACAAAGCGCTTGGCCGCCTCGGGCCCCATGTCGGGCAACTCGCCCCGAAGTACCTCGTCCCTGTTCTCGGCCAGCCGCTTCAGCAACTCTAACTCCTCGCTGAACAGGTTCTTGTCGGCCATGTCAATTTTCTCCACGAGTTGCCAAGTGATGGTCAGGACAGCGCTGTGGATGTCGAGATCTACGGTGCCTTGCAACATCGGATGTAGCACGCGCGCCGGGCACCTCTGCGCCGCCGGAACATCCGCGAAGCGACGGGCCGCCGTGCGTTTATACGTGTAGGGAATGCTGCGCTCTGCCAAGTCGATGCCACCGCTGAAGCTCTTCTTCACACCAATTTTCCTCCTCTTCTCCGCTGTTGCGTCGGCTGGCACCACGGTCGGCCTCTCGCGCGCGCTCTCGAGCAACACTTCCAGGGCGAGCTCCGCTGCCTGAATGGACGCGCCGACCGCGCGCAGATGGGCGTCGCCGCCAACCTCGGGCTCCGTTCCGCGCTTCCTCCGCCCGCGCGGCTTTGGGACGGCACCCAAGGTCTCAATCATGATGTCGATGTTGCGCTTGCGACAAGCGTTGCCGTTCGCGTAGCGGCTCAGCGCCGCGCGGTCCCACTGTTCTGGTAGCACGGTCGGCTCCTCCACGTTCGGCGCCGGCACAATATCCTCGAACTTGCGAGTGGTCAACAATTTTGGTAAAAGTCTGTCCTTCGCTTTGCCATACAAGCCACCTTTCGACCATCCGGCGGACTCCTCCATCGACTTCCACAGCGTCGGTTTCTTCTCCGGCAGGCCCTGAATCTGCCCTGTGGACATCTGCTTCAAAAATGAAAATGTCAAGGCGTCGAAGCTCCGCTCGAGCATCTGATGGAGGAGTTGGCGGCGCAACTGCGCCATGGGCTCTTCCGCATCCTGCGACCCGCCCGCTCCGACATCAAAGTCGACGCCGGGCGGCGGGGCAGCCGCGCTGCTCTGGCCGCCAGGCTTCGGCCTGCTCGGCTCCGGGAGAAGACACGCCTGTCGCATGTATTTCTCCGTGATCCCATTATCTCCTCCGCGCAGGCAGTAGTCATCTATCAGCGACCTCGATGCGGCTTCGCCGTATTTCCGTTCGAAGCCCAGCTGTCGTTGCAGACCAGCCGCGATGGCGGGCCCCGACTGCACGAACGGCTTCAGATCCGGCGCCCGCGGGAAGATGCCGTACTTCTCTGCGTCTGGCAGGACGCGCCTGATGTACTCCGCATCAACAAACCTAGCATAAATCTTAATCAGAAGAGACCTCCGGTAGATGGCGTGGAATGCACCCTCAGTGACTCCGTCGAAAGTGATGAGCATGTTGAGCTCCATGCGTTTCCATCCGACCAGGTATATAACCTTCGTCAAAATCTGATACGGCAGTCGACCAAAGATGCCGTCGGCAGACGCCAGCTTCTTGAACAAATCCTCCCGGAAGCTCTTCCTCAAGCCTTCTGGCTTCTCCTGTGCCGTGAGAACGATCGTGCCTTTGAGCGACTCCACCGTCTTCCGCATCTCCTCGTCAAGATAGAACACCTGCGGGTCGAAATACTTGTGGTTGGAGTGGCCGAGCATGGCGTCGAGATGGGCCGTCGTCAGCGAAAGCCCGACGCCGCCGGCTCCCCAGAAGAAGAACAGCTGGTCGACGTTCAACCCTCTCTTCGCCAGAGCGAGGGCGGCCATGCACACTTTGTGCGCGGCGGCATTTGCCCAGAATGTCTGCCTGTAGAACTGGTCCACTCTCGTCGCGGCCACCTTCAACGCCGGGTCACCCAAGTAAGCCTTGATCTTGTGCGGTATGCCGATGTATATGCTCTTGCGCTCACTCTCCCTCGTGATCTGCGTCACCGGGGTTCCGCCCAGGTCGTAGACGAAGGCGATGTCGGGGTGGGCGACGCCCCTGAGCGAGGGGCGCGGAGTCTCGCACCACTCGCAGTAAAACGACGGCAACTTGTTCTGAATCATCTGGATCTGTAAGCATCGCCCAACTCGAGCAACGCTCACTGCGATCGTGATATACCACGGCGCACTGCGCGCGGAGCTGTCGTCTGCCGGCGCGTGCGCATCGCCATCCAGCCCTTGCGCCTCTATCTGCGAGAGAGCATCGAATTCTGCGGCAGATTCCCCCGCGCCCCCCATGCCGCCGCCCTTGCCGCCGCCCTTGCCTCCTCTGTTGAAGATGGCGTTGTCGCGCCACGCGGCGAACGCCTTCCGAGCCTCGGGCCCGCTCTTCTCCAACGACCCCTCGATAGCGGACATCACGGCCTCGTCATCCCGCCGAACCTCGCCAGTGAAGGACCGGAAAAGCCCTTCCAAAGTCAAGAGGTACTCCTTCAGGGCAGCATACACAATCTCTGGCATGAGACCCTCGTACTTCTCGAAGAACCTTGTATTCCCGTTCCAAAAATACATGACCCCGTCGTGGGCGACGAGGTAGTCACCGCCAAGTATGATGTGCATCATCATGACATACTCTCGAACGTAGATATCGGATAGCCGACATCGATACATGGCTAGCGCCCCAAGGGCAATCCGCTTCAGGTACGGATCCCATGAGGCGTGCTTCTTCTCTATGAATGCTTTCGCCGCCTCCGTCTGCAAGAGTATGCTCTGAGCAGGCGGCTCAGGGTCTGCCGTTAAACTTTCCAGCCAGCTCCGCTCGCTGTCTACCTCCATCATGAACTCGTCGAATTCCGCACTGCATGTAGCTGCGCCTGGGAGTTTCAACCGTCGCTGTAGGGAGCTGCTGTCGCCGACGGGATCGGCGGGCGCATCCTCGGGCTCGCTCGCGCGCGCGGCGACCCCTGGAACTCGCGGAATCCAACTCTGCAGGCACGACCAATGATCGACCTCGTGCCCATCCTCAGAGGACTGTTTGTGAAGCCGAAAGAGCGCCCTCAAAGGGCCGTCACCATAAACGCTCTGAACAGAGTGCTCCTTGTCCTCGTAGTGCTCGACGACGATCTGGCCGCCTAAGACCTCGCAGAAATATTTCATTTCGTCGAAACCCGGGTAAGCTTCTCGCCCGGTCTTCAGCAGTCTGCTAGCAGTGGCTTCATCTCCTGCAGCGCGCGCCATCTCCGCGACGCGATCCCGGAGCTGCTTGGCTCGCGCCGCGTCCGCGCAACCTCTGCCCCTATCTTCTGCGTAACCAGACGCCTGTCTGCCGCGCAACCACGAATACATATCCGCGGCAGCATTGCAACAATGATACAGACACAGCTCGTCGGCAGGTACCACCCCGACGGTATCAGCTGGAACATGCGGTGGGCCAGCGGGCGCGTTCGTTGGAATGGTGATCACGTGCGTGCACGTGTCTTCGCCAGGCCCGCCAGGCGGCTCGCCGCGCTGGCTTGGAGAAGGCGGCACAGCCGCCTGCAATATAGAATCGCCCAAATCAGCAGAGAATTGGCTCATAGGCTGAGTGGCAGCAGCGCCCTGGTTGTCGGCGGCCAGAGTTAAAGAAGGTAAAGAACAGGACAGCAAAGCTGATCCAAGCACGGGAATGGGAAACAGAACAGGCCAGCAATGCTGAGCCACGCGAGAAACTCGCCAGGATGGATCGAGCCAGCGGCAGAGGTAAAGGCTACAATCGGCACTCCAAGAAGATTCCTAGAGTGCCCCGAAAGCAGCCCCAAGGAAATCCCAAGAGAAGCTCCAAGAGGGCTCCGACACGCCCTTTGCAAAAGCATAGGAATGTCCCAAGAGGCCCCCATGAGAACTCGAAGATTGTTCCGGCGCGGTCTCGATGCAGCTCTGGGAAGCGCCCCCGACAAGCCGGAAAGGCTCCGGAAGGGCCCCAAACAAATATCTGACACGGCCCCCAAGAAGTGCACTGAGAAGGTTCCGAAGGGGGCTACCAGGAGGCATTACACGCGACCGTTCGCGCTCAGATTGAGGTGACGTCTTAGGCGGCGTGCGCTGAACGAAAACGCCCATGAATCATGTCGAGCTGTCTTGGAGACCAAAAGGCCCGTTGAGACCAAATACGTAGTTTACCGCATTTCAGATGATATGTCCGCAACAGCGCTTCTGCGGACATATATCAATATTACCTTCATACTCCGTCAACACCAACTTCTCGTCCGGACAGACAACCCTTGGACCGGCGACTCGGTGTTGGATGAGGAGGGGCACGAGGAGGAGGAGGAGGAGGGAAGGGAAGATGATGGATCGAAAGAGGAAGGGGGGCGAGGACCACGAGGAAACGGGGCGAGGATTACGGAGGAGCGCGGACGAGGAGGATGAGGCTCGTGGGATTAGGGGAGGAGATCGGAACACAGATTTCTTCTTGTATACAATCCCTCGATATAATCCCAGGAGAAAAAGTACCACGTGCAGCGTGGTACTTTTCAGCGTGCGCGTCTGCGTTCCCAATGAGGTATATCCCAACCCCCCGACACAAAATCAAACGCGCGCGTCTGCGTCCTGAATGAAGTACGCCCCAGATTTCCGAGGCAACTCACAGAGAAAAAGTACCACACACAGCGTGGTACTTTTCAGCGCGCGTCAGGCTCGTATGCCTTCACGGGCCTCTGTTTTGCAAAATAGCCCAATATGGTTCATTGCGTATGATCTTCCCTGTAGATGACCCTCCCTGTATTTTCAGTTTCCTGTATATGACGATATGTCCGCAGGGGCGCCTTTGCGGACATATCTTCCCAGAGACGCCCAAGTCCCATGTATTTGGCCCTCGCGGGGCAGTGGCGGGCTGTCTTGGAAGCAATCTTGAGCGAATCCGCATAGCGCTGGGACTATCTCGGGCCGTTTTTAGAACCCGAAGGCCCGTCGAGGCCCGCGAGCCTCATGAGCCTTACTAGCCCCGCTAACGTTACGGGCGTCCGCCAGGAGGAGGAGGACAGGGGGAGGGAGAATAGGAGGGGGATGTTGGGATATGTCCGCAGGGGCGCTAGTGCGGACACATCGCCCCAAAGATCTCCAAACCCAATGTCGTTGGCCCTCGTAGGGCCATGACGGACCGTCTTGGAGACCATCTTGGGCGGCGAACCCGTAGAGCGCTGGGATCATCTCGGGTAATCTTGGGGATCAAAGGCCCGTCGAGACCCGCGAGCCTCATGAGCCTCACGAATCCCGCAAGCCTCGCGGGCGTCTGCCAAGAGGAGGAGAAGGAAGGTGAGGGTGAGTAGGAGGGCGATGTTGGGATATGTCCGCAAGGGCGCCTTGGCGGACATATCGTCTCAAAGACCCTAAAGTCTCCTGTCCTTGGCCCTCGTGGTGGGCCGTTTCGGGGGTTTCTCGGGCGAGCCCGGAGAACGCTCGAAGCATCTCGTGCCGTCTTGCAGACCAACTGGCAAACCCGCCCTCGTGCAAACATGCTATCATGCAAACATATTGTCATGCACGCATGTTATGTGATGCAGACATGTCATCTGGCAAACCAGTCACCGGGCACACATGTTATCTGGCAATCCTGTTATCACGGAAATACGTCGTCAGGCGAAACTGTAATCCGGGAAACGTCGACTATGATACTCCTCTACATTGAGATGTTGGGAGTAGTGGAACCATAGACAGCGAACCATAGTAGGGGAACGAGAGGGGAGCGAATGCCAATGTCCTTTTGTTTTTATACTGCCGCCGTCGCAACTAGTGGGAGACGGGCGAACGCGTCGCATTCTGTGCTGCACATTTGAAATGGCGGTTGCATCCAGAAACCATGCGAGCTCCTCGGCCGCCTGGCCGTTTCGGCGCAAGTAGCAAGCTGAGGATACCAAAAAGACAGCGACAGAGAGTGAGAGGGAGGGGGGGGGGATAAACAAGATGCAAGGGGGACGAGAGGAAGGCGAATGCCAATGTGTTTTTGCAATTATACTGCCGCCGTCGCAACTAGTGAAAGACGCGAGAACGCGTCGCATTCTGCGCTGCATATTAAAAATGACAGTTGCATCCAGAAACCATGCGAGCTCCTTGGCCGCCTGGCCGTTTCGGCGCTAAGAGCAAGCTGAGGACACAAAAGAGGCAGCGACCGAGAGAGGGAGAGGGATATAAACAACGATCACGCAAATAAGATAGAAGCTGACATGACGTAGAGCATGTGCAACTTCTCATTGAACAACAACAAATATGATTTAATGCATACCAGAATGATGGTCATGCTGTCTGAAATCATCATGATCTAGCACATATGCTATCTTGCAAATGTGTCGCGTGTCAGGCGTATGATCTGGCAAATCTGTTATCTGGCAAATATGTTGTTTGGCAGGCGTGTGATTTGGCAAATGTGGCATCGGGCCAATATGTTACCTGGCAATTCTATCATCTGTCAAACGTGAAGATAGCGGGGCGAGAGTAGAGGCGGCGCTGAAGGACGGAAGATCACTGCTCGAGCCTGGCCTGCAGGCGAGCGAGCTGCTGTTGCAGCTCGCTCACGGCTCGCTCGAGAGCGTCGATCCTATCCTGCGTGGAGCCGTCGGTCAGAGGCGGGACCACTGCCGCTCCCGCGCCTGGGCCCCAGGCAGGCGGAGGCGCCGCGGCGGGCGCGCCCCAGGCCGCCGGGACTGCACCCCACGGAGCGCCCCCCGCCTGATCGCCCTCGGCCTGCTCGGGCGCATCTTGCGTGGATCCGTCCGTCAGAGCGATCACACGCGGGGGCGCCGCCGCGTCCGCCGGCCGCTGCGAGCCAGCGGCCGGCGGAGGGGGAACCACTCGCGGCTGGGCCCCAGGCGGGCGGAGGCGGAGGCGCCTCCGAGGCGACGCCCCGCGCCCCCCATGCCGGCGCTGGTGGAGGCGCCGCGGCGCAAGCGCCCCAGCCCAGAGCCCGCGGTGGCGGCGGCACCGCGCCCGGGTGCTCCGGGTTAACGGTCGTCCCCGGCGCCCAGTTGCGAACCTTCCTGAGGTGCTCGCGACTCTTGAAGTGCTCGCACCAAGGGTCGCCCTCCATTGGGGAGGGGGGGGGGGGGGAGATGGGGCAGCGGGAGAGGCGCGCTCCTATGACAAAAACGCACAGCCTCCTACTCAGGATATCGCGGGAGCGTGGTCTGGGTGAGAGACTGCATGGGGCCTGAGGCCGGCCTCGGAATGACCGCTCAGACTCGTTCAGATATCACCGAGCAAGCTTATCGCAAATCAACGTTGACGATGAATGACGCAGGAACGACAGGAAGCCGCAGGCCATATGCGACTAATACGTGCACGACACAATGGGGAATTCATATGTAAAGCACAAGGAATAAGTGGATAACGGAACAACGGGGCAAGCATACATGATGAAAGCAACGGAAACCGATAATCTGGCAGATCTGTTATCTGGAAAGATTCTCACATGGAAATCTGTTATCTGGCAAATCTCGCATCTGGAAAATCTACTATCTGGCAAACGTGCAAAGATGTCATCCGTTATGTATCAATTCTGTTATCTGGCTAACCTGTTATCTGGCACGCCCGTTATCTTGCAAACCTGACAATGTGGCAACCACGATATCTAACTCAAGCCAGGAAGCTTCAACTAATCAGTTCTGATGAGTGATATAAAATAAATTAACTCGGCCGCGGCTGCGGCTCGCCAGGGCCTCCGCCAAGGATACCCTGCGAACCATGCATCTAGCAAACATAACCATTCGCAGCCCGTTATCTGGCAACGCTGTTATCTGGCAACTGCGTTAACTGTCACACACGTTATCTGGCAAATCTGTCATCTGGCAAATATGTCTTCCAGCAAACATGTTATCTGGCAAATCTGTTATCTATCAAAACTGTTGGCTGGCAAAGCCGTTACCTGGAATACGTGCTAAATGAGAGTGCGGCTTATGATAAGCACACAGCACAGATCATATACAAGGCAGATCATGTTTTAAACACAAGTCACCAATATCGCATCGTGAATGGCGAGTTGACGCCGCATCGCGCCGGCTCCACGGCTAAAGGCCTGCGGGCCGTGGGGCGCGACATGGACCGAGGCAATTCAATTCCACGTGGTCGAGAGTTATGCCTTGAAGCCGACGCGTGGAAAGCCATTTGCAAAAAACTCTGCGGGTTGCCGTCGCCTTTTTCTGCGAAAGCGGGGATGGATATCATGCGCGAGGGGGGCCTGCATTCCATGCGCGGCGACAACGACGCATACGGATGCCTAGGCGCCCTGCGATTATTGGCGTCGGTCTTGCACGAGAATAACTTTGCTGATTCGGAACCGGTGTTTTAAAACACAAGTCACAGACACAGCATGTCGTATACAACAAATGTTAAAAACAGCAGAGTCTAAGGAAATCCGACAGCGCAGGCGAGTAGAGCGCGCGTGCCGACATGCACGATGAACTCCGCAAAACTTTCCGCACGTTACCATCGAACACTGGGGAAGGGCGGCGGCGCGCGCAGCAGCGGCAATCCTGCGCCTGCTTGGCGTCTGCCCCGTTATCGTCCCAATGCGGGCAGATGAGGCACTTCCACACCAGGTTCGAGTCGTCCCACTTCAGCCAGTCCACCTGGCGAAAATCGCGCGCCGCTGCAGCGACGCCCCCCCTCTCTGCTCCCTGGCCTGGCGGCCAGCGGGCAAAAATCTGCGGTTTGAAATACTTTCCGAGAAACGATATATCATCTGAGTTACTCAACTCCCCCCCCTCCCCCCCCCCAAGGATCGCCAGAATTTGCCCTGGACGTCAGACTTCACTAGGAAGACTTTCAACAGCCAAAACGAATGAGTATTCGGGAAGGCCCCATGAAACAATCAGCAGAGCAAAACAAAAATAACGTGCGAATCACGGATCATGGCCCACGTGCCCTCGCATGACAACAACATTAGATCGAGGCAATGCCCGGCCCGCCGGCTCCCCGGTGGCGCCGTCGACAAACGGCACAACGGGGCGAGACAGCGCCATGGCGCGGGCGGCGGCGAGCGAGGTGGCGGACGAGCCCCCCCGGGCTGCTCAGCAAGCTCCGCAGAGTGCTCGGGCCGAGGTCACTCCGCAGAGCTCTGAACCTCGCCGAGTAAAACCTTTCCGCATTCCCTTCAAATGTATCATGGTGCATCGAGCGCGGCATTACCATGTCACGTGCAAGCCGCGCCAGAAACAATGTATGTTAAGTGCGTGCTAGACGACCGCATACAAGCCACTCTTTGTACAGTAGACGCCACGTGCAAGACATGTCATACACACCTAATAAGCCATGCACGAAGCATGTCACATACAATAAATGCCGCATGCAATCCGCGACAGATGGAAACTGAGCCCGCTGCGACCAATCGACGCATAGTATACTGCCAATGAAGCGGTTAATTACCACGCATGCCTCATACAATCCATGCCACGTACAACAAACATCACATACCAGATCGGTCATATACGCGGCTGGCCATATACAGTGCGTGTCATATACTAACTATTGTGTATACCATCAACGTAACATACCACACTGGTCATACACGTGGCTGGCACGACCTCACATACATAACAATGCAAACTCGATAACCTCTCATATGTCAGACATGGCCTGTCCTGCGGGCGAAAGTTTTTAAACTGAGCGCAACCGTGCTCCAGGACAGCGATGGTGGCAGGCGAGGCAAAGGGGCCGACGACCAGCGACTACTGGTTGGCTGCATCGCGGCGTCGCGTCGAAGTCGGGCGCAGGCTTTGCTGCGCCGCTCAATCCACGCAAAGCGGGCAAGGGAGCTGGGGGTCGTACGCATCCCAGGTCTCGGTGCCACCGCGCACGGGACACGCGTCGCAGAGCGGGCACGGCAAGGATACCGTGCCCCCCGCGACAGCGCGATACTCCAACAACTTGCCAGTGCCGTCGCAAACGACGCACTGCAACGAGTCGTCGAGATCTGCGCGCGCCGCCGTCGCTGCCGCGGAGAGCGCGACCGGCGGCAGAATCGCGTCCCGAGTCAAGCCTGGGCGCTGCCGGAGCAGATTGACCATGGAGTTCACGCTGTGGACCATGTCGTCTCGCTCCGCGGCAGCCGCGGCCTTGTCCTCATCCGACTGGGAGCGAGATCGCACGTGGACCGAGGCGTCGTCGAGGAAGGTCCCTGCCAGGAAGTGCATCGTCGCGAGGACGCAGCGCGCGATGTGCAGCGGCATCTTCTTGAACAGCGTGGGCCACGTGTTCGGCGGCTGCAGAGCGTCTGGGTTGCCGACATGCTGGTACATGACGACGTCCCGAGTCTCGGCGCTCCCCCTTGCGAGCGCCACTGCGAGCGCCGCCCGCGCCTCCCGGGCATCGCCCCCGAGGCGGAGGCGCTTGCACGGGAGGAGCCTGGCGTAGAGGGGGCGGCCCTCGGAGAACGTGTCTGGGAACAGCCGGATGGACTGCAGCGCGGCCACGCGACCGGCCGCGGCGACGCGCGCCGCCACCTCGGGGGTTGGGCGGAACGCATCGAAGCGGGGCGAAGCGTCCAGAAAGTGCGCAGTGACGGTGGCCAGGCCGTTGTTCACGCGCACCCCGATGGGCTTCAGCAACTGGGGCAGAGACATCTGGAGGGCCTCGCGGTCGGGCGCCAGCCCGTAAATGTCCGAGTCGCTGACCCAGCTCGCGCCGTCGATCGGGTTCGGCGTCGGCAACTGCGTGACATCGGAGAGGGCCCCGCCGTCGTCGAAGAGGTTCGCGCTCCCGAGCTGGATCGCCTGCACGAGCGTCAGCGAGGGGGGGCGTTCGCAACTCGCAGGCCACGGGTCCGCCATCCGCATGTCGGCCACGACCTTCGGCAACGGCCAGAGGAAGGCCCTGACGGCGTCGAACAAGCGGTTGGCGCATTCCAGCTCGCACTTCCCGTCGATCCACTGCGGATCAACTGGCCGCGTCGGGCCGCCCGACTTGCACGGGGACTCCCAGACTGCGAGCGCGCGATCGCGCTGGCTCGCGTCGAAGTGCGCCTTCCAGTGCGGCGCCGCGCGGCCATCCTCCAAGCACTCGATGCACTCGTGGGAGGAAGCGAACAGGATGCCACGAGTGAAGGCCACGTTCCTGCGCATCGCGTCCCGCGCGTTGCCCTGGACATCGAAGGCGCCCAAGTTCCGGGGGAACACCGTGGTTTGCTGGAGGAGCGCGTCAGCTCCAGATGCGGCCTCCGGCGTCATAACTCTCCACAGGTGAGGGGCATCGCATGCCTCCGCGGGTATGCCGAAGGACTCCATGAGCGTCGCGTTCTCAAGGGCGCCCCGCACGACGACGTCGAAGTTCACCCTGACGTCGTTGGCCAACACCATGGTCAGAATCGCCTTCGTGCCATGCGCGATAGTTGTCGAGCGAGTGCCGCCCGGCGCGAGAGCGCGGCCCAGCGCGATCGCGCGCAGGAACAACAAGCCCTCGAACAGCATCTGCTCGAACACAGGCTTGCAGGCAGCCGCGCGCGGAGCCTCCTCCGCGCCGCCGCCGCGGTCGGGCGCCCCCCGGCGCGTGCCCAAGCCAATGGCCTCGGCGTCCGCAGCGAGGACGCCGCGGGTCACAGCCGGAAACCATTGCGTGTCCGAGTAGCGCACGAATCTCACGGCAGTCTGAGGCACATCTGCGAGATTCCCGTACCGCTCGCGATCGTCGTGGTCCAGCGCGCAGATGAGTGGGTGCCCCTTACGGCCGTACTCCTTGGAGGTGTCCCTCATGAACTTGCACTGCAGGGGCCCGAACCTCCACGTGACTGACAGCGTGAAGACGTGGGAAGTTGGGGCGTAATCCCAGAGGCGCAGCGGGCAGGGCCCATGGCACGCCTGATTCCAGGCGTAATATTGTCCGAAACTCAGAGGCGAATGCTCCCGCAGAAACTCCGTGGGCCTCAAGTGCTCGATGTCCTGGGCTCTGTCGAACATGGCCAAGGCCGTGCCAAGCCGATGCGCGACCGGCAGCAAATGCGCGAAATCCATCTGGTGGCCCTCGTCCACGACACCCAGCCTGAACTCGAACTTCCGGAAGATCGGGGACAGCCAATTTTTGCCGCAGTTAATCTGCAAGAAGCAGTCCACCGTCATGACGAAAACGCAGACACCCCCGAAGAGTGTCCCCCTGGCCTCCTCCACGAGGTTGCGGTACTGAAACGTTAAGGCCAGCATCTCTTCGCTCTTGAGTTTCCATTCCTTGCCCTCGGGGGCGGTGAGATCGAGGTTCTCCTGCGCCGTCTGCAACTGCGCCCGCAGGTCGTCGATGCGGCCCTTGATGCTCTCCGTCCGGTCGTCCAGCGCGCGGAGCAGCGCCGGGTCGAGGTAGCCCTCGTCCGCGGCAGAATCATCGCCGGCCGGGCGGCCGATCGCCGCGGCCTCGAATGGGTCGTCGAGCGCGCTGCGGATCAAGCTCAGCGTCTCGTCTCGCTGCGTCCGCTGCTGCAGCAGCACCACGCCCTTTACCTCCTCGTCGAAGACGTCGCGGGCGCCGAGGAGCGCCGACACGGCGGTGAGCGACTTGCCGGTGCCCGGGCACGCCTCGCAAAAGAAAGCGCCTCTCTTGGAAGCCGCCATGCACTCTACGAGGGATGTCTGATCGGCCGTCAAGCTCTTGCCGAGTTTCCGTGCGACCGCCGCCGCGGCGCCCGCCGTCAGGCCCGACAAATGGTTGGCGCCGTCGGGCTCGAGGTCGGCCGCGCTGCAGTGCGCCGGGAGCAACGCGCGGCAGGCCGGCGACGGCACCTCGCGCAGGCTTCTGAGAAGAACTCCGATGGCGTTGGACTCTGCCCCGACGTAATCACCAATGCAGACGAGCACCCTGCCAGATGCGAACGAGCTTCGCTGGAGGCGAAGAGTCTGTCGATCTTCGCCCAACACGGACGCGCACATATGAAATTCGCCGAAGTGCGCCGCGCGCACGAACAGCGATCCTTTGTTGCCGCCGGTAATGTCCATGATCTCCTCCGCCGCGGCCTTGAGGTCGCCTTCTTCGACCACCAGCGCCATGCGGTCGCGGACGTTCAAGGACGCGCCCAATGGGACCGCCAGGTGCACGAGGTCGCTGGAGTCGTCGTCGTCGGGCGCGCCGTCGACCCGGATAAGGCCCCCCTGGCCGGCGTAGGCGATGTCCCCGCTGAGGAACTTATGGGCGGCGGAGTTCTTCAGCTGATGCATCGCGTAGGGGAACCACTCCGTCATGGGCGCGACGTCGCCGAAGCGAGGCTGGCGAGTGCGGAAGGAAACCGTGCCGCACGTGCAGCGGTCGCCGAGCATGTCGCCGAGGCCTCGCACGCCCCTGGCAAAGCGCGACCGGCAAGGGTCACTCGATGCCAACCACCCCTCCAGATCGGAGAAGCCCAGCTGGACGGGCGCGCCTCCGCGAAGAGTTCGCTCCATCACCTGGCTCAGCGCCCGCACTCTTGATGCCTCGTCGCGGAGCGCTGTCTTCAGCTGCGCGTGGTGCCCGTGCATCTGCTCCTGCATCGCCACCCATATGGAGCGCAGCGCCGACGCGATGCCAGCGGCGTTCTCGTCGTTCAGGACGACCGCCAAGCTCGAGCGACGGGGTCGGCTGGATAGGGCGCCCATTGTTCGCGCCAGCTCCCCTGCGGGCACTGCGCACGCGCAGGACTGCGCCCACCGGAGGCAGTCCTTAACGTTTCGGCGGCCCAACTGTGGCTGGGCAATGGCGTTCAAGGTCGGCCACTGAACTGGGCGACTCAACGCCACCACCGCTACGGAGAGGACCTTGGCGCAGCGATCGGTCGCCCTGTGTCCGTATTCCAGCGGCAAGGCCAAGTCCCACGCGTCGGCGGCGACAGCCGAAGCGATTCCGCCGCCCCAATCGCCGGGCTTGAAGCCGAGCCTCTCCAGTGGCACACCGCGCGCCGCGACGTCGGGCAGCACGTGGTTGAAACACACCAGGATCTGGCGAGGGGCGGAGGCGGCCATCGATGACAACGAGAAGTGATTGGTAAGTGGACAGGCCAGCAAAGCTGAGCCACGTCAAGGAGCGGATAGTGAACAGGCCAGCAAAGCTGAGCCACGTCAGTAAGGCCTCACGGATGCAAAATTGAGCCGACGGCGGAAGACATCACTCTGACCACGAACTCTATCACTGCTACCTTTACGCCAGCAGCTACATGATCACTGTCATATAAAGAAGTGATAGCATACCAGGCAGGTCGTATACGAGGCTGGCCATAAACAGAGCGGGTCAGGGAATATATTTGGGGCGTTTTTTGCTTAAGCGGATCCCAAATTTCCCAAACATGATTCAGATGGCGTCGAATATAACACAATGTGATTTAAGTTGCAATATTATGTAAACAGGGTCATATGTAACTCGGCACATACGTGGCGGTTCATATAAGGGGCACGCAGTACATGATATCGTTATGCAGCACATGACATACACATGTGGCAAGAATTATACATAATTCGTAAACCATGTCGTATGTAACATCTGTAACATACAACTGGTATCGCGCACAACAAAGCCATATATCGGCAAGCCCATGGAAATACATTGCGTGGCAACGCTATTATCTTTCAAACCCATTATCTGGCAAACTGTGTTCTAGCAGGGGTGTTATCTGTCCAGCTTGGTATGATGTTAAACCCTAAACAGAATCATTGGCAATTCGGCACATACGTGGCGGTTCATATACGAGGCACGCAGTATATGAGAGTCGTTACAGACAAATGGCGATGTGCTGCAGCAGGCGACGCCCCACTTTGACACCTATTTCAACGTATGGTGGCTGGATAACTTTTAAATTGTGCTTCACATTTTGTTCGATGGGGCGTTTCAAATGTTGTTTATGGGCCCTGGTCTGGTTGTGTTTCTACTCTCTGGCCAAGAGTCCACAAGAGCTCCCTACGAGGATCCCAAAGAAGCCTCAAGATAGCAGAGTTGTGGGAACGTCTCAGACGGAAGTAGCCTGACCACCAGCTCAGGAAATCTCTCAACCCGGAGCTGCGAGGATCTCAGGCGGAACTGGACGGACCACCTTGGGGCAGTGCATTTCCGAGGTCATCATTTCGATGATGTGTCAGGCGAAAGTGGCCTGAACACCACAGGTCAGAGCATCTGGGAACCCAGAGTTGCGAGGATGTCTCAAGCGGACATTGCCTGGATACTTAAACTCAGGGCGTTTCTGAACCCAGAGTTGCGAGGACGTCCCAGGCGAAAGTGGCCGGACCACTATGAGGCAGGGCACCTCCGAGGTTCGAGTTCGGAGGAGGTCTTAGGCAAAGTGGCCTGACCACCTCAGGTCAGAGCATCAGCCTTCTCCTCGCTCTCATCCTCCTCCTCCTCCTCCTCCTCCTCCCCTCCCCTCTCCATTCTCCTCCTCCTCTTCCCCTTCATCATCCTCATTCGTCGTCATCATCACCATCGTCCCCGCCATCGCCGTCATCATACTCGTTGTGCTATCGTTGTGGTAGCCGTCGGCATCATCACCATCATCATCATCGTCATCGTCATCGTCATCGTCATCATCATCGCCATCATCATCGTCGCCATCATCGTCGTCAGCGTCATCACCACCATCACCACCATCATCATCATCATCATCATCATCATCATCATCATCATCATCATCATCATCATCATCATCATCATCATCATCATCATCATCATCATCATCATCGGGAACCTCATACGCACATTGAAAAATACCACGCTGCGCGTGGTACTTTTTTCTCTTGGGTTTTTTCGGGCCCCATAGACCTCCGTCGGCCCTCGACCACCCTCGGTCCACCTCGGTCCCCCTCGGTCCCCCCTCACCCTCCGCCTCGGTCTCTGTGGGTCCCCTCGACCTCTGTCTATCATTCCTCTGGCCAGAGCCCCCACGACCGCCTCGGGATGGCCGAATATGCCCCAGGAAAGAGTCCCACTACGGTCGTCATCATCATCATCCTCATCATCACCATCATCATCATCGTCATGACCAGCATCATCGTCAACATCATCATCATCATCATCATCATCATCATCATCATCATCATCATCATCATCATCATCATCATCATCATCATCATCATCATCATCATCATCATGATCATCATCATTATCACCACCATAATCATCATCAGCAACAGCATCATCATCAACATCATCATCATCATCGTCGTCGTCGTCGTCGTCGTTAACATCACCATCACCATAATCAGCATTATCGTCGTCATCGTCGTCGTCATCGTCATCTTCATCACCATCATCATCATCCTTCTCCTCCTCATCATCATCGGAATCCTCATCGATCTTACGGTGTTTATCCCTTGCGAGTACGCCCTCCGGTGTCCTCTCGAACGAGAGCCGCCGAGCACGCCGGACTGGCACAGTGGCGGTTGGCTGTCTGCACCTGGGTATACCTGGATATATCGGAGACACCTTCCCTCCTCCTCCTCTTCAGCTCCTTCTTCCGCCGCCTCCCCCTCCTCCTCCTCCACCTCCTCCCCCTCTTCCTCCTCCCCCCTCCTCCCCGACTCATCCGCGCGAGACGAAGGCGACGACGACGACGGCGCCCGTCTCAGCCGGCCGAGCCGCCGGCGCTTGTCAAGCGCGGTCGCCGTCGTCGTCGTCGTCGTCACGCTGCGGAGTCTACAAATGACGCGCCCAATAAAGTTAATCACGCGGGGCCAACGAAGACGGGCCGACAAGCAGGACGACGAGGGCAGCCAGCGAGGACAAGCCAAGGAGCAAGGAGAGGGAGGGAGGGAGGGAGGAGGGGGAGAACGAGGATAACGGCGACCAGGCCGAGAGAGACGAGGAGGGGGGGTGCAGGAAAGACAAGGAAGCCGAGAGATACACACCACCAATAAGGGCAAGGCACAGAAGGAGGAGGTGGGGGGATGGCGGAACAAGCCGAGGAAAGCAAAGGAGCCAAGCAAGGAAAGTAAGGTGACACAAGGGCCGGGCCACGGGCCGAGACGACCCCCGGGGGGAGCCGAGGAGACGGCCAAGCCCGGGGGGGGGGGGAGGGGACCCTCGGAGACCGGCTGCGGAGACAGCGGGGGCCGAGGGGAGGGAGGCGGCCGGAGGACCGAGAGGAAGGCGGGGTACGCCGCGCGCGGTGTTTGGCCTCGGGGAGCTATCCTCTTCCTCTCCTCCTCCTCCTCCTCCTCCTCCTCTTCCTCCTGCTCCTCCCCCTTTTCCTATTTCTCCTCCTCGGGAAGCGAGGGCGACGACGACGACGACGACGATGGCGCCTGTGTTTGCTGGCCGAAAGGGTGCGGCCCGCTGGCGCCAAGTCGCCCAGTCATCCAGTGGTCACTGTGGATCAGCACTCCACATGAACGCGCGCAAATGCTGGGCAGCAGGAAACAACAACAGTCATATTGAGACTGTTCGTCCTCACGCGCTTGCGCGTTGGCCAATGCATGTGTCCCGATTTCACGATGCAACTCCAGCAGAAAAAATACCACGCGCAGCGTTATACTTTTCAGTGCGCGCGCCTGCGTTCCACATGAAATATATCTCAAACGCCGACGCAACCTCCAGAGAAAAAGTACCACGCTCAGCGTGGCACTTTTCAGTGCGCGCGTCTGCGTTCTGAATGAAGTGTATCCCAGAAGCCCGAGACAACCCCAAGAGAAAAACTACCACGATCGGCGCGGTACTTTTCAGCGCGCATCTGCGTCCCCAATGGAGTATCTCCCAAACCCCCGACACAAATTCAAGCGTGCGCGTCTGCGTCCTGACTGAAGTATATCCCAGACCCCTGAGGCAACCCGCAGAGAAAAAGTACCACGCGCAGCGTGGTACTTTTCAGCGCGCGTCTGCGTCCCCAATGGAGTATATCCCAAACCCCCGACACAAACTCAAGCGCGCGCGTCTGCGTCCTGACTGAAGTATATCCCAGACCCCTGAGGCAAACCGCAGAGAAAAAGTACCACGTGCAGCGTGGTACTTTTCAGCGCGCGTCTGCGTCCCCAATGGAGTATATCCCAAACCCCCGACACAAACTCAAGCGCGCGCGTCTGCGTCATGACTGAAGTATATCCCAGACCCCTGAGGCAACCCGCAGAGAAAAAGTACCACGCGCAGCGTGGTACTTTTCAGCGCGCGTCTGCGTTCTGAATGAAGTATATCCCAGAACCCCGAGGCATCCCACAACAGAAAAGCTACAACGAGCTGCGTGGTACTTTTTTTGTGCGCGCGTATGCGGCGTTCCCTAGGAGGCACATCACTTGCTGAGGCACACGAAGCACACCAAGTCCGATAATGAGTACCTGCGGTTACGGAGCACAATGCGCAATGAGTTGCGCGCAGACACGGCATCTTTGTGCTCCCACAGTTGGAGCGATTTCGATTTCTCCTGCACGCCTTTGCTCATTGCACGCAACTCATCCCAATCCGGTTCCGAATCAGCAAAGTTATTCTCGTGCAAGACCGACGCCAATAATCGCAGGACGCCTAGGCATCCGTATGCGTCGTTGTCGCCGCGCATGGAATGCAGGCCCCCCTCGCGCATGATATCCATCCCCGCTTTCACAGAAAAAGGCGACGGCAACCCACAGAGTTTTTTGCGAATGGCTTTCCACGCGTCGGCTTCAAGGCATAACTCTCGACCACGTGGAATTGAATAGCCTCGGTCCATGTCGCGCCCCACGGCCCGCAGGCCTTTAGCCGTGGAGCCGGCGCGATGCGGCGTCAACTCGCCATTCACGATGCGATATTGCTGAAACATAGATACTGTAGAATCGAAGCAACTCTTGATATCTCTCTGTGTCATCGCGGTCGATATGAAGGATATGCATGGCCAGGACCAGTACAAGAATACGCACCACGCCCCGTAGTACCATGGTAAGTACGACGGAGTACTGGGAAGGGCGTGCAAAGCCAGTTGGAGGGCTTTCCAATCTGGCCTGGAATCTAAGCTCGCTATGGGGTATGTCGCCTTGTCTTTATCTTCAATCTGGGGCAGAAGTTTTGCCCGCCAACTGCTTGAACCACTCACATTCACCGCCGGTTTTTTCAACTCGTAGCTCTGTGCAAGCCTACGTTGTTTTTCATATTCCGCTTTACATACTTTGCTGCCGCTTTTCCCATACCACGTTGGCGAAGCGTGAGAAACGTTGCACGCAATGCAGAAATTCGTTTTGTGCTTGATCACCGTTTTTTTCACCCGCTCGGGCGCCACTGAGGGAAGAACACGACCTCGGAGGAGGCGGGGGGGACACGAGCGGGTGGCCGACGAGTGAACCAACCTGAGCCTCAATGGTTACGTGAACGCAACTGCCATACACGTATCCCCGGGGTCACCCCCTGACAGACAACCCTTGGACCGGCGACTCGGCGTTGGATGAGGAGCGACACGAGGAGGAGGAGGAGGAGGAGGAGGGAAGGGAAGATGATGGATCGAAAGAGGAAGGGGGGCGAGGACCACGAGGAAACGGGGCGAGGATTACGGAGGAGCGCGGACGAGGAGGATGAGGCTCGTGGGATTAGGGGAGGAGATCGGAACAAAGATTTCTTCTTGTATACAATCCCTCGATATAACCCCAGGAGAAAAAGCACCACGTGCAGCGTGGTACTTTTCAGCGCGCGCGTCTGCGTTCCCAATGAGGTATATCCCAAACCCCCGACACAAAATCAAACGCGCGCGTCTGCGTCCTGAATGAAGTACGCCCCAGATTTCCGAGGCAACTCACAGAGAAAAAGTACCGCGCACAGCGTGGTACTTTTCAGCGCGCGTGTCTGCGTTCCCAATGAGATATATTCCCAACCCCCGGCACAAACTCAAGCGCACGCGTCTGCGTCCTGAAGTATGCACCCAGATTCCGAGGCAACCCACAGAAAAAAAGTACCATGCACAACGTGGTACTTTTCAGCGCGCGTCTGCGTTCTGAACGAAGTATATCCCAACCCCCCCGACGCAACCTCAAGAGAAAAACTACCACGCGCAGCGTGGTACTTTTTCAACATGCGCGCTTGCATCCGCAATGAAGTATATCCCAAGCCTTCGATGCAACCCCAAGCGCACGCGTCGGCGTCCTGAATGGAGCATGCATCAGATTCCCGAGGCAACCCACAAAGAAAAAGTACCACACAGAGCGTGATACTTTTCAGCGCGCGCTTGCGTTCTTCATGAAGTGCATCCCAAACCCCCGACACGTCCCCGAGAGAAAGAAATACCGCGCGCAGCGCGGTGCTTTTCAGTCTGCGTTTCTGCGCACGGCGAGGAGAAGGGGCCCCTTTAAGAGAAGGATGAGGAAGAGGGGGCGACTCCTCGGCGCAACGGCTTCAACCATGCAGTAATGGAGCATGAGGCCTCATACTACTTTTAGTCCTAATCCAAAGACCCCCATGAGGAGGACTGACTTTTGGACGTAACGATCTCGCACCCCAGCCAGTGAGGATTAGCCCCTGGAGAAGGGGGCTGAGCAAAGCGCAATGCCAATACAAAGCTGGAGCGGACAATACAAAGGACGGAACTATCACATGAACGGGGCACGCTCTGCGCACGTTGAATTGCACGACGTGGCGCGGCCCACGTAGTTTCACCTTACATGTGGTGCAATAGTACGGGCAGTGTGCGCCATAATACATGATGTCACACCTCACATATTGTGCATCATCGGTTGCCGAATGTTTTCTGCGCCACGGAGATTGCACTTCTCCATGATACTAACATCGTCTTATAACTTGCCCAGGGGGCCGGAATCGCTATATAAGTACCCCGCAGGTCCCGAAATCATACTCACCGTCATTATCGTTGTGGTAGTGGTTGGCATCATCATCATCATCATTCTTATTAGCAGCGTCGTCGTCGTCATCATCATCACCATCACCATCACCGTCGCCATCATTATCATAATCATCATCATCACCATCACCGTCGCCATCTTTATCATAATCATCATCACCATCACCATCATCATCATCGCTGCTCTTACTCCTCCGTTGCCTCATCCTCCCCATTCGCGCCTCTACTCCCAACCGCGCGCGGGCGGGCGCGCGCGCGCGCGCGGGCGCCGCGACGGCGGCGACGACGACGACGACGACGACGACGACGACGACGACGACGACGACGACGACGACGAGAGTGGGACGGATGAGAGGCAGCGCGACGCATTGTTATCTTCGCGCCCTCGCGAGGCCATCGCGATGCTACCTCGGAGGAGGGTAGCTCTCTGGTCCAGGCTGCGCCGTGCGAAGCGCGATTATCTTCGCGCCCTTGGGGGTGAGCGAGTCCTCGCAAGCCGTTGAGAATCCCCTCTTCCCCTCTTCCTCATTCTCCTCCGATCCGCTTCCTTTTCCTTCTCCCAATCCTCCTCCTCTGGCCTGAGTGCCGTAGGTCAGGGCATCTGGGAACCCAGAGTTGCGAGGATGTCTCAAACGAAAAAAACAGCCTGAATACTTGATCTCAGGACGTCGCTGAATTCAGAATTGCGAGGATGTCTTAAGCGAAAATCGCCAGACCACTATGGTGCAGATCTGTATTCTTGCAAACGTGCGAATATGGTTGCCATTATATGGCAAATATATTATCCGAAAAATCTGTTATTTGGCATACATGTTGTCTGACCAGTATGTATTCTGCGGTCCTTGTGTTTGGCAAAACAGGTATACGGTAAACCTGGAGATCGGCCATATATGTTATCTGGCCAGGGACGCTACCGGACAAGTCTGTTATCGTGCAAACGTGCAAATATGTTATCGATTCTCTGGCAAATCTGTTATCTCGCAAATCTATGAGGTTGTATACCTGTTATCTGGCAAACGTGTTTTCTGGTAAATGTATGATTTGGAATACTTTTGATATGCAGCCGCGATTTCCGATAATATGTTGGGATCTCTGGCCTCTCTGGCAGAGATCTTGATGAGCCGCAGGCGCAACCGATTAATCTACATATCTGAAGGCACCGGCGAGCGCTCAGAGCAGCCGAATTAATTTCATTAATTTAATTAATTTAATTAGTTTACGTCGATTAAATAAATTAATTAAATTAATTACGCTGCTTTCAGCGCTCGCCTGAGGCCTTCCCAGGGGAGCCCAGGGAAATTAATTAAATTAATTAAACTATTTGAATTAATTGAATTAATTTAATTACTTTAATTAATATGTAGAGATTAATTAAATTATTTAAATTAATTCCGCTGCTCTGAGCGCTCGCCTGAGATCCTCCAGGAGGAGCCCAGAAAATTAATTAAATTAATTGAATGAATTAAGTAAATTAAATTAATTGAATTAATTTAATTGATTTAATTAAAATTAGGAGATACCGGTGAAAGATTAATCTGGCGAAGATCCCGGTGAACCTCAGGGCGTGGCCCTATTTATTTAATTTATTTAATTCATTTAATTAATCCGCCAGGGCTTATTAAATCAATTAAATCAATTCTGCTGCGCCTGAGGCTGACCAGAACCCCCGCCAGGGAGGCTGGAAAAATAAATTAAATAAATTAAATGAATGAAATAAATCAAATAAATTAATAAATTGAATTTATTTAATTCATTTGAATTAATCATACGGATTAATGAAATAAATTAAATAAATTCAATTTATTTACTTTATTTAACTTATTTCATTTATTTAATTTGTTTAATTTATTTCTCCAGCTCCGCTGGCGAAGATCCTGGTGAACCTCAGGGCGTGGCCTTATTTATTTAATTTATTTATTTTATTTAATTAATCCGCCAGGGCGAATTAAATAAATTAAATCAATTCTGCTGCGCCTGAGGCTGACCCGAATTCCCGCCAGGGAGGCCGGACAAATAAATTAAATAAATTAAATAAATTGAATTTATTTAATTTATTTAATTTAATCATGCGGATTAATTAATAAATTACATAAATTCAATTTATTTAATTTATTTAATTTATTTAGTTAATTTAATTTATTTTTCCATCTCCGCTGGCGAAGATCCTGGTGAACCTCAGGGCGTGGCCCTATTTATTTAATTTATTTATTTTATTTAATTAATCCGCCAGGGCTAATTAAATAAATTAAATCAATTCTGCTGCGCCTGCGGCTGACTAGAATCCCCGCCAGAGAGGCCGGAAAAATAAATTAAATTAATTAAATAAATTAAAAAAATCAAAGAATTGAATTCATTTAATTTATTTAATTATTTGATTTAATCATACGGGTTAATTAAATAAATTGAATAAATTCAATTTATTTAATTTATTTATTTAATTTAATTTAATCATACGGATTAATGAAATAAATTAAATCAAGTCAATTTATTTAATTATTTAATTTATTTCATTTATTTAATTTATTTAATTTTTTTCCAGCTCCGCTGGCGAAGATCCTGGTGAACCTCAGGGCGTGGCCCTATTTATTTAATTTATTTAATTCATTTAATTAATCCGCCAGGGCTAATTAAATACATTAAATCAATTCTGCTGCGCCTGAGGCTGACCAGAATCCCCGCCAGGGAGGCCAGAACAATAAATTAAATAAATTAAATAAATTAAATAAAGTAAATAAACTAAATAAATTAAATAAGTTAAATAAGTTAATTTATTTAATTAATCCGTATGGTTAAATTAAATAAAATAAATAAATTAAATAAATTCAACATACTGTACTGGATTCCTCCCCAATCATATACATATATATGTATATATGTACAAGACTGCAGTGGCGCTTCGCGCCATGCACCTTGGTCCTTGAAGTTTGGTATGCAGGCGGACTAGCAGGAAGGTCAAGCCGACAATTTAGCGATAAATCCTTGTTGTTTTTTTCCGGCATCGCCGCTATAATAATGTTATTCGTTGTCTTTCCTCCATGCTTCTTGTTCCTCATTATCGCCATGACCTGCGTGGTATGCAGGCGGAATAGCAGTAAGGTCAAGCCGACAATGTTTAGCGATAACTCCTTGTTGCCTTTTCTGGCATCGCCGCTATAATAATGTTATTCGTTATCCTTCCTCCATGTTTTTTTTCCTCATTTTCGCCATACCCTGCGCATTATCCCCATCCTCCTCAGCTTTTTTTTGCGGAGGCTCCTCCTTGGAGAGCCTCTGGGGGGCCTCACAAAAGTTGTTCCAGGTTTTCCTAAGGCCTTCTGGAGGCCTCCAGGGCGTATTCTGGGGGCCTCTGGGGGCTTCCTCGGGCCACCCTGCCTCCAACCGCGGTCTCCCTGAACGACCGGGTCACGATTTGGAGTGCTTCGGAGGGTGTCTTGGGGCCATCTTGGGCCGCCATGGGGCTTTCTGAGGGCCATATTGGATCCGTGTTGTGCAGTTTTGGGGCTCTCTTGGACTGCTTGGAAGCCCTTTCGGATGGTTGTGGGGCGCTTTGGGAGCCTCCCAGGCGGCTTCGGACGCCCAGAAGACCGCCGTCTTGGAGCGTCGGGAAGCCGAAAAAAGGAGAACCCCCAAATTCACCAAAAACCAATAGAAAATCAATGATTTGTGCCTCGCGGGGCCTTCTTGGGAGTGCTCTTGGAGGCCTCTTTTGGGCCGTCCTGGAGGCCTCTTGGGCCATCTTGAGGTCACGTCGGTCACTCTTGGAGCGCTCTTGTGCTGTCTTGGGGGTCTCTGGGACGTCTCCGATGACCCCCCTGATCGCCCTAGGTGTGCTGGGAAGGCTTGCCAAAACGCCCTGCGAGGCCCGGGGGGCCGCTTCGAGGCCCGTCCGGAGGGTCCCAAAGCCCCAGATCCCGGGAGTCCGGTTTTGGGGGTCCCCCCGCCCAGGTTTGCAAAAATATTGGAAGAGGAATATGTGTGTGCGTGCATCTATAAATATATATATATATATATATGTGTGTGTGTGTGTGTGTAAGTGCGTGTGTTTTTATGTATTGTTCAGCCCACTTCTTTCCTCATTCCTTCACCCCCTGTGTTTGCTGGTGCTTCACCCCATCACCGTATGCCTAGCGCTGGTTGTTTTCTGTTTGCATGTTCGACAAGGGGGGTGAGGGCAGTTGCCGATCAGTGAAGAAGAGTTCGCCAGGATATGTTACTCGACCCGGCGTCGTTTCAAGCCGCCATGGCTGTACCGGGAATGAGAGAACCCGACGAACTAATAGAAGCAGTTAGTGCGGGATCGACGAAGATCGAGGTACAAGGGGAGTCGAGTGCCAGTTACAAGATTAACGACAGGATCAAACTAATTGGCCAGAGCCTTAGAAGACCCCGATCCGTCGATCGGGGTTCGATCGTGGATCATGAACTACTGATTTGCTAACTGATCGGGATCGGGGCGGTGCATTGGCCTTTCGATCAGCGGAGTATCTGGGTGGATCGGGACAAGTGGATCAGGATCGGGATTAGGACGTCGGCCGGTCGCGGGTTAAGAGAAAGAGGAGGGGGAGAGGGGAAGGGGAGGGACAGGAGCAGGAGGAGGAGGAGGGATGATGCGGATGACTGGATGAGGGAGGAGGAGGGATGATGGGGAGGACAGGAGCAGGAGGAGGAGGATGACGACGAGAACGAGGAAGGCGAGGAGGAGGAGGCAAAGAAAGAGGAGGGAGGCGGAGGTAATGGAGGAAGAGGACGAGCAAGTGGAGGAGGAGGATGAAGAGGAGGAGAAGGGGACACCGTTGACGATGAGAACTGGCACCAGGGGCACGGCGTCCTCCTGAGGCGCGGGCGGAAAAGAGGAGGTCGTGACGGTCGCGGGCTTCGAGTACGGCGGCGGCGTGGTGGTAGAGCCGCCCCTCGAGTATAGCTACGAAGCGGGTCTGCGCTTTCGGCTCTCTTCCCTCTTCGGCGTCCCGCGCTGATCGAGGACGAGGAGGAGGAGGGGGAGGAGGAGGAAGAAGAAGAGGAGGAGGAGGAGGAAGGGGAGGAGGAGGAGGAGGAGGAAGAGCAGGAGGAGGAGGAGGAGGAGCAGGAGCAGGAGGAGGGGGAGAGGGAGGAAGAGGAGAGGGAGGAAGAGGAGAGGGAGGAAGAGGAGAGCGAGGAGGATGAGGAGGAGGAGGAGGAGGAGGAGAAGAAGAAATGAAGAGGGGGACAACCAAGAGGAGGGGCAGGAGAAGGGGGAGGGAGCAGAGCTGAGGGACGTGGGCGAAGTGGAGGTAGATGAGGAATGAAGGAGGAAGAGGCGGAGGAGGGCGACGACGACAAAGACGAGGCTGAGGAAACGCATGTACCCCTGTTGGTAAAAAAGAAGGTCGGTCTTCACAAATATGCTTCCTGTCGAGAAATATCCCGTGCCTGCAGAGGCGGTTTCCACATGCGTCGGACTGCTTGGTTGCCTAGCAAGTTGACTGGCTGGCTGGTTGGTTATTGGGTTGGCTGGCTGCTCGGACGGCTCGTAGGTTGCCCTACAGAAAGCATGCACGCTGCAAACGTAAAAGGCGAAGTATTGGGAGTTTGGGACATTTTAGTTGGTTGGCCAGTTAGTTGGTTAGTCGGTCGGCTGTTTGACCCGTGGGTCGGTTGGACGGCTGCCAGGGGAAATAGCAAAGATTTGTAGATGTCTCTCGTTGAGCTGGCGAAGGTAGGAGAGAAACAACTACGCAACACAGTTGCGCGCTTCAGCGCGCGCTCGCCGCACGGAGCGCGAGGAAGGGGGGCAAACAGAAAATGCAAACCTCTCTTGTTGAAGGGGTAGGGTGGGGAAGAGTACACATAGGCAAGCAACACTGCACGCTGCAACGCCCAACAAAAACAGCGTATTCCGCTTGTGGAAGGGGCGAGGCCTCAGAACAATGATTCATTGTTCGTCGATGTGCGTCGGAGGTCCCAACCAATGAGTTCCAAACCATAAGGACGTATGTCCCTAGTGTATGTCAATTATGTGTGTCATTGCCGTGCGTGCCTGGTGTGTGTTAACGATGTCGTTTGTTGGGGCCTGGTGTTGACGTGTTTCGCTGATGCGCTGGGGGTGCAATTGGGGCCTGTGTTTGATGCGCGCGCGTGTTGTTTATATAATTGTTGTATGTAGCCGATGATTACGACTGGTGTATGTTATTGGTAGGTGTGGTAGAATTGCTCGCGCGTGCTATAGAGATGTGTTGTCAGTGATCGTGCGTGGCGCGTGTCGTTAACACTGGTTGGTGGTGTGTGTTGTGTGTGCCTGCTTTTATGTATTGCGCGCATGTGCTTATAGTGTACGCGATTGATACTGTTATCGGTGTGTGTTGATATGTTGTGGGTGTGTTGTTGATGCCCGTGCTTGGGCAGTGTGGATTCGTGTGGGCGCCCTTGATGCATGTAACTGGTGTTTGGTAGTGGTGCGTGCTGCTGGCGTATGCGGGCAATGTGTGCCACTGGTAGCCAGTCGGAGGTTGGGGGGTTGGAACGGAAGTGACCCCAACCGGTAAATCGGTTTCGGCTTCGATTCGTGTCGTGCGTGCGGGCGAGGCGAAGTTGCGCGAGTTCCATCCATAGTGGAGGCCATATATTGCCAAAAGGGCTGCCCGCGAGCGCCGGGCGTCGCCCCCGGTTGTCCCGGCGATTGTCTTGATGGCTGTGGTTGTCCCGATGGTTGTCCCGATGGCTGATAAATAGATCGATCGATAGATGTTGTTAGATGTTGTCCCGATGGTTGCCCCAATGGTTGATATATAGAGAGATAAATATAGAGAAAGAGATACGTGGCACCCCGCAAATGCGGATAAGAGTGAGGGGGCGGGCGCGGGCGACACGGGCGTCGAGCCGGCGGACCTCGTGGTCCTCACCTTCCTTGTCGATAGCGCCCTCCTCCTCCTCCTCCTCCTCCTCCTGCTGCTCCTCCTCCTCCTCTTCCTCGTCCGCGTCCTCGTCCTCATCGTCGTCGTCGTCCGCCGCCTCCGTTCTTGGCTTGTTCAGTGAACGTAGTTTGGGTCGCGGGCTCTCCACCTCCACCTGGAAGGAATTCAAAAACAGCCCGCCGCAGGCGCCATTGATTTGTACACTAAACGCGGTTTGGGTCGCAGGTTCTCCACTTGGAACGAATGCAAAAGAAACCCGCCGCAGGCGCCGAACTTTTTGCTTGTTAAAATAGCGTAGTTTGGGTCGCGGGTGGGTGGCGGGCTCTCCACCTCCGCCTGGAAGGAATTCAAAAACAGCCCGCCGCAGACGCCGAAAATTTTGACGTGTACACTGAACGCGGTATGGGTCGCGGAGGGGTCGCAGGTTCTCCACCTGGAACGAATGCAAAAGAAGCCCGCAGCAGGCGCCGAAAAATTTTGGGTGGGTCGCGGAGTGGGTCGCGAGTGGGTCGCGGGTGGGTCGCGGTGGGTCGCCGGTGGTCGCGGGTGTGTCGCGGGTGGGTCGCGGGGTGGGTCGCGGGTGGGTCGCGAGGGGGTCGCCGGTGGGTCGCGGGTGGGTCGCCGAGGGGTCTCGGGGTGGATCGCGGGCGGGTCGCGGGGTGGGTCGCGGGTGGGTCGCGGGTGGGTCGCGGGTGGGTCGCGGGGTGGGTCGCGGGTGGGTCGCAGGGTGGGTCGCGGGTGGGTCGTGGGTGGTTCGCGGGGTGGGTCGCGGGTGGGTCGCGGGTGGGACGAAGACAACCAACACCAACAACAACAACAAAACAACAACAACAACCACAACAACAACAATAATCCGCATCGCGGAAGTCCATTTCAGCCACGCGCCCAGGGACAGCGAATGACCGGTCGGTTCAGTCCCCTCATTCTGATATATATATATATATATATATATATATATATATATACATAACGGCGCACCGGGTCCGGGGGCCCGGGGCCGGGACCTCTACCACAAATGTGCGCCCCGGGGGGCCCGGAGGCTCGTCGGGGCTTGCCGGAGGCCTCCCCAGTCAGACAAGACGGCCCAAGAAGCGCCCAAGACGGCCCAAGAAACTTCCAAGAGGCCTCCAAGAGGGCTCCGAGATGCTGAAGATGGCCTCCAGACGTCCAAGGACGCCCCCAAGAGGCCCCAAGAAGCCTCCAACATGCGTCCCAAGAGGGCCCCTAGACGCAAAAATTGGCCCATTCCCTTCGTAAAACGTACATTTTCAACAAAGTTGTCTTTTGGGCTTTCCGACGTTACAGGACGGCCCAAGAGGCGCCCAAGACCGCCCCAAGACGGCCCAAGAAGCTTCCAAGAGGGCCCCAGGACAGCCCAAGAGGGCCCCAAGACGGCCCAAGAGGCGCCCAAGATGGCCCAAGAGGGCCCCAAGACGGGCCCAAGAGGGGGCCCAGAGGGGGACCACGAACCGCAAGCTCGAGCCTTCCGCCCCAAGAGGCCGCCAGGAGGCCCCCAGGAGGCCCCTCAAGAGGCCCCAGGAGACCCCAGACGTCCAAGGACGCCCCCAAGAGGCCCCAAGAAGCCTCCAACATGCGTCCCAAGAGGGCCCCTAGACGCAAAATTGGCCCATTCCCTTCGTAAAACGTACATTTTCAACAAAGTCGCCTTTTGGGCTTTCCGACGTTACAGGACGGCCCAAGAGGCGCCCAAGACCGCCCCAAGACGGCCCAAGAAGCTTCCCAGAGGGCCCCAGGACAGCCCAAGAGGGCCCCAAGACGGCCCAAGAGGCGCCCAAGATGGCCCAAGAGGGCCCCAAGACGGGCCCAAGAGGGGGCCCAGAGGGGGACCACGAACCGCAAGCTCGAGCCTTCCGCCCCAAGAGGCCGCCAGGAGGCCCCCAGGAGGCCCCTCAAGAGGCCCCAGGAGACCCCAGACGTCCAAGGACGCCCCCAAGAGGCCCCAAGAAGCCTCCAACATGCGTCCCAAGAGGGCCCCTAGATGCAAAAATTGGCCCATTCCCTTCGTAAAACGTACATTTTCAACAAAGTTGTCTTTTGGGTTTTCCGACGTTACAGGACGGCCCAAGAGGCGCCCAAGACCGCCCCAAGACGGCCCAAGAAGCTTCCAAGAGGGCCCCAGGACAGCCCAAGAGGGCCCCAAGACGGCCCAAGAGGCGCCCAAGATGGCCCAAGAGGGCCCCAAGACGGGCCCAAGAGGGGGCCCAGAGGGGGACCACGAACCGCAAGCTCGAGCCTTCCGCCCCAAGAGGCCGCCAGGAGGCCCCCAGGAGGCCCCTCAAGAGGCCCCAGGAGACCCCAGACGTCCAAGGACGCCCCCAAGAGGCCCCAAGAAGCCTCCAACATGCGTCCCAAGAGGGCCCCTAGACGCAAAAATTGGCCCATTCCCTTCGTAAAACGTACATGTTCAACAAAGTTGTCTTTTGGGCTTTCCGACGTTACAGGACGGCCCAAGAGGCGCCCAAGACCGCCCCAAGACGGCCCAAGAAGCTTCCAAGAGGGCCCCAGGACAGCCCAAGAGGGCCCCAAGACGGCCCAAGAGGCGCCCAAGATGGCCCAAGAGGGCCCCAAGACGGGCCCAAGAGGGGGCCCAGAGGGGGACCACGAACCGCAAGCTCGAGCCTTCCGCCCCAAGAGGCCGCCAGGAGGCCCCCAGGAGGCCCCTCAAGAGGCCCCAGGAGACCCCAGACGTCCAAGGACGCCCCCACGACGCTTCGCGTCACCAATTTCTTCTCACAACGATTCCTGGGTCTGTGACTCGACAGAACCTAAGCGCGCGCGAAGCGCGCGCGTGGTTCTAGTATATATATATATATATATATATATATATATATATATATATACACAGAAATATAGAGAGAGGCATATGCATATATGTATATGCAGATATAGAGAAAGTTAAATAGAGAGGTATATTGATAAAATTATCCCGGCAAAGCAACCTAACAGCGATGTGTAGGAGCATATCTGGAAGCATTCCCCTTAAGATTCGGATGAGAATCCAGTTGTAGAATTCTGCTGTTCTCGCAGTCGTAGTCGCATTCGCGATGACAGTCGCAGTGGCAACGGCAGTCGCAGTCACAGCCTCAGCCTCAGCCTCAGCCTCAGCCTCAGCCTCAGCCTGCCTCAGCCTCAGCCTGCCTCAGCCTCAGCCTCAGCCTGCTTCAGCCTCAGCCTCAGTCTGCCTTCAGCCTCGGCCTCAGCCTCAGCCTGCCTCAGCCTCAGCCTGCATCAGCCTCAGCCTCAGCCTCAGCCTGCCTCAGCATCAGCCTGCCTCAGCCTCAGCCTCAGCCTGCCTCAGCCTCAGCCTCAGCCTGCTTCAGCCTCAGCCTCAGTCTGCCTTCAGCCTCGGCCTCAGCCTCAGCCTGCCTCAGCCTCAGCCTGCATCAGCCTCAGCCTCAGCCTCAGCCTGCCTCAGCATCAGCCTGCCTCAGCCTCAGCCTCAGCCTGCCTCAGCCTCAGCCTCAGCCTGCTTCAGCCTCAGCCTCAGTCTGCCTTCAGCCTCGGCCTCAGCCTCAGCCTGCCTCAGCCTCAGCCTGCCCTCAGCCTCAGCCTCAGCCTCAGCCTCAGCCTGCCTCAGCCTCAGCCTCAGCCTCAGCCTCAGCCTGCTCAGCCAAAGCCTCAGTCAGCCTCAGCCTCCTCCTCAGCCTGCTCAGCCTCAGCCTGCATCAGCCTCAGCCTCAGCCTCAGCCTGCCTCAGCCTCAGCCTCAGCCTGCTTCAGCCTCAGCCTCAGTCTGCCTTCAGCCTCTCAGCCTCAGCCTGCCTCAGCCTCAGCCTCAGCCTCAGCCTGTCTCAGCATTCAAAATGTGGCCCGGGAATGGAATTCTGGGAACTCGAAGAACACGAAGTGGCCTACAGTTGGCTCCGGGCATTCAAAATGTGGCCCGGGAATGGAGTTCTGGGAACTCGAAGAGCACGAAGTGGCCTACAGTTGGCTCCGGGCATCCAAAATGTGGCCCGGGAATGGAATTCTGGGAACTCGAAGAGCACGAAGTGTGTGACTGTTGCATCCGGTTATTCTAAATGTGGCCCGGGAATGGCGTTCTGGGATGTCGAAGAGCACGAAGTGTGTGACTGTTGCATCCGGTTATTCAGAATGTGGCCCGGGAATGGCGTTCTGGGATCTCGAAGAGCACTTTGTGTGTGACTGTTGCATCCGGGTATTCAGAATGTGGCCTGGGAATGGAGTTCTGGGAAGGCGAAGAGCACGAAGTGTGTGACTGTTGGTGAAAAACGAGCCCGGCACCCTGCCGCCCGGCAACTCCCCAACACCTGCCCGGACCCCCCTGTGGAGTGATCTGTGAGCTCTTTTGAGTCAACTAGAAACCTATCAGTCTTCGCTGTTAGGTAAATATACATATAAGTATATAAAGCTATCTATATATGTAGACATATTGACTGGCCGACTTATTGATAAACTGAGAGGTTGATCTATATATATATATATGTGTATATACAGATTGGTGGTTGTCCTTAATAAATAACTAGATGGATAGGTCGATAGATAGATGGGCAGATGTGCGCGACTATGAAAAAGTTCCCCCCCCCCCAAAAAAAAAAACACCCAGAGAACCCAGAGCCATCGCACATGGACCGCCTCCCCCTCTCCCCCCCAAAAACCTCCTTATCACCCGTAGAGTGGTCCCATCGGTACTGATGCATGTCCTGTGGTGTATGCTCGAGAGATGCCATGAGGGCAGCATGCTGCTGGTGTCGAGTCCCCACGGCACGTCGGTCGGTGTGGCCGTTCGCGCCTGGGCGTGTCGGCGCTGCCTCTTCGCTCCTGTCCCAGCGCCTGCTTCTCCAGCAGCGGAGGTGCTCCAGCCTCCTCCTCCTCCTCCTCCTCCTCCTCCGCCTCCTCCTCCTCCTCCTCCTCCTCCTCCTCCTCCTCCTCCTCCTCCTCCTTCTCTTCTTCTGCTTAGTATTATTTGTCTTCTTCTTCGTCTGAGTTGTCTTTCTCTTGCTATTGTCATTACTATTGTGATTATTGTGGTTAATGTTATCATTGTTATTATGATTATTGTTATTGTTATTGTTAACGTTATAATTGCTAGTATTAATGTTAGTATTAGTATTATTATTCTTGTACTTATTTGTATTATTAGTCGTGTCGGCATGCCACTCGCGCACGGGCTGCTCAGGCTGTTCGGCCGGCGTTTCGGTGAGCTCCGCCTGCGGATACAGAGCAGCCCCTGCGACCCGATGCCGAAGACGCCTGCGGCGAACCGCCGCCGCCCCCCTGCTTTTTGTGCTGCGCGTGTGTGGCCAAACGTTTGGGCAAAGAGTTGCCCACGCTATCGGGCCATGCGGTCCCCCCGCCGTTGTGGAAAAGCCCTTCGGGGAGCACGCGGGGGGAGGAACAGGAGGACGAGGAGAGGGGGGAAAAAGGAGGGAGGAGAAGAAGGGCGAGGAGACCTCTTGGGAGCTTTCTGGATCATTGCTGGGGCCTCGTGGGGGCTTCCGGGGGGCCTGTTGGATGCCTCTTGGGGGCCTCCTTGGGCCTCTTGGGGGCTTTGGGGGGGCCTTGGGGGCCTTTTCGGCCGTTGCAGCGTTCCTAGCCCGTCGGGAGCCGCCTTCGGAGCTTCTCTGGGCCGTCTTGGGGCCCTCTTGGGGCGCTTCAGGGCTGTCTTGACGGCCGTATTGGGCGTCTTGGAGGCTTCTAGCGCAGTCTTGGGGCCCGTTGGGAGCCGACTTGGGAGCCTCTTGGGCCGTCCTGATGCCATCTTGGAGGCCTCTTTGGCGATCTTGGTGCAATCTTGGGAGCCTCTTGGGCTGTCTTGGGCTGTCGGATGGAGGCCTCTGGAGCAGTCTTGGAGATCTCTTGGGGGCCTCTGGGGTCGTCCTGGGCCGTCTTGGAGGCTTCTTGGGCGAACGTGGAGGCACTCTGAACTCTCGGGGGTCGTCTTGCAGGCCCTCCTGGACCATCTTGAGCGAACTTGAGAGCCATCTTGGCCGTCTCGGAGGCAAACTTGGGCCATGGTGGAGCCATCTGGGCCAGGGAAAACTTGTGCAGTCACCCCGAGCGCAGCCTTCTGAGTGGCCAGCCGCGTCGGCCGAAGTCCCAGGGGTAGCTCTACAAGAACCAAGAGCTTCCAAACAGCCAGCATGCCAGGCACCCCTTGTGGCAAGACCACAGGGGGCGGCGGATCGAAGACGCCTACAGCGAATCACCGCCGCCCCCTGCCTTTCGGAATCGCCCACGTGGCGGAACGCCGCGACCAGAGCTCTGCCCAGTTGTCCGACCACGTGTTCCCCCAGCCGTTGTGGAAACCATTCGGAGAACATTTGGGGGAGGATGGCGTGGAAGATCAGGAGGAGGATGAGGAAGATGAGGAGGAGGAGGGGGCATCTTGGGAGCCTCTGGGGGGCACTCTCGTGGCCTCCTCGAAGCTTCCTGAGAGCCTCTTGGAGGCATCTTGACGACCTTGGGCCTCTTAGGGGCCTTTGGGGGCTTCTTGGGGGCCTCTTTGGCCGTCTTAGGGCATTCCTGGCCCGTCTGACGCTGTCGGAAGCCGTCTTCGGGGCCTCTCTGGGCCATCTTGGGACCCTCTTGGAGCGCCTCGGGGCCGTCTTGGAGGCCATCTTGGGCGTCTCGGAGGCTTCTTGGGCCGTCTTGGGGCCCTCTTGGGTCTGTCTTGGTGGCCTCTGGGGCCGTTCTGGGGCCATTTTGGAGGCCGTAACGGCCATTGTGGGGCGAAATGTTGGGCCTCTTGGGCCGTCGGAAGGCCCAAAAGAAGCAAATGCCAAAAAAATGCAAACATTTAAAGACAATCAATCGGTTTGGCCTCTTCGGGATTTCCTGAAAGACCTTTTGGAGGCCTCTTGGGCCGTCTTGGAGGCCTCTTGGAGGCCTCTCGGGCCGTCTTGGCCCGTCTTGCATGCTTCTTGGGCGGACTTGGGAGGCCATCTTGCCCTCGTGGAGGCCATCTGGAGCTGTCTTGGTGGATGTTTCACGGACATTGGGGTGGTTTCGGGGTAGCCGGCGGCATGGACCGACCCCCCAGTGAGGGGGTTCTTTTTGGAGAAGAGCCAAAAAGAAGCCGTGTGTGGTCTAGCACGCCATGATCCTTTGTGGCAAGACCACAGGGGGCGGCGGATCGAAGACGGCTACAGCGAACCACCGCCGCCCCTTGCCTCTCGGAATCGCCCATGTGGCCGAGCGTTGTGGCAAGAGTTCTGCCAAGCTATCGGATCATGTGTTCCACAAGCCGTTGTGGAAACCCTTCGGGGAACAATTGGGGGAGGATGGCGGGGAAGATCAAGAGGACGAGGAGGGAGGAGTAGAAGGAGGAGGAGGAAGAGGAGGAGGAGCAGGAGGAGGAGGAGGAAAGGGCATCCTGGAAGCCTCTGGGGGCTGTCTTGGGGCCTCATGGGAGCGTCCTGCGCCAGGTTGTTAGACCATGCGTGATTAGACCATGCGTTCCCCCAACCACTGCGGAAGCTCTTCGGGGAACACGTGGGGGAGGAAGAGAAGGACAAAGAGAGGGAGGAGCAGGTAGGAGGACAATAATGAGGACATCCCTTGGGAGCATCATGGGTCATTCTGGGAGCCTCCTGGCAGCTCTGGAGGCAATTTCGGAGCCTCCTGGGAGCTTTTCGGAAGCCTTTTGGGGGCCTCGTTGGGCCTCTTGTCGGCCTTTTGGGGTTTCTTGAGGGCCTCTTTGACCGTCTTGGGGTGTTCCTGGCCCGTCTGACGATGTCGGAAGCCATCTTGGGGGCCTCCCTGGGCCATGTTGAGCGTCTTGGAAATTTCTTGGGCCGTCGTGGAGCCGTCTTGGAGCCGTCTTGGGAGCCTCTGGAGCCGTCTTGGAGGCCGTAAGGTCCCTTGCGACGACCTCGGGGCCTCTTGGGCCGTCTTAGGCCGTCGAACAGCCGATAAGAAGCAAAAATACCCCAAAACCTCCAAAAATCTACGTATTGAAAATCCATAATTTGGGCCTCTTCGGGCCATCCTGGAGAACCTTAAGGAGGCTTCTCGGGCTGTCTTAAAGACCTCCTAGGGGCCTCGTTGGCCGTCTTGGCTTGTCTTGGAGGCTTTTGGGGGGACGGACTTGGAGGTATGTTGGACCCTCTTGCGCCATCTTGGACCTTCTTGGACGAACTCGGAAGCCATCGTGCCTTCTTGGAGACTATCTTGAGCCGTCTTGGAGGATTTTTCCCCGACATGGAGGTCGTTGCCGGGCCTTCCGCGGGGCCGGCGCGCTGGGCCGACGCCCCAGGGAGAGTTCTGTGGGAAGAGAAGCAGGGCCAAAGACCGCAGGATCCTGCTCCTCCTCCTCCTCCTCCTCCTCCTCCTCCTCCTCCTCCTCCTCCTCCTCCTCCTCCTCCTCCCCCAGGAGGAGGAGGAGGAGGAGGAGGAGGAGGAGGAGGAGGAGCAGGAGCAGGAGCAGGAGGAGGAGGAGGGACGCCAGGCGCTCCTGCGGCAAGGTGCGGCAAGCCCACAGGGGGCGGCAGATCGGGCGGCCCTCGGCCCATGCCGCCATGGTGCCCGGGCCGTGGTTCGGAGGCCTCCTCGGGTGCATCGGAGGGTCTCTTGGGATGCCTCATGGGACTCTTGGAGGGCTCTTCCCAGACATGATGGCGTCGTAAAAAAATCAGGACGGGAGGTTTTTCGCTATTTTCGGCCCCTGGGGGCCCTCGCCGGGCCTCGGGGCCGTCCAAAAACGAGTCAGGACGAACAACCGGCCCCGGGGAAAGGGTCTGGACTTCCAGGGGCGCCGTCCTGAAAAAATCAGGACGTCGCATTTCTGGGTTGGGGACTTCGGCGTGGGGCTCTTGGGGGGGGGCCCAGGGGGGGGGGCCTCTCGGGGCCTCTGGGGCAATCTTCGGGGCAGAAGGCTCGAAAGTGCCTGTTCGTGTTCCCCCTCTTGGGCCCATCTTGGTTGCCTCTTGGGCCGTCTTGGGGGCCACTTGGCCCGTCTG
>CAUYUJ010004565.1:7500-20000 GCA_963575745.1 Prorocentrum cordatum | reverse complement strand
ATACGTCATGTATGAACACATTTACACATACACATATACATACACATGTGTGTATATATATATATATACATATACCGGGGAACGGGACCTGGGGCCGCCAGATTGGAACCTCGGACCCCCATGGGGGCCACGGGGCTCACATTCCCTGTGTTTTTACAGGGTTTCGGCGTTCCAGGGCCTCCGAGGCGCCAGCGGCGACCCCAGACCTCTTGTTGACCTTCGGACGGAGGCCCAAAACCAGCCCCAGAGCGCTCCAAGACGGCCCACGACGCCTCCTACACCGCACCAAGACGGCCCCAGAGAGCTCCAAGCGGCCCCCACGACGGCCCAAGAGGCACCGAAAACGGCCCAAAGGAGTTCCGACACGGACCCCGAGAGGTCACAAAAGAAGCTCACAGAGGCCCTCAACATGCCCAGGCCGCCCAAGAGGCCAAAAAAGGCCCCGAGATTGACCAAAACACATCCCACAAGGCTTGACAAACTGCGTCTCACCTTGCTTCTCGTCCGCCTTATAACCTTCCTGCTTCTCTTTTCTTCTGGTTGTCGAGCTCTCTCCCGGTCTCAGGAAACATAAATATATTCCCGGAACTACCAGGAGCAGCATTCCTCGAGAATGTTGTTTTGTTCTTCGCCGCCCTGCTCCATCGTCATTCCCTGATCCTCCGCCTGCTGCGGCTGCTCTTCATGCTACTCCCGCACCTCCCCCTTCCCCCTCCCCCCGCTCCCCTTCTCCTCCTTCTCACCCCCCTGCTTGTGGAGCTCCCTCCCGGTCTCTCGAAATATGTTCCCGGAACGCCCGCCGGGAACATAATTTCTTTGCTTGCGTTCGAGTGTTTCTTTTGTTCTTCGCCACCCTGCCCCTTCGTCTTTCTTCCCATGTCCTCCTCCTGCTGCGGCTGCTCTTCATGCTACTCCTGCACCTCCCCCTGTCCTTCTTCTACCTCCTCCTGCTCCCCCTGAACCTCCCTTCCTCCCGCTCCCCTTCTTCTCCTCCTCACCCTCCTTCCCTTCCGCCTACTCTTCATGTCCTGCTCGTCCTGCTCCTCCTCCTCTTCCTGCCGCTCACCTTGTCCTGCGTGTCTGTCCTCCTCGTCCTTCTCATCCTCCTGCTCCTCCCCCTCCTCTTCCTCCTCCTCCTCCTCCTCCTCCTTCTCCTCCTCCTCCTTCTCGAGATTCCTCCTCCTGCTCTAGCCCTCCTCCTCGTTCCTGTCCTCCTCCTCCTTCTCGGGTTCCTCCTCCTGCTGTCGCGAAATATGTTCTCGGGAAGCTTCCCGGGAATATAATTCCGCGTGCCACCCTTTCTCCACCTCACCGATATTATCCTCTTTCTCGTTCCCCTCCTCTTCTTTCTCGGGCTCCTCCTCCTCCTGTCGCGCAAGATGTGCCCAGGAAGACACCCGGGAACATAAGTCCCATCCCCTTGCTCAAGCGCCTGATCCCTCCTTGGCGGCCCTTCCCCCTCCTCCTCCTCCTTCCTCTGATCCTCCTCCTCTGGCTGCTCTTCCTCCTAGTCATGTTCCTCTCCCTCTTCTTCCTCCGCCTCCTCCTGCGCCCCAACGACTTCTCCCTCTCTCTCCCTTGCTTCTGCCGCGTGCCCCTCCTCGTCACTCCGCGGGTCGCGGGGCCGAAGAGTCTCGGAAGCCGATGGGTCGTGGGGCCGCGATTGAGGATCTTCGACCCTAGAGGTCAGGAGCGCCCAGGGGCCGAAGGATTCGGAGGACTCCTGGGGTTGACTTCAAGGGTCGCGGGGCCCACGGTCCCCAGGGGCACCCGGACCGGGGAGGGCGCCCGGATCGGGAGGCGCCCGGGCCAGGGAAGGGGACGGGGAGGAGGAGGAAGGGCAGAGGATATTGAGGAGGAGGAGGAGGAGGAGGAGGAGGAGGAGGAGGAGGGGGAGGAAAAGGAGGAGAGAGAAGAGGAGGAGGAGAAGAACGCGTAGGAGGAGCACAAGCAAATGAGGGAGGAGGAGGTGGTGGAGGAGAAGGAAGGGAACTAAGGAAACGGAGGAAAGAGACAGGCGAGGAGGAGGAGGAGGAGGAGGAGGAGGAGGAAGAGGACGAAGGAGGAGGAAGAAGAGAAGGAGGAGAAGGAGGAGGAGGAGGAGAAGGACGGACTGATATATGCATATCTACACATAAGAAAAGGGTTGCCTCGGCACTTCTGCCAGGGCCTTGCCGTGATCTCGGCTAGAACCAAAGCGCGCGCAATGCGCGCGCGATGGTTCTAGTGTATATGTATGTATAAGTAAATATATATACACACGACATGTTTTACTGTTTTATGGTTTATTGATTCTAATTGTCCGGTAAGTGTTTTGGAACAGTGCCGTCGCTATTCTTTAAAAGTGGTTGAGATGTTGCGAATTGCGTTTCGCTGTTTTTGCCGGAGTTGGTTTGCGTGGGTTGGTTCGCGTCGCCGTTTTATCGTATCAGTGGGTAGGTGATTGAATGTGTTTTTTCTTCGTTGGTTTGTTTGGTTCATGGGTTTGATGTATATACAGGGGGGTGATCTCCTCCTCCTCCTCCTCGTCCTCCTCGTCCTCCGCCTCCTCCTCCTCCTCCTCCTCCTCCTCCTCCTCCTTCTCCTTCTCCTTTTCCTCGCTCGTCCTCGCTTCTCCTCCTCCCTCTCCTCCTCCTCCTCCTCCTCCTCCTCCTCCTCCTCCTCCTCCTCCTCCTCCTCCTCCTCCTCCTCCTCTCTCCTCCTCCTCTCACTCCTCCTCCCTCCTCCTCCTCCTCCTCCTCCTCCTCCTCCTCCCTCCTCCTCCTCCTCCTCCTCCTCCTCCTCCTCCCTCTCCCCCCCCCCTCCTCTCCTCCTCCTCCTCCTCCTCCTCCTCCTCCTCCTCTCCTCCCCTCCTCCTCCTCTTCCTCCTCCTCCTCTCTCCTCCTCCTCCTCCTCCTCCTCCTCCTCCTCCTCCTCCTCCTCCTCCCCTCCTCCTCCCTCCTCCTACCTACCTCCTCCTCCTCCTCCTCCTCCTCCTCCTCCCTCCTCCTCCTCCCTCCCCCCCCCCCTGCTCCTCCCCTGCTCCTCCTCCTCCTCCTCCTTCTTCTCCCCCTCCTGCTCCTCCCCTCCGCCTCCTCCTCTCGTCCTCCTCTCCTCCTCCTCCCCCTCCTCCTCCTCACCTCCTCCTCCTTCTCCTCCTCCTCCTCCCCCTCCTCCTCCCTCCTCCTCCGCCTCCTCGCCTCCCCCTCCTCCTCCTCCTCCTCCCCCTCCTCCTGCCTCCTCTCCCTCCTTCCTCCTCCTCCCCTCCTCCTCCTCCTCCTCCTCCCCCTCCTCCTCCTCCTCCTCCTCCTCCGCCTCCTCCTCCTCCTCCCCTCCCTCCTCCTCCTCCTCCTCCTCCTCCTCCTCCTCCTCCTCGCCTCCCTCCTCCTCCCCCCCCTCCTCCCCTCCTCCTCCTCCCTCCTCCTCCTCCTCTCCCTCCTCCCCCTCCTCCTCCTCTTCCTACCCTCCTCCTCCTCCTCCTCCTCCTCCTCTTCCTCTTCCTCCTCCTCCTCCTCCTCGCACTGCAAAGTGGGAAGGCGCGTCCAGAGACTTCCAGGAAGAGGGCCGTGCAGAGGCGTCAAGCCGGGTGGCGATCCGAGCAGGCTCGAGCAAGGTTGATATGCAGCGCCAGATGGCGGGATCAGGGTCTTGCACCGACCGGGTCGCCAGGTGGCGGGGCTTGCCGCCAGGGCAACGCCAGTGCAGCACCAGGAGGTGGTATTCACCCGGAGGGCGTCACGGCCGTGGTGGACGGCCTCGCAAGAGTGCTGCCAATTACTGTCAAGCTGAGCTGCCAAGAGGGGGCCGCCAGCATCCGGGCGGCGGGGGGCAAGGCTCAGGACGAACGGCGGCCTGCCTGCAGAGCGGATCCGAGAGCACATGAATTCTTCACGCGTCGCGTGTCCCCACCAGCCTGGCGCCTGGCGCGACAAGGTCAATTCGTTCGCCTTCCCGGTGGTCTCGCCCCTGGTATGGTTGCATTTCAGCCGCCTGGCACACTTGGCACCCTTTTGCAGCTCTGCCTCAGTCCCCGGCGTCGTTCCTCGGCGGCAGTTTCGGCGGCCGTTAGTTCGCGCGCTTAAGCAATTAGGTCTAGCTCGTAGTCCGGGCTGATTTCGTACGCCGCCTGCGCTTCCGCTTGCGGCCGCAAAGAAATACTCACTGCGTGGAGCTCCCCATATGGGCATCTCATGTTTTATCTTATGCCGTAGTGAGCGTCTGTTCATGCGTGTCTGACTATAAGAGCGCGCCCGTGTGGGCGACAGGCCCGACGAAGACAAGTGAACCCTCATGCCAGCGAGTGAGTACGAGTCAGAATGAGCTTTGAATATGATTGAATATGAGCCTCTTCCTCCTCACTCTTCCTCAGTTGCCAGGCCGTGCCCTCCTCAGCCCGCGGTTGCTTCGGATCTCCTCGAATGTGTACCTGTGTTAGGATAGTTGGCAGTGGGATATGTAAAACGAGCGTTTAGCCACATAAGGCCATATGTGCATGTCATGTTGTACGATTGTGCAACGGTGAGCATTTGTCTATGATAGTTGTTTGCTCTACGAGCGCGTCCCATGTTTATGTGTATATGTACGTCTGGGTATGAGTAAGTCTGAAACCAGCGCCCCGACTGACACATCCTCCAGATCTGCTGTAATCGCAGAAGATGTTGGGCACCGAAACAGGCAAACCGCCTGAGACATCCCCACAAACTGGCCGCGAACAGGCCCGTGATATACCCCTTGCGGCTCCCCTTAGGAGTGCTGAAACCAGCGCCCCGACTGTGACATCTTCCAAATCTGCTGCAATCGCAGACGATGTTGGGCACCGAAACAAGCAAACCGCCTGAGACATCCCCACACATTGGCCGCGAACGGGCCCGTGATATACCCCCTGGCGGCTCCCCTTAGGAGTGCTGAAACCAGCGCCCGGCCTGAGACATCCTCCAATTCTGCTGTAATCGCAGACGACGTTGGGCACCGAAACACGCAAACCGCCTGAGACATCCCCACGAACTTGCCGCGAACGGGCCCGTCATATACCCCCTGGCGGCTCCCCTTAGGGGTGCTGAAGCCAGCGCCCCGCCTGAGACATCCTCAAGATCTACCGTGTGTTGAGTAATTCAGAGTACGTGTACGTCTGAGCATGAGTAAGTCTGTGTATGAGTACGCCTGGGTATGAGTAACTCTGAGTATGAGTAAGTTTGTGTATGAGTAAGTGTATGTATGTGTACGTCTGGGTGTGAGTAAGTCTGAGTATGAGTAGGTATGAGTATGAGTAAGCCTGGGTATGGGTAAGTCTGTGTATGAGCAAGTCTGTGTATGAGTAAGTCTGGGTATGAGTCAGTCTGTGTATGAGTACGTCTGGGTATGGGTAAGTCTGAGTATGAGTAAGTCTGTGCATGAGTAAGTCTCTGTTCTGGGTGTGTTATTGTTCTCTGGAGTCGGCGGCGTCCAAGAAATAACAAGAACCCCATCTTAGGATATGGGGAAAAGAAGTATCCCCACCAGCCCATCCAGAAATGTTGCCCACGAGGGCTGACGGGAAACGGTAGGTAGAGACACATCTTGTGAAACGAAGCGGGCAAGGAGAGGAGGGGGAGGAGCGTGTTGAGCCATCTTGGAGGTCGTCTTGGAGCATCGGAGGCAGGAGGAGGAGGACAACGAGGACAAGAACTCCTTGAGCCATCTTGAAGCACTCTTAGGGGTCCTCTTGGGGTTCGCGTTGGGTCCTCTTGGGGGCCCTCTTGGGGAATGTTTGGAAGGCCCCGTGGTCCTTACAATTGGGGCTCTGTCAGGGTGCCTGGGGGCCCTCTTGGGGCTCTCTTGGGACCCGCTCGGCGGCCGTGTAAGGCTATGTAAGGCTATGTAAGGCTGTTTGCGGCCACCTTGAAGGGCGTCGATCAAAGGAGGGGGTACCTCGATTTGCCTCCCCCCTCCTGGGGCCATCAACATCGCCTCTTGGGGCGCTCTTGGGCCGATCTTGGGCTGTTGGGGCGTTCGTAGGCCATCTCGGGGCCATCTTGAGGCCTCAGAAGCCCATCGGAAGCCAAAAGGCGGCAAGGCAATAATCATTGATTCTCATTGGGTGTTTGAAACATATTGGCTTCTGGTTAGTTCTCGATGAGGTTCCGAGATCACTTGGAACCGTCATGTGGCCCTCGTCGGGCCTCTTGGAGGTACGTCGGAAGCTATCGTGAACCATCTCTGGCTATCTCGAGCCATCTTGGAGGCCATCTTGGAGCATCAGGTGCCCTCTTGGAGCCATCTTGGGCAAAAAGACCCCCTTCTGACACCGCGCGACCCCAGAAGGAAATCTCAGCGAGGGGAGGGCGAGGGGACCCCTTCCCAGAAGGGAGGAGCGCGTTGGAACAGGAAAGAAAGAGATCGTTAGACCACATACAGTGGAGGCCCATGCCAAGAAACACCCTGCTTGCCTCCAGGGTGCCCTGGGTTTCATGGGTTCCGATGCTTTTGCCATGGAAGGCGTGACGCTCCCACACCAAAAATCGATGGACATCCTGGGGTCTCAGGGTTGGGTTTCTTGTGGAAGGCTTCTTGTGGTCGGACCCCCACTGTACGCCCAAAGGGCTGGTGGAATTCACGCGCGAGCTTCGAGAGAGCGCGCCTTACGCGAAGCGCTCGTGCCACGAGGGCGGCCTCGCGAACGAGGGGGGAGGAGGAGGAGGAGGAGGAGGAGGAGGAGGAGGAGGAGGAGGAGGAGGAGGAGGAGGAGGAGGAGGAGGAGGAAGGGGAGGAGGAGGAGGGAAGAGGGAGGAGGAGGAGGAGGAGGACGAGGAGGAGGACGAGGAGGAGGACGAGGAGGAGGATGAGGAGGACGAGGAGGAGGAGGAGGAGGAGGAGGAGGATTGGCCGCTCGTCGATCGCGCTCGCCCGATCAAGGGCCAGCGTCCTCTGCACGGTCTCCTCCGTGGTGATTCCCTACTTTTTTCCGGGGCGGCAGCGGTCGTGGTGCCGCCTTGGGCAGGGGAAGTGGGGGCGAAGGGGCTGGACAGAGAATGGGGGCGGGTCGGTTCCGATCGACTAGCTCGATCGCGTGGCACGAAGGCAGCGCAATCGGAGGGGATGAGTGGGAGGGATAGGGTGCTAGGTTTGGCTCGAGCGCACCAAGCTCGCCTCCTCCCGGTCTCCGTCCTCCCCTGGGGCGTTTCGCCGAAGACCCCCTTGCCACCCATGACCCCGAAGCTTGCAATCCCCAACGCCTGAAAGGGTGGAGGGCGGACCCTTTTCAGCACGGGGCCCTCGCATCTTGCGCCGCGCACATGCGTCCTCAAGTCCGCACCAGCCACTGGGAGATAGAGGGTAGATTCTTTTCGAAAAATGGGGCCCTCCCCCCGGCGCCACGCACGTCCGACCGAAAAGGTCGCAACGGCTGCAAGCCGGGCCGCTCGTCGGGTGCAAACGCGGGCAGGGGCTGGTGGCGCCACCCGGGCCCGGGCCACCTGCGCCGTCGCGTGCCCAGGAGCACACGCTGCAGAGCGCCAGCCGACAGGCCCAGGAGGAAGAAGGGGACATCGCTGCCTCGCCCCCGAGGGGACTCATTGCGTTCGCTTCTGCCCTGGCAGCGGCCCCTTGGGGGGGGGGGCATGGCTGCGTTCAGGATGAACTCAGAAGCCAACAGCGTGAGGAGGAGGAGGAGGAGGAGGAGGAGGAGGCGGGGGAGGAGGAGGAGGAGGAGGAGGAGGAGGAGGAGGAGGAGGAGGAGGAGGAGGAGGAGGAGGAGGAGGAGGAGGAGGAGAAAGAGGAGGAGGAGGAGGAGGACCAGTGTAAACCCAAGAGTCACCCACGATGTTGGAGTAAACCCTCCCTCCAAGCTCCCTCTTCATAGGCCCCTACAATGGCTCATTTCCATTGATGGAATTGCTTCGTTGGAAGACACCCGTTTGAAGACCCTGAAGCATGCCAAAACATTGTTCTCGGGAGTCCAACGCCACGGATCAACCTAACTGTTGCGTCTTGACGATCCTGAATCGTACCAGAACGCCACTCCCAGGATTTCAACACAGATAATCAACGTAACTGTTGCACCCGCATAATCCTGAGTCTTTCCAAAGCACCATTTCTGGTACGTTGATGATGGGCATCCGTGGAACTCTTGCAAATGTTTACAATGAATGTGCGCGGCGCTCAGGCGAGAGCCACATTTTGAATAAAAAACGCCCTCAATCCGTGAAGTTCTTGCACATGTTTAAAACGAATGCGCGCGGCGCTAAGGCGAGAGCCACATTTTGAAAAGGAACCGCCCTCAATCCGTGAAACTCTTGTAAGTTTTTCCCCAATCAGAGCTTGCCTCTGTAGGGGTCCTAGCGGACTTAAGGGTAGGTGAGGTGTGCCGCCGATTCGGTGGCCGGGCCTGGGTGCCCGGGTGCTCGGGTGCCCGGGTGCCCGGGTTCGCCGCCGATTCGGTGGCCGGGCCCGGGTGTCCGGATGCCCGGGTGCCCGGGTGCCCGGGTGACGGGTGCCTAGTGCCCAGGTGGGTGCCCGGGTGCCCGGTGCCCTGTAGGTCTATAACCTTATAGCCCTATTATATCCCTATAGCCCTATAAATAACCCACATAGCCATATAGCCATATAGCCCATATAGCGCCCAAGAGCCCATATAGCCCTGTAGCCCTATAGCCCTACAGCCCTAAATAGATTATGATTGGGGCTTTTCTCTGGCATCATTAAAACTGAGTGCGCCGCGCTAAGGCGAGAGCCACATTTTGCAAACCACTCGCCCTCAATCCGTGAAGCCCTTGCAAATGTTTAAAACGCATGTGCGCCGCGCTAAGGCGAGAGCCACATTGTGAAAACCACTCGCCCTCAATCCGTGAAAATCGTGCAAATGTTTACGACGAGTGTGCGAGGCGCTAAGGCGAGAGCCACATTTTGAAGAGGAACCGCCCTCAATCCGTGAAACTCTTAAAAGTTTTTAAACGAATGCGCGCCGCGCTAAAGCGAGAGTCACATGTTGAAAACGACCTTCCCTCCATCTGCGAAACTGTTGTCAAATTTATGCTTCAGAGGCATAAATGGTGAGGAAGTCTCACGCGAAACGCCCGTCCGGGGTGCGACAGGGAGAACTTATCTGTAAGGAAAAGGACGGAGGAGGAGGAGGAGGAGGAAGAAGAAGAGGACGAGGACGAGGAGGAGGAGGAGGAGGAGGAGGAGGAGCAGAGAAAGGAGGAGGAGGAGGAGGAATCCTATCCTCCCCTTGTTCCCTGCGTGTCCGTTCCCCCTCCTGGTCGTTCCCTCCCCTTGCGCCCTCGACCCCCGCCCTGTTCGAGGATACGAGCCGCTTCTCGGTGGTCATCGACAAGGGGGACGCGGAGGGCGAGAATCCCCTCGGCGCGGACCTGGGCAAGGGGGACGGCGTTGTGTTGATCAACGAGTTGGCGGACGGCGGCTTCCTCCAGAAGTGGAACGACGACAACCCCAAGCAGGCGCTGCAACCTGGGGACAAGATAGTCGAGGCGAATGGCATCAGCAAAGATGCGGACCAGATAATGGAGGAGCTTCTGCAGAGTAAGGTGCTCAAGCTGGTCGTCAAGCGCGACCCCCCTAAGGCGCCCGAAGCTTGGGGGCAGAAGGAGGAGGTGAAGAGGGTGGAGAAGGTGGTGGATGAGGGGGAAGGAGTTACAGCGAAGACAGATAGGGATGAGGAGGGGGAGGAGGAGGACGGGGAAGAGGAGACTGAGCAGGAGGCCGCCCAGGAGGAGGAGGCGGACAAGGAGGAGGAGGAGGAGGAGGCTGAAAAAGGTGAGAGAAGGAAGTGGCCAGCAGGTTCCCTTCCAACCCACCGTTCCTCACGCCTCCCCGTCCTCTCCCTTCCCCCCTCCTATCCTCCTCCTCGGGTGGCAGCCTCCATGCAGTCTTGGAACCGTACATTGTTTTTTGAATGGGATCGGAGAAGGATGACAACAATATCGGCAAATGTGGGGAAAAGAGAAAAGAAGCACGAAAAAAGAATCGGGCGCGACCCTAATTTTGGGGAAGGCTTCTTATTGCATGGGCGCACTGCTCGGCAGTGCTTGGCACCCAGGGAACCCGGGCTTGGTACTGCTTGGCGTTGCTCTGCATGAGGCACCCGGGAAACCGGGGGAACCCGAGGAATCTTGGGGGAACGGGCAAAGTGAGCCCCCGAGGCAGCATTTTTTCACGAAGTAGGAACCCAATAGGCAAGCCTCATTGGGGAATATTGTGAAAAATATGGGTCGAGAGGAGAGAGAGAGAGAGAGAGAGAGAGTGAGGGAGAGATAATACCATAGAAAGAAGCCGTGTGTGATAGAGAGAGAAAGCGACACATATTTACACATACACACATGTTAAGACCGATAGAGGGAGGGAGGGGAAAATAGAGAGAGAGAGAGAGAAAAAAAAAAAAGGAGAGAAGGAGACAGAGACGTACAATCAGACTGGCAGCAGCTAGTGTTAAAGTATCAGTTCAGTGTTGTGTATGATGTTTGATGTTCGGTATGTATGTGAGCCTACCTCTTGAGTGTGAATGTATATGGCGCATGTGTACTTGTCTAGGGTGGTTTGTTCTGGATTGAAGTAACCATCATTCCTGTTGTGAATGCTTCTGGTTGTTTCTGCGGTTCCGATATCTGTTTGTTTCATGCCGTGTGTCTTCTCCAAGCATTTCCATGCGTGTGTATTATATGAGTGCGTCCTTGTGACCTTGATTCGTATTGTTCCCCGTTGTGCGAATCATCGTGTTGCTTCCTTGAAGCTTGGATGTATGATTCTGTCAGGGTGTAAAGGTTTGTTACTGTTCACCTTCGTATGGATTTCGTGTTGCTCCCCTCTGCGTTAAGTATCGCAGTCTTTTCTAGTGTGCATTCGTGCTGCTTTCTTTTGTGATGGTTTTTGCGATGTATGTACTTGCTGTGGATATTTGTCGTACTTCCTTGTGTATGGGACTCAAGCGAATCGAGCGCTCGAGATCTTCAAAAAAAACTACGTAGCAAAACAAGCAAAAGTGCATGAATTAGTCCAACACGCGGCGATCAAAATCCCAAAAGACAGAGAAGGCTCACAAGTTCGATCAACATGCAATAACGCAAAATTGGTGTAGCATTCCGGCGCCAAAAAAACGCGTGGCAGGAGCCAAGGCAAGTCATGGCAAATCAATTGACAAGATAAAACGTTTGGATCCATCAACTAACCAATCATTACATACATAAGCCTCTCACGATTTACCATCAACATGCAAATACACAACGAAACAAAAAAAACGTTTGATAAACCCCCAACCCAAAAGATAACATCGAACTAAAACGATCGAAATGCGAAAACAAAGCAGGAAGAAACATAATGCGAATACTTCGCCACCGCCCTTGTCACTGCACCAAATTCGATCCCCCGAAAGGAGCCAGAGGGCACGCATCGGAGATCGCATATGTGGCCGGCTCCATTTTGTCACGGTGCTTTATTGCATATGTTGTTTTGATTTTGTGTGATGGGTTCTGGTCGTGTCCTCGTCTTTGCTCTATTGCATCTTACTGTTTATTTTGTGTGATGGGTTCTGGTAGTGTCCTCGTTTGGAGAGAGTGTCGTGCCCCTTTGCGTGGATTTGTTTGTAGCGTTTCGTTTTTTTGTTTCATCTATCTATATGTTCACGACTGTGGATTTCTTATACTTTCAACCAATATCGGAGGCATCACCCTTGGTGGATGGTGTTTCTTTTCTGACAGCTACAGGGACGGTGACCAGGCAATTGGAAATCTTTCTAACTGCGATTGCACATCTCAGTGTGTGTGTTGCTTGTTCCGTTCAATTTTCGGATTCCTTTGCGCCTCCCTCGCCGCGTTTTTGTGGATGGTTTCGCTCATTGTTTGCATGACGTATCGAGTGCTTTGGGCGTGATTGAAACTCTTTCTGGACATTCCAAACGGCTTTTTCGATTCAGGTCGATTCGCAGTGCACCTCCCATCCCGTTATTTCATGTGTTACGTGCGCGTGTCTAGTTTCAACAGATTTGCTGATCTGATACATGAAGTATTTGATCATAGCAAAGTGTTGCTTGATAGTTGTTGGATTTGCTTGGCACTTCCCATGCGGCTTCTGTTGGTCTGCTACATGAGTTGTTTCTAGCGAGTGTCTGCTTTTTGCCATGATCGCAAATGTCGTCAACAGTTCATTGATGGTGGTTGCTTCTCCGGCACATGCCCTTCGTTTGCATGTTCATTACGTTGCGCTGGAAGTTCCAACCGGCTTTTTGGGATTTCATGACTATCCAAAGGAAAACAAACAGGAATCTCGCACAAAGTAAACAACAAGAGACCTCCAGACAAGGAAAATTCCAGAAACCCGAGGAAAAATAATAGTAGTAAACGTCAAGAGATTTGCACGAGCGAAGATTGTTGTCATCAAGATTTTCCCACGAAAAGTACGATCGACGCAAAAGCAAATAATAGTAATGTCGTCACAGAAGGACACAGACATAAGCATTCGCATCAGGAAACAATTAGAAACACTCACAGGGGGAACCAATCACAGATGCGATCACCAATGCATCTTCTCTGGCG
>CAUYUJ010004564.1:35000-68762 GCA_963575745.1 Prorocentrum cordatum | reverse complement strand
ATTCTTCTATTGTGCATGCATTGTATCGTGTGTGCGCGCGTGTGTGCGTGCACACTTTAATTTTATATTAGTTGGTGTTGTTTGTGTGCGTGTGTGTGTGTCTGTGTCTGTGTGTGTGCGCGCTCGTGCGTGCACTATCATTAGTACACGGGGTATTATTACACGGGATACTTTATTGTTCTGGTGTTTTACCCCGTGTAATGGTACAATATGTAGATGTGGTTTGACACGTGCGTTGGCGTTGCCTTTGACTTGCCAATGTATATGCGTGTTTTCACTTAACGGCGCGCCGTGCTGTGGCTTAGGGAAACCGCACTTTCCGAACGCAGCCGCCCTCCATCCGCATAGCTGTTCCCATGTGTTTTGTATAATATACGTGTCGGCGGGTACTCGGTCACATTTCCGTGTCGTAGTGCAGCGTGCGTGTCCTGGCATGCACGTGCTACTTGCAGCGCGTCATGTGGATTGTGGCAATTGCCGTGTAAAGGTGTTACTAACAGAACGCCTTTGCGCGGCAATTGTGGCGCGTGAGGTTTGTGCTGGAATGGGTGTAAACATGTTGTCGCGTGTAATTCAGGAGACATATATCATAATGAGTATGTTGGGTTTGTCGGAGGAGGACGGAGGAGGTGGAGGACGGAGGAGGTGGGGGACGGGGGAGGTGGAGGACGGCGGTGGAGGACGGAGGAGGTGGAGGGCGGGGGAGGTGGAGGACGGCGGTGGAGGCCAGCCACTGGACGGGAGAGGTGGAGGACGCGGACGGAGGCGGTCGGAGGGTGGGCGACGTGGACGAGGAGGCCGATGAGGAATGAGGAGCAGGAATATGAGGAGGAGGGGGAGGAGGAGGAGGAGGGGGAGGAGGAAGTAGAAGGAGTGACATGGGAGGGCGAGGACTTGATGTTTTTGATTCCCTGGAAGGTGGAGCCCATCGCCAACAGGCCGTTTTCCTCGGCGGCGTCCGCCGCGGCGTCCTCGTCGGCGGGGCCTGCGCGGCCTGGCGGGGCTCGGAGGACTGCGGCCGCTATCCAGCAGGCGGCGACGGCCGAGGTGCAGGAGAAGACCGTGGACTTCGCGGTGTTGGTGCTGCAGGGGGACCCGTCGGCATGCGAGGAGTGTTGGTTCATCAAGACCGTGCTCTACCCCAAGGCCTCGTGGAAAGAGTTCCTGGACCAGATCGGCACAGACGTCGTCGTGCAGGGTCGCGTGGCCGACGCGAGGCGCGTCAAGCGGGGGGCCTCAAAGATGTTCGACGAGGGGGAGGTCACCCACGGGCGTGTGACAGCAGTTGACGTTGAGCGTCCCTTCATGATCATGAATGAGAAAGAGTTGTCCAAAGAGGTCGAACTAAAAAAAATCCCTAAGAAGAACCTCGACTTGTTGCCGAAGTCCGCGTGGCCCAAGGAGGACGGCTCGGGGGAGTACGAGGTGATCTACTGGTTCCCAGACACAGAGAAGTTTCGCAAGGCCACTGTGAGGCAGACGATGTACGTCTGCAGCGACACTACGATCATGAGCCCGAGCAGCCAGGTGAGCCCTTTTCAAGCAGATGAGCAGTTCTGGCAGATGGTCAGCAACAAAATGCAGAACCAGTGCGCTGACTCCATCAACAGACAGCAGAATTGCCCTGGCGGGCACGGCTTGCTGTCCTTGGCCGATTTCAAGATGAAGGCGAATCCCGATGCTGCTCGTGCCGCTCCTGCCTCCTCGAGCCTTCCTGCTGGCCGTAAGGCATACCCGCCAGTACCTACGATGGCTCCTGCGGCGCCTCATGTCATCAACGTGCCAGAAGAGACGCAGGAGGCAAGTGCGACGGCGGTGGACGACGACACGGAACCGCAAGATTCTCCCGACCGCGGATCTGGGGCCTGTTTTGTTGTGTTGTTGTTGCTGCTTTTTTTTTTTTGTGTTTTTGCATGTTTGCTGCAGCCTGCTTTTGTTGCTTGTGCTGGTTTCTGTGCTTGCTGTGTTGGTGCTTATGTCTGCTTGTTTTGCTTTGTGTGTTTGCTGCTGCCGCCGCCGACGAGTGGGAGATGCTGTCGGCCAGGGGCGGTAGCCCAAAGCGGACGCTGCCAGCCGAGATGACTACCCCCAGGATTAGCAGGCTCAGGAGCTCTTTCGACTTGGAGGGGGGTGACGGCAGCCCTCCCGACGGGAGGCAGGTCGACGACGCCTCGTCCTCCTTCCAGGGAGATGATGATATGAGTTCACCAGGACTCTTGGGCCAAATGGGGGAGGATGGCGGTAGGAGGACTCAAGGGTAGTAGGGCATATGATGAGTAAGAGCATGGTGAGGATGAGGATGGTGATGAGGATGATGAGGACGAGGATAGTGAGGATGATGAGGATGTTGATGATGAAGATGATGATGCTGATGATGAGGATGATGAGGATTATGATGATGATGAGGATTGGGATGATGAGTAATATCATGACTAGGATGGTGAGGATGATGAAGATGATGATGATGAGGATGGCGAGGGTGAGGATGGCGAGGATGAGGATGGTGATGAGGGCGATGAGGATGGTGAGGATGATGAGGATGATGATGATGATGGGGATGATGATGAGGATGATCATGAGGATGATGATGAGGATGATGATGAGGATGATGAGTAAGATGATGATGGGGATGATGAGTGAGGGCATGATGAGGATGAGGATGATGAGGATGAGGATGATGATGAGGATGATGATGATTAGTAAGAGCATGCCTTGTACGGTGCAAACTAGCAGGGGGAAGGCGGTGGGACAGGAGGTGGAGAAAGGTTTAATCCGATCGAGGTCAGTTCATCCGAGCTCGGGCTCAGTTGGGTTGCCCGGCGGTGATGACACACATCGGACGTGGTGGGCAGACTGGGCCCGAAACGTTTCTAGGATTGTGGGAACAGGTTGTGCGTATGCTATAGGTGTACACATTCCTCTAGGACAAGATCCAGTCGACGTTTGGTCCAGGCGCGCGGGGCTGCTGGACGTGATCAGCAAGAAGGTCGACGGGAGGACGGTCTCGGGGATGGGCCGCGCGGCGACTCGACTCCAGAGGCAAGATGTCACCAGAGATGCAGGCAATCGGTTGAAGAACTACCACGCTGTGGTTGTCCACGCGCAGGCGCTCGTAGATACCGAGATCGCCGCCAGCAACGTGACGGTCGAGGACAACCAGAAGCACATCTCGGCCATCGCAGCACACGACCTTGTTTTTCAGCCACCCCTGAGCGTGCTGCTGGCGGTCGTTCTCAAGGCGGCCATAGGCGCGTGGCAGAGTGATAACATCGAGGGCTTCCTGAAGGTGACGTCTTTCTGGAACGACCCCGACGCCATGCTCTCGGAGGGCCCCCCCTAGCGATCTCAAGACCCTCAGGCTGGCCAGCGTGGGTGACATGCGCTCCCAGGCCACGTTCTACCAGGAGCGCATCGTGAAGGACATCATTGTCCCGAGCATCAACGCTGGCGCCGAGAGCCATGAGTAACTCGTGAGCTGGGCGAAGGGGGCTCTGGCATCGATCTCGGGCTGCGATTGGCTGGTGATGGACGAGGCGGCGGCCCGCGTCGTGAAGGAGCTCCGCACCAGCGCTCAGGGCATCTCCATGCTCGCGGAGGTGACCATCAGCAAGCAGCTCATGGAGCTTTGGGTGGGGCTTAACCAACTCACCAGGTCACCAGGTTGAGGGGGGAGGGAGGGCTCTGGACCAGGTCACCAGGTCACCAGGTCACCAGGTTGAGGGAGGAGGGCTCACCAGGTCACCAGGTCACCTGAACTGTAAGGCGTGCTCTGGGCCCAAGTCGGGCCCGTTGGCGGGCCCAGAATGGGTCCAGCCCCTCTGGCGTGCCAGAGGGGCTGAACCCATTTCGTCGTCGTCGTGGCCCTCGTCGTCGTCGTCGTCGTCTTTCGTCGTCGTCGTGGTGGTCGTCGCCGTCGTCACGTGAAAAACATATTCGTCGTCGTCGTCGTCGACGTCGTCGCCGTCGCCGTCGTCGCCGTCGTCGTCGTCGCCGTCGTCGCGTGAACAACTCATTCGGGCACCGCTCGAATGGGCCCCCCCATGCGCTGGCATGAACGCCAGACGAAGACCCTTCCCCTCCACATTATTTTACGTCACCATGCCCTCCCCAGTATCTTCCTGGGAAGGGCGTGGACCGCCTGCAATCCAGTTTTGCAATGTTCCAGCTCGTGCGTTGGACCCCCACCCATGAGACCTCGCTGGCAACGTTTCAGAAGGCCAGCAAGGGCATCTCCAAGAACATCGTGACTAAGGTCGGCTGCGCCCTCGACAAGTCAGATCATCGGCATGGGCTGATGGACAACGCGATGCTGATGGGTCAATTCATTGACGACCACGGTGACAAGATCAGCCAGATGGAGAAGGAACTCAGCCAGTTTCAGTGTGGACATGATGGCGCTACGGACGCCCTCACCTGCATGATGGCGCAGCTGGGCAAGTGGTCGCAGATTGCACCTTTCCCGACATGCTTGGACGGCGTCTCTGATAAGCTGGGCGTCGCCGTGAGAGGTCGCGTCAAGGCCGCATTGGGGAACTCTGCTACCACCAGCGTGCAATTCAACAACGCGCAGAAGATGATTGGCGAGGCTTCCCTGGTGTGGCCTAGCAACGGAGATTACGTAGTGCTTCAAGAGGGGGTTGCCTTAAGAATCCGTGGTATTTCAAGCTCTGAGAAGGTGGCGGAAGTGACCGCCTCAATCGATGCCATCATCAATGTGCCATTTGTGAAAGACTTATCCGCTGAGGACGCAGTGGCGGGTGCGACGGCGGAGGGCGGCATTTCTGTTTCGAAACCTTCGATCGTGAAGTTGACGGCCTCCGTGGAGGGGCTCGGGGCGGTCAGCGAAGTCCCAGATGAGCTCAAGCAGAAGATGTCGGGTTTCAAGCCGTTCCTGCTGGCCCTCCCCGAGGCTACAATTGGCGGCGACGGCTTTAACGAGGTGCAGGTCTGCGTCGATAAGGTTTCCACTTCGAGAGCTTTTGATCAGGTGGTCAATTGGGCAAAGGTCAACCAGCTGCACCAAGCTTTGCACTCCGTGATCCTCAAGCACGGGGCCTTCGTGCAGACGGGCGCTGACGGCAATGACCCAGATACGACAACCCTTGCAGTTTTCGATGCGATGTTGGCTCTTGGGCGCGCTCGCTTGGCGCTCGATCGGGCTTCTAAGGGCCTGCCCAAGAATGCGGTATCGGACAAAATATTCAAGGTGGCCCACGCGCACGTCAACGACATGCAGATTTTGGCCCAGAAGGGCCACGAATATCGGATCCAGAGTTTCACATATAAGATCAATGAGAGGTTGCGCATCTTTGGTCCTACGTCCAAGGGCGGCGACGGCGACCTCCCATGGTACGACGGGCTTGGCAAGCCCCCTCTGGAGGAGCTGCTGGAGGGAAGGCCGCGGAGCTGCTCCCCCTCAAGAAGATGTCGGCCCACGCGGCTACCTACAAGCAGCTTGAGAAGGAGACTTGTGGGGTAGAAGTGGCGGGGTCGGTAATGCCGGGGCTGGAACGATTTTAAACCGTTGTTGCCCCGATCGTTTGGTCAAGCTGTTGACGTAACTACGGGGAACCGCAGGGCCCATCACAGAATCCATGCTTACAGAATGGCTACCTAACATACCGACCCACTGCCATGATATGCTGGTTTTTGTTTTCGCCTACCCGTGAGGAGAAGGTCACGCTTCTGGATGCCTGTAAGGCCGCTGGCAACATGCATGCGAGTGACCTCCCGATCTTCGAGACGATCGATACGACCCTGCACCACGCCAAAGCTTGCAAGTGTGAGGCGTTGCTTCTCACGGCCATGAGGACCGAGAAGGATCAGACCCAGCTCCCGAAGAAGATCAGGGCAGAACTGCTGGAGCTGCGCCAGTGGCTCAACCCGCTGCAGAAGAAGTGGGAGGAGGAGATCTGGGACGAGCTGGCGCCGCACGTTGCGCAGATCATCGAGGGCCCCTAGGAGATATATGATATGATTGATGGTGGTAGTGCTGGAGTTCGCCAGCCTTTTCGGGCAGGCGCCGAGGCCGCCTGCTTCCGCCCGCGGCCCGATTGTCATTAATCGTGGGGCCGTTGGCCCAGCCGCTTGGGCTCAGACCACGCTGAGTAATGAGAGAGAATTGCTAACGTTTGTTATCTAACAGTAGAAACACAACACTGATAAGCAGCAACATCTCACATTACTGAGTTTAGGCTTTTCGGCGCTGCGATCGGCCTTGGGGCTGGAGATTCGAGTGCCCTCCCAGCCCCCAGAGAGCCCGTTCCTGACTGCAGCGCCCGCTCTGCTGGCCCGATCGCGATGGCAGTGACAGGGGAGGATGCCCCGCGGTGTGCGCACGAGGTGAAAACACCAATATATCATAAGCGCTTTCGCGCTCGTGCCGCCCCCCCCCCCCGCAGACTCGGCAAGACACAGTAAGCGCGCAACCCTAGCACTTAAGAGTAAACGAAGGTTGACAACCAACTGGCCCAGGTCGAAGTTGTTTGGCTCAAGCTTGCCTGTGCATTTCGGCTTAAGCTCCTCCTGAATGCTGCACTTGCACCGTCGTGCGCGCGCCGCTCGGCGCGCGCGCAAACGCCCGCAACGTGTGTTGTTGGGCGTTCTGGCGTCGCGCCCGTGCGGCAGTTTGCGTGCAGCACGCGAGCTTAGACCAACAACAGTCTTTGTGCGACCAAGGGGCCCCGCGGGCCCCATTGATGAGGGGCGCTGTGGGTTGGGCCGTTCGCGCGCGCGGCGGGTTGTTTGAGCTCCGTTATGGGTGCTCGCATTGTTTTGCGAGGCGCTGTTGCTGGGGCGGCGGCCGCGCGATGACTCGCGCCAGTCTTGGCCATCGGCGCTGTTTTCCAGTGCTGCGCCCGCCAATGGTTTGGGGCGCCTGCGCGCGATCGTCGCGCCGACGTTGGCGTGGCGGATATCTGTATTGTGCGCGTGTCGACGGCGCGTCATCAGAACAGGCCGCTCGCCGCGCGACGGCGCGATGGTCGGTCCGCCGTTGTTTTGGCGGCGGGCGGCGGCGTAACTGTGTAAATGTTTGGCAATTGTGTGCCTGCGTGGCGTTGCCAAGTCATGTCGTTGCGCGGCCGCGATTCGGCGTGGTCTGCGGGTGTTTGCGCCCTCTGGGAATGTGCCATGCTTGTTACATTGCGCGTGCCAGCCTGCTGCTCTGCGGGTCGTTCGACCCTTGCTTTGTTATCGCGCGGGCATCCAAGCTTTTTCTTGCAGCGCTGCGAATCGCAATTTGCTTTGACAAGTTAAATTTGTGGTCACTTTCAACGAAGTCGAAGGGGTGCCCGCCATAGTTACTTTAGAGCTACTTTATTTTTTTTGTAGTTGATCAGCTGTAGAGGATCGGTTCATACACAAACCCAGTGTGAGTTTCTAGCGCTTCCACAACCACCGGACCCCCCCCCAGGCGTCGGAATATTTTACCCCTGGAGGCCCCCGCGAACCCGGGCCGACATCTCAACGAACATTCAAAACGCCTGGGACCCACAATCCAGACACGGCGGTGGCGCGTGCCGATTGTCAGTATATGTCTGACGCGCGGACTGAACCCGTACCATTGCATGGCGATGGCGGCTCCCTTTTCCCAGCCCTGCACCGAATAGGAAAACTGCATGGCCTCCCTGGTGGAGTCCGCCGCCGCGCCGACGAACGGTTCAAATGCTGATGTATGTTGAAATCCGCTTCGGAGCCTCAGGCGCCTAAGAGAGCGTGAAACGATGTTTCGTATGTCATGGCATCAAATATCAACCCAGGGATCGCGGATGCAGATTTCATGGGAACCTCACAGGCCAGACACGCTCCACCGGAAGTCAGGATTTCCGAACGTGGCCAAACAGCCGTTCCGACATGGCTGTCGTCACGTCGGCCGTCGCTTGCACTGGTCGGGTTGATTTTGGACCCGTCCGGCCAGTCCCGCCTGCATGATGTCCAATGGCGTTGGAAACGGGAGGCCGAGTATTGAACGACGAATCCCGCCCCAGGAAGCTCGCGAACACACCCCAGGAGCTCGGGGACACTGTTGGGTCGCAAGTGCACTACTTGCACTCTTCCAGGATACCCTACTGAAGGTTCCCAGCGTGCCAGAACGGTTTCTGGAAAGGTTACCCTTGCTCCACTTTCTCCTGCTGCTACTCCGCCTCCTCCTCGTTCGCCTGCCATGTCCCATCTCTCATCTTCTTCCCCTGCGCATTCAAGCGCACTCTGCGCACCAGGTGGTCAAACACATGCTCCGATACCTTCGTGGCGCCCCCTCCTAAGGTTTGACCGCACGGGCACTCTTGAAAAGGGGAGGCGCGGCGGAAATTCGCCGTGGGCATCTCGGAGAACACGCGCGGGTGAAAGTTGCCGTCCTTGTCGCACGCGTCTTCCCAGCCCCGTTTCCGGCCCTCGGTGACAGCGCGTCCGGCGTAGAGTTCGTAAATCCTGTATTCGTCCCGCTTGCGCAGCGCTTCCGCCACCTGACGCAGCCGCTGGCCCACAGGCGTCAGTTAGAAGCGCTGTGCATTGTCTTCGCGCTCCCTTGCGCGCGTACCACGCGCGCCGCAAAGTATGGGCTCGGCAGTTCCACCAGTGAGCACTGTCAGAAAACTCGCAAGGCCCTGATTTGCCAGCACAACTGACAAAGGCTTCTGGTGGCTATTCCGCTCTTCCAACACCCCACATTCCCAGCGCTTCCGGCGCAGACCAGAAAGGATGTCTTGGGCGTCACGTTGCATGAAGAGAAGTGAACACAGAAGGGGACAGTATAGCAGTGGGGGAGGGGCGCGTGGAAAAGGGCTGCAGACAGCGACGTCGAAAGACAATGGGCACAAGGCGCGCGGCCCCGCCCGCTGAGCCAAGAGTGGACGATCACGCCGACACGGATGCGTACAAGACGGGAAAATGCCAATAGATTCGGACGCCAACGGTGGATGTCCACTAGCGGTCATCTCTGCCAATTGCTGGAAGTCCCCCCCCACTTGTTTTCAAGCGCCCAGGCCTCTCGAGGCCCTTCTCTTGGGCAAAGGTTGGACGGTCGCTGCCTGGCGAGGGCGACGAGAAGAAGGAGGAGGAGGAGGAGAAGAAGGAGGAGGTGGAGAGAGAGGGGGAAGAGGACGAGGAGGAGGATGAGGAGGAGGAGGAAGAGGAGGAACAGGAGGGGCAAGAGCAGGAGCAGGACGAAGAGGAGAAGGAGGGGCAAGAGGAATAGGGGGGGATGAGGATGATGATGAGCAGCAGGAGGAGGAGATATTTCGGGACGTCTCCGGGGCCTTCTTGCGCACACGGGGTGTCTTCCAGCAATTGGCCGAGGCGACTGCTGTTGGGCACGCACCGTCGCCGTCCCAGTGTATTTGCATCCGTTCTGTACGCATCCTTGTCGGCGCGATCGTCCGTACACTCTTGGCTCAGTGTCCGCGGCCGCGTGCCTTGTGTCCATTGTCTTTCCACGTCGCCGTCTGCAGCCCTTTTCCACGCGCCCCTCCCCCATTGCTATGCTCTCCCCTTCTGTGTTCACTTCTCTTCATGCAGCGTGACGCCCAAGACATCCTTGCTGGTCTGCACCGTAAGTGCTGGGAATGTGGGGTGCTGGAAGAGCGGAATAGCCGCCATAAGCCTTTGTCAGTTGTGCTGGCAAATCAGAACCTTGCGAGTTTTCTGACAGTGCTCACTGGTGGAACTGCCGAGCCCATACTTTGCAACACGTGTGGTACGCGCGCAAGGGAGCGCGAAGACAATGCACAGCGCTTCCACCTGACGCCTGTGGGCCAGCAGCTGCGTCAGGTGGCGGAAGCGCTGTGCAAGCGGGATGAATGCAGGATTTCCGAACTCTACGCCGGACGTGCTGTCACCGAGGGCCGGAAACGGGGCTGGGAAGACACGTGCGACAAGGACGGCAACTTTCACCCGCGCGTGCTCTCCGAGATGCCTACGGCGAATTTCCGCCGCGCCTCCCCTTTTCAAGAGTGCCCGTGCGGTCAAACCTTAGGAGGGGGCGACGACGACGACGACGAGGGCGACGACGACAACGACGACGACGACGACGAGGATGGTACCGAAAACCACGACGACGGCGACAATGTCGGTTCTGCAGGCTCGGTGACTTGGGTGCCATTGCGTTCTTGGTGCCCTGATCGCGCCCTCTTGGCGCCTCCATGGCGACCCTTTGGAGCCCTCTGGGCCCAGTCTGGGGGCCCGGAGAGGCCCCAGTAAGCTCAGAGAGGCCCCGACGGAGCCCCAAACAGACAGCGTGGAGGTCTCATCCAAACGCGCTGTTCGATGAGACCTACTAGCGTTTTTTGGGGGCCCTCTTGGGACCCCCAAACGAGCCCCAAGAGATCCCAAAAGGGCCCAACAGGGCCCCAAAAGGGCTCCAAAAGGAGCCCAGAGGGGCCCAAGAGGGCTCCAGGAGGGCCCCAGCAATTAGGTACCAACGGACCCTTGGTTGGCACGTAACTCCTGGTGCCCTCTCGGGGTTCGTTTGGGGAACCCAAGGAGCCCCAAGAGGGCCCCAAGAACGCCCAAGAGAGCCCCAAGAGGGCCCCAAGACGAGCCCAGAGGGGCCCAAGAGAGCTCCAGGAGGGCCCCGACAATTAGGTACCAACGGACCCTTCGTTGGTACCTAATTCCCGGGGCTCTCTTGGAGCCTTCTTGGGGCCCTCCAGGCGCTCTCTTGGGGCTCTCCTGGCGCCTTCTTGAGGCACTCCTGGGGCTCTCTTGGGGCTCTTGGCGCCCTCTTGGGGTCCACTTGGAGGCCTCTTGGGGCCCACCTGGAACCCTCCAGGAGCCCAAGAGGGCCTTCTGGGGCCCCAAGAGGGTCCCAAGGCGAGCTCAGAGAGGCCCAAGAGAGCTCCAGGAAGGCCCCGGCAATTAGGTACCAACGGACCCCCTAATTCCCGGGGCTGTCTTGGAGCCTTCTTGGGGCCCTCCGGGCGCTCTCTTGGGGCTCTCCTAGGGCCCCCTTGGGGCCCTCCTGGGGCTTGGCGCCCGTTTGGTGTCCACTTGGGGCCCGCCTGGACCCCCCAGGAGCCCAAGAGGGCCTTCTGGGGCCCCAAGAGGGTTCTAAAGAGGGCCTCTTCTGCCTTCTCTTTCTCCTCACCCAACGGGCCGGACATCATTTTTTTCCACATCGACGGTCGTTTTTTTTTTTGGAATCTGGGGTCCGTGGTTGGGGTCATTGGGCGCGTGCGTTTTGTGCCTCGTGGCCACACGGGTGTGTTTTTCCGTGAAGAGTGGACATGTTCGGAAACGAAGAGCCACTTTATTTTTCCACATCGGCGGTCGTTTGTTTTTATCTCGGGTCCGGGGTGTGGGAAGTCTGCGAGGAAGGCATCGCCAGGGCTTCTTCAAAGAGTCATCTTGGGGCCCTTTGAGGCCGTATTGGGTCGCGCTGAGGCTCCTCTGGGCTAGCTTACGGGCCTGTGGCCGTCTGTGACTGTCTTGGGGCCATTGTGGTCATTCCTGGGGGCGTCTTCAGGCCCTCGAGGGGCTGTCCGGGGGCCGTCGGAGGACTCTCTGGAGCCGTCTTGGGGACATTGGGCTGCCTGAAAGCGATTTGGGGGGCCTCCTTTGGGGTGGTTCGGTCGTCGGATAATTGAAATGATGGGAAACCCATATAGTACACTTAAGACCCAAAAGCGTCCCCGAGCTCCTGGTGTGTGTGTGTGCGTGTGTGCGTGTGTGTGTGTGTGTGTGTGTCGCGGGCTTCCTGGGGCGGGATTCGTTGTTCAATACTCGGCCTGCCGTGTCCTACGCCATTGGACATCACGCAGGCGGGAGTGGCTGGACGGGTCCAAGATCCACCCCAAACCAGTGCGAGCGACGGCCTACGTGACGAAAGCGATTCTGGAATACCTTTTTGGCCACGTTCGGAAATCCTGACTTCTGGTGGGGCGTGTCTGGCCTCTGAGAGATTCCCATGAAATCTGCATCCGTGATGCATGGATTGATAGTGGATGCCCTGCCGTAGAATGCCGGTTGCGGGTGGGAACATAAGAAACATCGCTTCACGCTTTCTTCGGCGCCTGAGGCTCCAAAGCGGATTCCAACATACATCAGCATTTGAACCGTTCGTCGGCGCGGCGGCGGACTCCACCAGAGAGGCCATGCAGTTTTCCTATTCGGTGCACGACTGGGAAAAGCGAGCCGCCATCGCCATGCAGTGGTACGGGTTCAGTCCGCACGTCAGACATCCACTGGCCTTCGGCGCACACCACCACCGTGTCTGGATTGTGGGCCCCAGGCGTCCTCAACGTTCGTTGAGATGTCGCCAAAGCTTTTCGGGGGCCTCCGAGTATCAATTATTCCGACGCCTGGGGGGAGGGGGGGGCGGTGGTTGTGGATGCGCTGGAAACTCACGTTTGGGTTATCGGAGTTTCTTGAAACCTCTTTAGGCATCCTTGGTCGTTTTCGGCCTTTTCTGCGGAAGGCGCAGTCCTCTTGGTGCCCTCTCTTGGGCCCCTCTTGCAGTCGCCTTGGAGCCCTCTAGGCCCAGTTTCGGCCTTTTCGGAAGTTGTCTTGGAGACTTCTTCATTTTCCTTGGAGCCCTCTGGAACCCTCTTGGCGCACAGTGGGCCCGTTCCGGAACCCTTGAGGTCGCGGCAACATGTGCGACCGACCGCCGTGGCGACCAGGAGGCGCGCCATAATATACGGCGGATTTGGCAAGTTTGTGTCCGTGCCCCGGGATGTTGAGGCGAAGGACCTGATGACACCCCTCTTCGTGCCGCACAGGGCGCGGTCGCGGATGGGCGCGCGTGCGACATTATCCTTGCGAAGCCTTCAATAGAAAAACAAACGATGGGGGGGCTCCTTGACGCGCGCGATGGTTTTTTAAAGCCTTTTGCTGATGTGTTCCTGTGTTCGCGCGTCGAGTTGCCTGCTGCCTTTCGCGATGTGGCATGCGCCGACCTCGCCACGCGGATGAATACGTCCTGGGGCGGTGCCCGCGTTACGAACGCCGCTCTGGGGACCAATCTGCCGGTGGATCAGAACCATTTCGGCGACCAGCCTCGGATGATGCACGCGTTTTGGGCATCATTTTTGCTGTGCACCTGCCTGCGGCCACTTCCGCGAATTCTCCAGTCATTGCTTGCATTGATGGGGTCCTCTCAACGCATCCGCGAAACGTCATGGGGGGGTGTGCGACATATTGCCCCGTCCGTGCGCGCCCCGAATCGTTTTCTGAGCGTTCAGGATCCTTCTGGGGCGGTCTGATGCTGGTCTGGGCGCGCCGGATATGCTTTTCGAAGGAGCGGGAGGGCGGCAACACAACCATGCCAGGGAGAACTTTCTCCCCCGACTGTCCTCCCCAACTATCTTCCTGGAGCCCCGCCCCCCCTTCTTCTGTCCAAAACTCCTCCCCGACTCCCCTCCCCGACTCTCCTCCCCGACTGTCCTCCCCGACCCTCCTCCCCGAATTTGCTCCCCGCCTCTCTTGCTTGCTCCTCCTCCCCGCCTCTCCTGCTCGACTTTCCTCCCCGACTCTCGCCCCCGACTCTGCGCCCCGAATCTCCTGCCGACTCGCCTCCCCGACTCTGCGCCCCGAACCACCTGCCCGACTCTCATCCTCGACTCTCCTCCCCCGACTGTCCTCCCCGGCTGTCCTCCCCGATTCTCCTGCCCGATTCTCCTCCCCGACTCTCCTCCCTGACTGTCCTCCCCGACTCTCCGCCCCGAGTTCGCTCCCCGCCTCTCCTGCTGGCTTCTCCTCCCCGCCCCTCCTGCTCGACTTTCCTCCCCGACTCTGCGCCCCGAATCTCCTGGCCGAATCTCCTCTTCGACTCTCCCCCCCGACTCTCCTCCCCGACTGTCCTCCCCGATTTTCCTGCTCGACTCTCCTCCCCGTCTCTCCTCCCCGACTGTCCTCCCCGACTCTCCTCCCCGACTCTCCTGCCCGACTCTCCCCCCCAACTCTCGTCCCCGAGTCTGCTCCCCGCCTCTCCTGCTCGACTCTCCCCCTTTCTTTCGTTCTCACGCGATCGATCGCACTATCGATACCACTACCGATTTCACAACCGATCTCACAATCGAACTCACTACCAACCTCAATATCGATATCACAATCGATCTCACGATCGATCTCACTATCGGTCTCATTATCGATCTCACTATCGATCCCACAATCGATTTCGTTATCGGTTTCTTTATCGATGTCGATCCAGCGGGACACCGGGGCATTGGCGAGCCACCGGCGGGACACCGCGGGCACCCGTATGCATTTGGTCCGGTCGCGGCCCAGCCACAGGAGCATTTCCTCTCGCCCGCCCACGCGCCTTCGCCTCGCCCGCACGCGCGGCACGAACACGAACGCGAAATAGATTTCCCGATAGGGTGATTCTCCGTTCCACTTCGATGTCACCCCCTCCCCCAACCTCCGATACACACGTGTCATATACATGAACATGGGCGCCTACACATACATATGCGTCAATGCATGCATGCATGCACATGTACATTGACACATTCACTTCTACTTACATGTTCGATCACATGCATATGGCTATTCGCAGGCGCATGTGTAGTTACCTGCACAATTCCACTCGCACGTGTGTTTATGCACACATACACTTGTGTCTACACATTGGCACGCATACACCTACGGGTATGCATCGACACCCACACATAGATTTCGACTTCACGCACGTATGCATGTGCAACCGCATGACATATACACTTCCAGTTCCACATACACGTACACATGTACATATACGTGATCATATACTTGTGCATACACATATGGTTCCACCTGTACAAGTGCATATTCATATGCCTGTACATGCACATATATATATATATATACGTATTCATTCGTATACCTGTATACACATATTTACACATACCGCAATCATACATATGTATACATATTCCCATGTGTATGTATACATGTGTATATATACACACTTATATACGTATACGTGTACGTTTACGTATACGTAGACATATCGTTTTACATCCACGCATACCGTACCGTGTGCAAATGCAAAACCAGCCGGCTGTATCTATATGCATACCTACGTGTATGTAGACCCTTATAATCGCATGCAAACACGACTACACATATACATCGACATTTTCAGATATGCATATACATATATCAACACACATGTCTGGCAATGTACACACGCCGATATTGTATACACGTACAGTACTCATGTACCGAACCTTGTGTACACATAAATGTGCACACGTGTATATGTATATACGTCATACAAAACTTTCAACCCGACTTACTTATGCGTACACAGTCAGACAGCCATTTACCAAAACGTATCTTACCCAAGTGCATGTGCGCAATATGTACATACCCATACATTTACAACATCCTGTACATTTACCTCAGATACGTGGGCAAAATGCCGGCACGCGTCCAGTAGGCAGTGGACCTGTTTCGTTTCCTCTCTGTCTGTCTCTCCTGTTGTCTGTCTCTCTTTCTCTTTCTCACACTCTCTACTGATTGGGGTTCGTCTTTGGTGTGTCGCTGCTGGTGTTTGACGCTCCCGCGCGCTCGACGGCGTTGTGGCGGATGTTCGCCGTGGGGGGGCCTCATCATGAACCTTGCCCCCGAGTCCGAGCCGCAGTGGGCTCGGCGCCCTTGCGTTTACGCCACCAGGTTTTTCTTCAAGTTGCGTGAGATCCGGAAGGCCTCTTGCGCTTGGCGTTTCAGGTGGCGCCCTGAGTGGGCGGACGCGCGGGCGCGGCAGGAACTCATCGCTTCCGTCCCCGCGCCCGTCCAGTGGCCATTGTGGCGGAGGGAGCTGAAGAAAGCAACGGCTTGGGAGCGGTACGTGGAGGCTGGAAACCCCTCCGCAACGCTGGAGAAGCCTGCCAAGCGTCTTCGGACAAGCTGTGACGGGGCATCTCCGGGTGCGCCGCGCTCGCAGCAGAGCCGACCTCCGTGCCCGCGCTGCCGCAGAGGTTCTGCGAGCGTGACCGTCAAAAGTGTGGTCACCCACTTCTAGCTAAACGCCTCGGGCATTGTCCGCCTTGGGTCTCGGCCCTAACCTAGACGGGCTCTCGGGTCCGTCCGGAGTCTCCTCAGAAGTTGTTCGCACTTACGCGGGGGTATTGGGTCGCCCTTGGGGTCTCGTTTCGCTGCTGGGAGCGTGTTCGTTTTTGGAGGCTTCTCCTCGTCGGGTCGGCAACATTACGTTCGATGCACGGCGTGCCGAACGCTCTCTTGCGCCGACACGCGTCGGCAGCGGACAATTGCATCTACTGCGGGCCGTTTCGCTGGCACCCTGACGTCCGCTGGAAATGAAGGAAAAAAGTCCCGCTCGTCCACCTGCGTGCACGTGCCTGGAGCCGTGGCCGCGGCGTCGCCGTCGTCTTCGTTTTCCCCATCGTCGTTCTTGCCGTCGTCTTCGTCGTCGTCACCGTCGTCGTCGTCGTCGTCGTTCTCGCCGTCGTCTTCGTCGTCGTCACCGCCGTCGTCGTCGTCGTCGTCCTGATCGTCGTCGTAGTCGTCGTGATCCTCGTCGTCGTCGTCGTCGTTGTCGTCTTCGTATTCGTCGTCGTCGTCGTTGTCGTCGTCACCGCGTTGGGATGTAACCCCATGGGCAAAAATGTAATCGTTTCATTTTTTCTTGCTTGGGCGTTGTTTGGGACGGCTTCGAAAGGCCCAAACGGATTCCAAAAGGGGCCCGATAGCGCTCCAAGATGCGCCCACAATAGCCCAAAAGGCCCCCAATAGGGTTCCAGGAGACCCCAAAAGCGCTTAGGAGAGCCCCAGGAGGGCATTAAGAGGGCCCCAACCAGACAGCGGGGAGGTCTCATCCAAACGAGCTGTTCGATGAGACCTACTAGCGGTTTCTTGGGGCCCTCTTGGGGCCCCCAAGCGAGCCCCAAGAGATCCCCAAAGGGCCCAACAGGGCCCCAAGAGGGCCCCAAAACGAGCCCAGAGGGGCCCAAGAGGGCTCCAGGAGGGCCCCAGCAATTAGGTACCAACGGACCCTTAGTTGGCACCTAATTCCTGGGACCCTCTTGGGGTTATCTTGGGGGCCCCACGGAGCCCCAAGAGGGCCGCAAGAGTGCCCAAGAGAGCCCCAAGAGGGCCCCAAGACGAGCCAAGAGAGGCCCAAGAGAGCTCCAGGAGGGCGCCGGCAATTAGGTACCAACGGACCCTTGGTTGGTACCTAATTCCCGGGGCTCTCTTGGAGCCTTCTTGGGGCCCTCCGGGCGCCCTCTTGGGCCTCTCCTGGCGCCCTCTTGGAGCTTTCCTGGGGCCCTCTTGAGGCTCTTGGCGCCCTCCTGGGGTCCAATTGGGCCCTCTTGGGGCCCACCTGGAACCCTCCTGGAGCCAAGGGGGGTTCAAAAGATGGCCTCTTCCGCTTTCTCTTTCTCCTCGCCCTCCTCCACTCTTCGGCCGTGCCCTCATCCACGTCCTCTTCCTCCTCCACCTCCTCGACCTCCTTGACTATCTCGCCCTCTCCCTCCTGCTGCTGCTGCTCCTCCTCCTCCACTTGCTCCTCCTCATTCCGCCTTTTGCCAACTGTCCTGATGCCGCTGATGCTGCTCCTCCTCCTCCTCCTTCTGCTCGAGGGCCTCATCGCGGCTCCATATTAAACTCTGCGAATGGTTCCCAGCGTCTTTCGAGCCATCTGATCGCATGCGCTTCGGCTTGTTCGTCTTCCCGCCGAACGACCGATCCCTCTATCTTTATCTTGATCGACTTCGCCCGAGGGAAGCTCTAAACGGAGACGGGCAAGGAGGAAGAGGGAGTGAGTTCAGGGAGGTGAGAAACCAAATCGAGATGACGAGGGAGGAGGAAGAACGACGACGGCAGCAGACGTGTGCTTCCGCGGTGCGTCCTCCATCTTAGTTCCTTCCTACAAGTTGTTCCATGTCCACCCCGCGCCAATATTCATTTCTGCGCTGCTCTCCTCGTTCCGCCCAGCATGTCAGGCACCTCGACTTCCTCTGACAGCTCATTGCGATCATGCCGACGGCCTCCACGCGCCCCAAGAACGCCTGTGCAAGCTTCCCCATGCGTGGCCGCCAGAGACTCCGTGGCAAGCAGCCTGATGGGCGTCCACAGGACTTCTGTCGATCGTGCTTTTCGAGAGCCCAGATGTGCACGCACGAACATTGCACTGCGCCCGCGGTGCCTCCATTCGCCAAGTCCATCGTGCCCACGCTCTGCACCAAGCACTACGCCGATCCATGTCACGATGCCAGCAGAAGGTGGGTGCGGTGCTCCAACCACCGCATCGGCTGCCATGAACTTTCCACGACGCTGAATGGAGGGAAATGCCACGCTTGCGCCGCCTGCCATCTTCCATGCAGGTTCTCTTCTCTCGGCTGTTCATCCTTCGCCCTGTGCACGCGTGCCAAAAAAACACACAGCGCGCCTCAAACGCAACCGTCATGCACGTCCATGGCTGCCCGAAGATGCTTACATGACCCGGACAACCCCAAATCATGCTCCACCGCCGGATGCCCAAACCTGGTAAACCGCACAGAGGGCCAGCATCTCTGTGCCGATTGCGCACGCAGCGCGCGCCCATGTTCTCTATGTTTCCGCCGCCGTGGCTCTGAGCGGACACCAGACATATGCAGCCTGTGCCATGTTCAACCCGTGCCTGAAGCACCGCAGCCACCCAGGTCAATTGCCGATGGCTCTCCTGCTGCACCGAGTCCCATGTCCTGCAGCACGCCTCGTTGTTCAAAAGCCCTCATCCAAGTGCCTTCCCATGCGTCCTGCCCCACATGCACCACGTGCACCCTTGGCCTGGCCCCGTGCCAAACAGTGACGCGCAACTTCCGCGCGAAGACTTCCCGCAGCCCGTTCTGCTTCGTATGCGAACCCCATCCTGCGCTGCACATCTGCACTACAACCTCTTGCACCAATGTAGTCCATAGCATCGGTGACTCCATGTGCTGTCTCTGTCTCACGTCTTGCTTCCCCTGTTCTACGGGCGGCTGTCCCGGCCGCTCCACCCCCGGGGGCGATGGTTTGTGTCAGAAGTGCATGCGACAAGGGCCTCAAGCACCCACGGCTCGCAACCCGAGGGCGACTCGTCACTTCGATCGGGGGTCCTGAGTGAAAAATCAAATGTGCCCTTCAGTTTTATATATATATATATATATATATATATATATATATATTGATCGGCGGGGTGGCGGCGTTCTCGGCCAGTCGGGATGCAGCGCTTCGCGCGCGGAAGGGGTGGAAGGGCGAGTGTCGACTAGACGTTGATACACAGTTGTGCACGCATGTGCTCGGGCGCGGTGCGCGATAACGCTTCCCGAGGATGCAGGTCCCGCGCGATTGTAGACCCTTTGCGCCGCATTCTACAGTCTGTGTTGTCGTCGGGGACCCATTATTTCAAATCGATCTCGCCCGGGAGGTGTCGGGCCCAGTCGTAGTTCTTAGGCTCGCGATGCGGTGCCGCGTCTCGAGGGGCCCCGCGGGCCCCCGCAGGCCCCGTCGGGCTTCGTGGGGCGTCGTCGGGCGCCTCGAGGAGTTCTCGGGCAAACCAGCGCGAGCCGGTCTCGTTGGACTCGTTGGGCTCCGATGGGTTCTTTCGAGCCCTGTCGGGCCCCCGCGGGCCCCCAAAGCAATGTGGAATGTGTCGGGCTCCGTCGGGCTCCGTCGGGCTCCGTCGGGCTTCGTCGGGCTTCGTTGGGCCCGTTGGGCCCCGTTGGGTTCCGCCGGGCCCCGTCGGGCTCCGTCGGGCCTCGCGCCTCCTCCTCCGTCCGTCCTGCCGTCAACGGACCCGCCAAGACCAGAGGGCATGTGGCTCAAGGCTTCGGGGGGCTGCCTGATCATAATGCCTTTGTGCGATCTGCTACAGCAGTGCCGGAAACCAGGTCTGAACCATGACATTCATGATGTTCATAAGCTTCATCGCGCCGCCGAGGCTTTGAAAGACGTCATGGAGGTCGAGGCTACGCGGTGGATTCAGAGCCGCCAGGAGGACCCGATTTTGATCATGCATGGGGGCGACACGACACCGCTGACAACCGTGGAGAGATGGTGCTTGCGCAGCGGCGACAAGAAGGTCGTCAGGAAAGGCCGCGCCAGCAAGGAATGGCTGATCCAACGGCTGGTTTTGCAGGACACTGAGGGTGATACGCACGCTGTTATAACCGAGCCGGCGGCGATGGCCTCGAAGGATGCGTGGTCCCATTTCGCTGCCTTCCGGAAGATGATGGGCCTGCCCCGTGAGCTTGGGCATCGCGGCCTCGTCGTGCACCACTACGTGTACGATAGGGCCGTATATTCGGCCATGGACCGTCACCACCGGCAACTACATGCAGCTTTGAGCATGCACATGAAAGATACCATGGCCGAAGCCGACGCTTCCCTCTGCGATTTGCTCTCTTGGTACACTTCCGACGCCTGCAAGACGCACGATATCCACAACGGTTGGAAAGCTGCGGCTTTGGAGTTTCTCGTTACCAAGGAAGTCACCAGGTCCACGTTCATCGCAATTTCTTCCTTGCGCAACTCCTTCGACATCCTCATGAAGCAGGTGCGACCATGGCTGCACATGGAGTTCCTGAAAGACTCGGCGTTTGAGGACTGGGCCGTCCACTCGGTCCGCGAGGTCTGGGTTGTCCTAGGCGTGGACGAAAAGTGGCTGGACGAGCTAGAAGAACTCCAACTGAGGTACCAGGATGGCCAGCTCAAGGTCGCCGCCAAATTCAGTGGGCGGCCCGACGTGAAGGACAGAGTGGAAGTGGTGCTGGCGCACCTCTGGCAATTCCGCAAGTTCAGTGACAGCCGCTGGGCCAGTGTGGGGAGAAGCTGCCGCACGCCCCTCTCCTCTGTTGTCGCTGGTCTGGAGGGTTTCCACCGATTCATCATGGGAGAGACCAGCAGCTCGAAGTATTTCATCAAGGGCTTCTCTCATTGGGCAGGGGAGGTCCGGCGCTTCGTCGCCATCATGGCCACGAGTTCGATGGTTGTGGACACGGCTTTGCATGCCCTGCTCAAGGACGACCGCCTCATACAGGTCATTGGGGCAGTGGAGGCTGGGATCCACGAGGAGGTCCGCCGCCAGCAGGACATCTCGGACGAAGTATGGCAGACGATCGCTGACAGCATCGACGAACCGTGGCACCGTCTTCGCGACGACAGTTGCCACGCAGGCCTCGTCATGGCTTGCTTCACTCTGGGCCGCTTCCGTTCCGTGCAAAGCTTGCCCTTCTCGCTTTGCATCGGCGACGTCGATGAGAACCTGGACAGCCTCTGCCAGCAGGACATGCCAGATGAGGAGACGTCAGCTAAGATATGGACCCTGCTCCACGCCGGCTTCGATAAGGACACCATCAAGGATGGCTTGAGGCTGCTGGCCAACGTCTCTTTCTCCTCTACTACGGTGGAGCAGGGGCACGCCGCTGCCAGCACCGTCATGAAGCACCACAATGATTACAGTGCCAACACGATGACGTGCCGAAGCCTCGTGAAGCAGGCTGCCGCTTTGGTGTCTTTGCCGCGGGCGGAGAAGCTCCTGCCGCGACTTCGAGCCCAGCTTCAACGCCTGGCGCGCCGCGAGCCCAACCGCATTACTGGGCGCCACGTGTACGTGAAGGAACTCTCGTTGCAGGCCAAGGCGGGGGGGGGGCGCCGACGGCCGCGCCAGGGGCGCGCGCGCGACGAAAGCCATCATCAAGGGCCACGGGAGGGTGGCGGGGCAAGTGCGCGCAGGTCAAGCAGCAGCACGCCAGGAAGGCGCAGCGGGCTCGCGTGGAAGCATTCGCCGACATCGCAGAGCAGAGGGAGAAGATCTTCTCCAAGATCGACGGCTTGCGCGCCGACGAGACCGAGGCTGACGGCAAATTGCCTCCGTTGCGCTTGTCGTCGGCGCGGTGGAGCGTTGCAGCTCGTCGCAGCGCGCTAGGGCGGACGAGTTCTTCTCCGCGTGGCCCCTGAGTTCCAGCGACATCGAGGAGAGGAGGAGGCTCGCCGCCGAGCCGATTATCGCCCCGAAGGTGGAGGTTCAGGGGACCCCTGCCCCGCTCCTGGGCCCCCCCCCGCCGGTCGAAATAGCTCACCGTCCTGGCCTGCCCGCGTCCCTGGCTGTCGCCGACCCCGCCAGTCCCCTCGCCTTCGGGCTCCGTCGAGCTCGCCGGGTCTCTCTCGGGGCAGAGGTTCTCGGCCATGCGCCGCGTTCCGTCGGGCGTTGTCGGGCCCCGCGGGGTTCGCGCGCGCGTCGGCCCGCGCGGGCCGTCGGGCCCCGTCGGGCTCTCCGGGGCGACGCGGGGGCCGCTCGATAACGGGGGCGTGGGGGTGCCTCCACCTCGATGTTTCGGTTGGGGGCTCTCGGGACATGCGAGGCCGCGCGTGGCCCAGGCTAGGGCCGCTCGGGCGCCCTGGGCTCGTCGGGGCCGAGTGGGCCCATCGGCCCTCCTGCGACTAAGTCGCGCGAGAGCGATCCGTCAGGGGTCACTTGATGGCTGCGCGGGCACCTTAGCGAGCTCCCTGCCGCCCGTGCTTGTGCCGCCCGCAGTGCCACCTCAAGTATGGCGGCGCGTCGGGCTCCGTCGGGCCCCGTCGGGCTCCCAGGGGCGACGCGGGGGGCTACTCGATGACGGGGGGCGTGGGGGGCTGGGATGTACCTGTCCAGGGATGTACTCGGCGAGAGGTGGTAGCCGCCCCTGGCCGCCCATGGGTCACCAATCCCCCCGCGTAGCCTCGCGGCGGGCAGGCGCGCAGGGCGTGTGTTGAACGACCCCTTGGCGCCCAGTCTGCGATATCAGCTCTCGGTCGTTTCTGCGTCCCGCCGATGTCCGAGACGTACCCTGGCGGGGGCGAGGCTGGGGCCCCGGGTGCCCCCGCCACTCTCTTCCCCCCTCCCTGCCGCAGGAGCTCTTGGAGTCCGTGCCCGTCGCACCCGCGATTGCGAATGCCGGCGGCGCTCGCCCAGACTGGGTGCGCCCTGTGTGCCACAACAGGGACTTCTTCAAACGTTGCATTCTTCGTCTGGTCGACGAGCAGGACGAGGTCGTTTACGTGAAGGTCGTCTACTGCGTCCAGAACCCCTTGCTCATCGGGGTGGCCCCCATGAAGAAGCTGCCCGGCGACGGCCGCCACCTCGCCCCAGACGCGTGGAGCACGTCCAAGAATGCATGGGCTCATCGGTTCGCACGGTGCGCGGGCGAGTTCGCATGGTCGGATGAGGGGGGATTCGATCCTAATTGGACCGTTCACGTCCTCTCCAACGTGAAGTCGCTGCCCGGGGACGTCTGGGTATCCAACGCAACTTGGATGCCCATGGATGAGGTGGTGCGGTCGTTGGGGCCCGGGGTCTGCGTGGAGGCGGACCGCCCAGCGGCCCCGATGCCCAAGGAGACATCCGGCACCCACTGCGATTGGGACGTCCTTCCCTGGTTGTTTTCCGAGCTCGACATGGACACTTGGTCCCAGCTCCCGCAACCGGGAAACCATGGCCCCCGCCGTGTCGGGGTCAGCGTCGGCCCTGTCGGCAGCGGTGTCGGCGCTGACATGGACGACCTGACTATTGCGGAGCTGTTGGATGAGCTGGGCGCTCGTCGCGAAGAGCTTGCCGCAGACGGCGACCGCGCTGAGCTTCGGGATTTTGCGTGGACGGTGCGCGGCGGTGCGTGGACCGCCGCCCACGCGGGCGTCCCGTACGACAGTTACCGCGGACAGGCCGTCGGAGGGCAGCCTGCGCAATGGTGCGCCCTATACGGCCTCCAGACGACTAGCACGTACGCCATATTGGCGCATGCCGATGACCTAGCCAGGCTCCTGGCCATCGCTTGGTGCTCTAAGCGACAGCACCTCTACGACATTTGGGTCGCCAGGGGAAGCGATCCAGCTATGCAGTATCTTGGAGCGCTTTTGCGCCCCCCCGCCGCCCCCCTCTTGCGTGGCCCCGTCGGGCTCTGTCGGGCTCCGTGGGCCTCGAGATGGCCCTGTGGGTTCGGGCTGGGCTCCGCCTGGACTCAGGGGCCCTTTCGGGTTTCGTCGGGCCGTGCGGTTCGGTTCTGTCGGGCCCCCTCGGGTTTCGTGGGTTACCTCGTTCGGTTCCGTCGGGCCCCGTCGGGCTTCGCCGGGCCCGTGCGGGCCCAAAGGGGGCATGTGGAGAAGATCGGGTCTCGTCGAGCTCCTTAAGGCTCCGCCGGGGTTCGGCGGGACTCCTGGGGCCCACTGTGCCATGTGAGGAGCTGGCGGGCCTCGTCGGGTTCCGTCGGGCACTTCTGGCCCCTCCCCCTCCTCCTCCCCTTGCCGGCCTCCTTTGCCCTCTCCCGCCCCGTCCCCTCGCCTTCTTCTGTCTCGCCCCTCTACGCGCGCGTGTCCTTGAGCTAGGACTGAAAACCTGTTCTCGTCGACTCTCTCCTCGCCCCTTTCTCCGAGACGCTCCTCCATCGAGCTCGCTCCTTCGTCTTCCGCATTCCTTCCTCAGTCCCTTTGCCCACAGTGTCCCTGCCCCGTCTACCTTGGTCCACTCCTCTGGCTCCCTCCGCCCGTCGCCTGCCCATGTCCCTACTGCCCCCTCCCCGTGCTCTCCGGGCTCCGTCGGGCTCCGTCGGGTTCCGTCGGGCTCCGTCGGGCCCAGCGTGGCTCCGAGTTCTCTCACGCGCCTGAGTGCCGCGTACGCGGGCGCGGGCGCCTTGGCCGACGTGCAGTCTTGGTCAGAGTCTCCTGGGCTCGCCCCCGCATTGGTGGGGGCCCCGCCGGCCGCGCTTCAGCGGGCGGCGGCCATGCGTGCCGAGCGCCCGAGGAACCCCTAGGAGACCCAGGGATTGGGGATTCATGCGGGAGGGGGGGGAGCGGCAGCGAAGTTTCCAGTGAAGTTCCGCGTGAAGTTTTTCAAGTAACGATTCGATTTGTAAAAAACTTCACGGAAAACTTCACCACAAAATCCGGCAGGGTCTGCAGGGCAAATTCCGGCGCAAACTTCACGGAAAAATCCGGCAGAAACTCCACCGAAAAATCCGGCCGAAACTTCGCCGAGAAATCCGGCAGACAATTCTCCAAACAATTGCGGGGCGGTTTCAAAGCGCGGGTCCTGGGGCGCCCAGCTGCGAGGGAACGGCCAGCATCTGTAATTCGAGGTCCCCGTTGGGCCCCGTCGGGGTCCGTCGGGCTTGCGCAGAGCATCGCTGTGTGGCACTTCGCACTCTTTGCGAGCAGGGGCATGCGAGTGAATCGCGTCACCATCCCTCGTCGCACCACCACCACGACAATCACCAACGCCACAGTCATCACCACGCATCACCATGGCCACCGTCATCGCCACGTCCACGCATGCACCAACAGCAGTGCCATTAGCATGGCTAGACACGCCACCCCATCGCCATAGCCATTTTTTCTCGAGCGAGCTTGCGTACACCTGCACTCCGTACTCTCCTGGTCCAGAGAATGGCCCCCAAGATCGCCAAGGCGACACAGGCCAAGAGGAAGGGCGGCGGCCCTCACGTACACGCCACCCCGCCTCCCAAGAAGGCCAAGGCGGAGCTCCCCCCGGACAGCGCCTTGGTCGACGTGCACTTCGCCCAGAGCGCCGGGAAAACCAAAAAGGCCACTGGCAAAGGCTCCAGCCCCGCTCTCGAGCAGAAGGTCGCGAAGTGCATCCAGGATAACTTCAAAGGTTGGGAGACCGCCAGAATCGACACCACCCTGAGGAACAACGTGACCTTGCGCGAGCAGATCACCCGCGACAAGCAGGCGGTGATGGAGGGCAGAGAGAAGATCACGTTTGGAAAGTACTACTTCTTGCGCCTGAAGTCCTTGTATGGGTCGTCGGAGGCCGCCCAGATGCTCAACGTGTAGGACGAGTCGCAGCCCATCCCGGCAAACTTGGAGGACGCGTTGGCTGGGTTGCACGAGAAGAAGAGGGACTACGACGGCATCAGCTTGCTCTTGGAGACCATGGGCGAGGTAAACCAGAATAGTCTCGTTGCCATCCTGAGGGCAACCTTGGACGTCAATTCGTCGGGGACGGTGGGCCGGACAGAGTTCGTTCTTGCCGTCGTGGACTACCTGAAGCGGACCGGCGTGGACGTCAAGTACGAGGCGGAGGTGAAAGTCATGAAGAAGCACTTCGAGAAAACCCTCATGAAATCTCTGGCGTTCGTGGACAACGACCTGACTCCTCGCGAGTGGTGCGACAGGCACGGTGCAGTTGCTTCCCTCGTCCTCCCGGCCGAGGCTTTGCGAGCTTGCATGTCTTGCAAGAAGAAGTGGGCGGACGTGAAGGAGGAGCTGAACCAGCTCTTGCGGCACGGCCACGACCTGGCCCAGCAGCTCTTTGCGCCGGGCTACCAGGAGTTGGCGGAGGGGGACGTGGGGTCCTTGATCGACACTTCCATGAGGGCCTTGCTCGCCGTCAACCCGATAACGAAGCAGGCGATCGCGCAGGAGAAGGAGCGCTTCATCCAGTCCGTGACGAGTATCGGCAAAGATCCCGTCGACGTGCACGAGCCCAGGGATATTGCCTATAGGTACCGCCGCGAGGACGTCAAAACCAAGAGCACGAGCATCTTGGACGAGTGGAACGTGAGGGTTGACGCCATGAAGAAGACCATCGGGGTCGAGACCGAGGTGTTGCCGAACATCTTCTGCGAGAAGGACCTGGCGCCGAAGGATGTGTCCTACCCTGGGGCGACTGTCGCCGCCGATGCCGTGGCAGACTCCAAATTGGCCAGGAACGCGTGCATGAAGTACCTCGCCGACGTGGAGAACCCCACTGCCCAGCAGATCTCCGACGTGTTCAAGACCCACGGGAAGTTCCTGAAGTCCGTCGACAAATATATTGACAGGGTGGAGAAGCCTTACTTGGAGCGCTTCATGGGGGAGCCGGCCGAGGAACGGTTCAAGCAGAGCATCCTCGCGTGCGTTGACATTGAGGCTTACCCGAGTCTGGCAGAGTCCGCGGTGGCGTTGACGTCGCTGGGCACTTCCAAGTTGGCGTCGTGGTGCGGGTTGGGGGCCTTGAAGATTCAGCAGAACACCCTCGAGTACGTGAAGGCGATGAAGAATGGCCGCCCGCCGAAGCTCGACCTGGGGGCCAACGCGGGCATCGAAACCAAGATTCGCGACGCTTTGGCTTTGTTCTGCGACGCCCCGGGGGCGCCGGAGGAGGGGCAGCCAGCTACTACCCTGCGCGGGAAAGACGCCGCTCTGGCCATATATGCCGACGTGAAGTCCAAGGCGGACAAGAACGAGCAGGTGAACATGAAGACGCTGAAGCCGCTGCTGGTGCACGGGTGGCTGCTGGGCCCCGAGGAGGCGTCGAACGTGGAGGAGTGGAGGAAGAAGGTGTGCCCCCAGAGCATGGCCAAGAGTGGGCAGGCCTCAGGCTCCAAGAGCTCGGGCTCGCAGGCGGACTCGAAGAAATGCATGGCAAACTTGTTCAAAAAGTGGTAGTGAGGGCGTGCCCTCTTCCGAGCCTCGTCGTATGTGGCTGACGCCCTGTCCCCGGCCATTGTGCTGGGCTGGCCGTCGGGCTCCGTCGGGCTCCGTCGGTCGCCGTCGGCATCGGTCTGGCGGCTCGACGGCGTCGTTTTCTAGCGGTGCCGTCTTCTTCCTGAGGCCACGCGCAGGGGCACGCGGCCCGTGGGCGCGCGGTGATTCACGGCCCCGCCACCGAACGAGAGAGCAAGCGCAACCCAACCGACTTCAGAGTGTACACGACCCATTGCGACCAGCGCAAGAGAGGAGGTCACCACCGTCCCCCACATTCGTCGCCGTCCTAGGTTTCATCACCATCATCGCCCAGACATCCATCGTTACATCATGGTCCGCACGATTACCAGCATAGCCCTCGTGCGCGTGGGAGGTGCTCAGACTTCCGGGAGAGCGCTTGCCGCCCGCGGTGACTGTCGGGGCGTGTCGGGCTGGTCGTCGCCATGCTCTGCGGGCCCCGCGGGGAAGGCATGGAATGGGGGAGGGGCGGAATGGAGGGGTAGGAGCGGGGGAGGGAGAAAGTCTAACCGCGCTAACTGGCACCTAGCCCACCTGCATCTGGCACCTAGGATTCAACCCTCCTGGGGCTCTCATTCACTTGCTGGGGGGCATGGGATCTAATGGAATTGAACGCGCGATGGGGGCTAAGATCGCATGGATGGGCTAAGATCACATGGAATCCAATCTGCGGGGGAACGCGCCAGGAAATAATGTCGAGTCACATATGACTTGCTCCTTTCTTCCTGTTCCTGCTCCTCTCTCTTCCTGGCCCCTCCTCCTGCTCCTCCTCCTCTCATTTAATAATTGAATATGCGCTTGCCTTGGACAAGCGCATCCCCCTGCCTATAGATGATGCCCCCCCTGGGGCCCTCTTTTTTTTTTTTTTTTGGGGGGGGGGGCGGCGAGGGCACTGGCGTGGTGTTGCTAAAGCCCGCCGATGGAAAGCACAAGAAGATGATTGACGCGTCGTCTTGTTTGCCTTTGAACTCGGTACTGTTTCTTGCCCCTAGCCTTCGGGTATAAAAAGCATGGTAGTCGTCTCGTCGTCAGGGGGAGGCTCCTCATCCTGCTCCTCCTCCTCCTCCTCCTCCTCCCCCCCCCTTTCCTCCCCCCTCTTACTCCCTATCTATGTCTCTTCCACCTTTTCTCCCAAATTCGCTGCGGCAACCAGGCGCCGTCTGTCCGCTTATACCTTAGCTCCGGCGGCGCCCGCGGCGGCGGCGCCCCGCCGAAACTTAGCCCCCCGCCTCCCTCTCGCCCTTCACGCGAGCGCACCCGCGCTCGAAGGCCACGGTGACGGCGGCCCCCCCCAAGGGCAACTGGGCTTCGTCGAAGCCTGGGGGAGGGGGGCAGCAGCAGCAGGTGAGGGGGGGAGGAGGAGGAGCCAAGTTGGGGGGGGCGAGGAGGACGAGAAGGAGGAGGACGAGGAGGACGAGGAGGACGAGGAGATGGAGATGGAAGACAGGGGGGACAGCAGCAGGGGCCCCCCCTCATCACTCTGCCTGGAACGAACTACGCCCCCTCATCATCTGCCTCCTCCTCTTTTTCCCCTCCTCCTCTTCCTCCTCTTCACCTCCTCATCGCATCGTCGTCCCCTCTCATCGTCTTCCTCCTCCCCCGCCTCCTCCTGCCCGTCCACTCCTCCTCCCCCCCTGTCCTCGTCATCATCCCCCTTGTCCTCTTCCTCCTTATCCTCCTCCCTCCCCCCATCCTCCTCCTCCTATTTCTCTTCCGACCCCTCACGTTCCTGCTCCTCCTCTTCCCCCCTCTCCTTGTCCTCCTCGTCCCCTTCCTCCTCCTTCTCCTCCTCCTCCCTCCTCCTCACCTCGTCCTCCTCCCTCCTCCTCCTCCCTCCTCGTCCTCCTCCTCCACCTTGTCCTCGTCCTTCTCGTTCTCGCCCTCGTCCTCGTCGTCGTCGCCCTCCTCCTCCTCCTCCTTCTCCTCCCCCCCCCTCCTCCCTCCCCCTCCTCACCCCCCAGCCGCCCGCGAGCCCTGGTGGCGCCTGCCGCAGCCGCATGCCTTAGCGCCTCGCCCTCGTTCTCCCAGAGCTTCTCGAGTTTCGCGATGTCCTCCATGGCGCGCGAGTTGCCAGGTGGGAGCGCCTGGGGGCGGCTCGCGCGCACGAGGCGCACCGCTTGCTCAACCCTCATTAGCCCCATGGCGCAGAGACACACAGCAGCCACGCACGCCGACCGGTACTCCCCCTGGCGGCAGAAGATGAGCACCTTAGCCCCACGCGGCGCCGCAGCCAGGGTTCTTATCGCACCCCTCAGCTGCTGCGCGACCCCGTGGTAATTCCACGATGCTGGCAAGTGGACTGGGTCCCTTAGCCCTGCCGCCCACTGCCGCGCCCCGCCTCCAGGCCCGGCGCCGAGGCAGTCCACCAGGATGTCCCAGTCCAAGCTATTAGCCCTATCCTGCACAGCCGCCACGCCGCCGAGCCACCAGTTCATGCCCCACCCCGTCAAGAGCTTCGATGGAATGAGATTATTCGGATAAGTCGACAGCCAGTGCACGCGCGGCAAGGCCGCGAGACGGCGGTCTTCCTCGACCACCGCCGCCCACTGGCGCCGCCGGTGCTCCGCGCTTAGCGCCTCCAAGACCCGGGTCTCCAGCTGGTCCTCGCGAGGTGGCCAGGCAGGGGGGATGATGTCTAGCCCCAGGTTTGTAGCAGGCGGCCGGCCCATCCTGCCCCCACTACCCCAGGTTGTTGGTAGCAAGCGGCCTCTGGGGGAGGAGGGGCCCAGGGTTAAGGGGGAGCTACCTACCAGCCCCCCCTTGTCTTTCCCAACCAGCAAGTCCTGCTGCGATTGCGGATCGGACCACCCAGGCACCGGGGCGTCGCCGATCAGCATGTCGCACGCCACCTTCTAGCCCGCCCAACGAGCCGCCGCCCCCCCCTGCCTCGACCCCGCGCCACCGCCAACCGCCATGGGAGGCGGGGGGGGGCGGCGGCTGCTGCGGGGGAGGGGGGGGGGGGGCGGCAGCGATTATTAGCCCCAGCAACAACGCCTTCTCGAGCGACGCCTGCGCGCCACCAGTCGCCGGCAGGCCCAGCAGCGCCCGCCCAGCGCTGCCCACCTGGGCCACGGGGAGGGCAGGGCGAAGAAGCAGCCCGCCGCCGCCGCTGCTGCTCGCTGCCGCCGCCAACCGCCGCCGCCGCCACCACCACCACCACTGCCGCCCCGCCCCAGTCACTGCCGCTCTGCTACCGCCACTGCCGCCGCTCCCGCCACCAGTGCCGCCGCTCCAACGCCACCGCGACAATTGCCGCCGCCCTCTGGCCGCAGGTGGTCTGTCTACTACTAGCGAATCCCACCGGCCCTTTAGGGCGTAGGTGGCCTAAAGAGTTTCCTCTTCCAACCTCCTTCTTCCCCTTGGGAGGGTTTTTTTTACCCCTCCCCCTCCTACCCCCCCCCCTCTGGACCTGGTTTTTTACCTCTCCCCCTCCCCCCCCCCCCCTGGACCTATACAAACTTATATATATATATATATATACATATATACATACTCATACACATGTATAAGGCGGCAAGGGTTTGGCCGATTCTTTAGAGCGCCAAAGATTGCCCAAGATGGCGAAAGGACGAGGGCCGCCAGTGATGCCCGCCCCCAGATGGCCTCCTCCTCCGTCCCACCGCACCGCAGATCGCCAGATATGGCTTCCAACATGCTCCGAGGTGCCCTGCCTGAGAAATGTTGTCGCGTACTTTCAGGGCCCTCCTCTGAGAAGCAATGTTTTATTTTGCGTTCCCGCTATGAAAAATATTGATATTATTTAGTCAAAGCCGCCCAGGAAGCGAAATCGATCGTCCCGGAGAGAGAAGTGTGCGTGTGTGTGTGTGTGTGTCTGTGTCTGTGTCTGTGTGTGTGTGTGTGTGTGTGTGTGTGTGTGTGAGAGCGTGTGTGCGTGCATGCGTGCGTGCGTGCGTGCGTCGTGTGCGTGTGTGTGTGTGTGTGTGTGTGTTTGTATGTGTGTGCGCGTGCGTGTGCGCGTGCGCGCGTGCGGCGTGCGTGTGCGCGTGTGTGTGTCCTGGGTGGGGGGTGGTGTGTGTGTGTGTGTGTGTGTTTGTAGTTGTGTTTGTGTGTGCATGCGTGTGTGCGCGTGTGTTTGTAGTTGTTGTTTGTGTGTGGGCATGTGCTTGGGCGCGAGCTTCCGCGCGTGCTGCGCGGGGGGGTGGGGGGGGGGGGGGGGGGGGGGGGGGGGGGGGGGGGGGGGGGGGGGGGGGGGGGGGGGGGGAGGGGGTGGGGAGGGGTCTTTAAGCCCCCCGCCACCACCGCCACCACCACCACCACCGCTGCATCTGATTGATCGATGCCCACAGGAAGGCGGCCCCAAGAGGCCCCCCCCCCCCAATACTCTGAGCAAGAGGAGGGTTCCATGGAGAGGGCCCCCAGTGGGCTCGCTGCTGACCCTCGCTCCTCGCTATCCCCTCCCCCTTGTTGCGGCGTCCAATGCGACGCTGCGACAATGGGGGCGCAGCAGGCGGGCATCCCGCGCCCCCGCCATCCTCCTCCTCCTCCTCCTCCTCCTCCTCCCCCTCCTCCTCCTCCTCCTCCGCCTCCTCCTCCTCTACCTCCAATCCCCGTTGCCTCTTGTGTCTCGGCCTCCCCTTCCTCCTCCTCCTCCCCCTCCTCCCACCACCTCCTCCTCTTCCTCGTCGCCCCGCGCAGCTTGCGCTGCTTCCCCGCGGCCGTTTTGGCTCGCGCAGCGATCTCAGCGTAGATGGCCAGTCTTGGAGATGAGCTGCTGGGGCTATTGCTGTCGGGCGATGATGGCGGTGTTCAGCGGCCAGCTCGCCCAGCGCTAAGCAGGGCCAGGCTTGGAGATCAACTGCTGGGGCTACTGCTGTCGGACGACGAGGGCGCGGAGGAACAGGCAGCCCGCCCGGGGCTCGCGCGCTGGACTGCCGCGTCGCCAGCGCCTGCCGCTGAGCCGGCGCCGGCATCTGCACTGCTGGCGCCTGCAGCTGCGTCGTCGGCGCCAGGCGTCGTCCGCGCAGTGCGCAGCCGCGCTTTCACTTCGCCTGCCTCGCCTGCGAGGCCGCCGCGCCTCGCTGCAGCCACGCCTGAGCCACGGTTCGCTGCAGGCCTGCTGGCCAGAAGTCCCCAGCTGGATGATGGCGACGCTGCAGCTCGCAGGCAGCGCCAACGACAGGTGCGTCGTCGTTTGAACGACTGCCTCAACATTGTTGGGGCTAACAGTGGCATTGCGACCAACGCGACTGCCGGGGCTAATAACGCTAACAGCGGGGCAGACGCTGGAGGGGGGGCCGACGCAGCTGCCACAGCAGGCGCTGGAGCTGACGTGGCTGGCGCGGTTGGGGCTAACCGCGCTGACAGATGGGCTTGCACTGTAGGAGGGGCCAGCAGCGCGGCTGACGCGGCCAGCGCTGCAGCAGCCCACGTGGCAGGCGCAGCCCGCGCTGCCAGGGCTGGCGGCGTGGCTGCCGCTGGCCCCGCGGCGGTCGCCGAGCGCGCCCCCCCCTGGTCAGTGGGCGCAGGCGCGCCGGACGTCGTGGCAGACGTGGTGGAGGACGACGTGGGGGACGTGGGCGCGGCGGACGCAGCGCCCGTGGAGGACGCAGGCTTGGCAGCGGCGACAGCGGCGGCCGCCGGCGGAGCGACTGCTGGGTCCTCGTTCGCTTCCTTTTTCGGAAGGTGGCCCGCCCCCTCGCTCCAGAAGAACGACGCGAGCTTCAGGCGGTCTGTTTTTCGGGCGGCATTGTCGCGCCGCGCGCGGGGAGCCACGACAGGAGAAGAAGGGGCCCTGAGGAATCCCTCCGAGAGGGGCATCCTCAGGGCTCGCAGCATGATTTTTTCTTCGCCTTGCGAGCAATGCCACCCGCTTTACTGACCGCCAGAGATCTACAATGGGAATATGCCCCGAGCGATAGCCTCGACGTCATTGCGCGCGCCACGCGTCTTCATGCTGAGATCGTCGCGACGGACCTAGGCCCATTGTTGGGCGTTAGCGCTAACGAGTTGCGACGGCGGGTGGGCGAGACCCTCCGCCGCCACTGCGCGGGGCTAAGGGGCGCGTACATTGGTTCCTCATCTGACCCTGAGTGGCGGTGGCGGGGCGGGCCGAGCTGGAGGTCAGGGCGCCGCGGGTGGATGGATGGCCACTGCCTTCGATGGAGGAAGATGGTCGTCCCTCGGCTCGTGGCCCGACGCAGAGGCGGCGGCGCTGGAGGAGGTGGCCATAATTGCGGGGCGGTCGTCGCTGGGGGGGGGCCCGGAGAACGTCGCGGACGACGCGAGGGGGCTTGAGGTCAGGCGCCATCCAGGGTATAGTTGCATTTACATATGTGTCCAGCGGCGGACCGAGTGAATTGAAATGGAGGGTGGAGATAGGGAGAGACCGGGGAGAGAGACAGGAAGAGAGATAGAGAGGGA
>CAUYUJ010004564.1:0-32500 GCA_963575745.1 Prorocentrum cordatum | reverse complement strand
TATACTGAATTTATGACTGTATACTGTATATTGTGTAGTGTATACTGTGTAGTGTACTGCATATTGAACACATGACTGTATACTGTATACTATGATTTTGACTACACTATGAATCTACACTGCGAGATTGAATGAAAAATCGACGCGACATACAATTCCCCATCCCCTCTTTTCCCATCCCCTTTCCCCTCTCCCTTCCTTCCCCTTGTCCCTCCCCCATTCTCCTTCCTTTTTTTCTGCCGCCTCTTTTCATGTCCCGTTTCCCTTCTTGCCCTAACCCCCTTTCGCCCTCCCTTTTTCCCCCGGCCCCCCCCCTGCCCCCTCCCAGGCCCTCCGCGCCAGGAGACGCATGGCGCCTGTTAGGGCTCGCCTGTCAGCAGGGCCAGCCCGCCGGAGGGGTGGGGATTCTCCTCCCTCGCTCTTCGTCCTCCCCCTCTTCCCCCCCCTCTCATTCCTCGGCAGTCGGGGCCCCAACATCTCAAATTTTCTGGGCGCTCTCGCGCGCTCCCGCGCGCCCTCCTGGAGCGTTCCACGACGCCCAGGATGGCCCCGAGACGATGGCCCACGAATCCTCCACGAGGCCCAGAGAGCGTTCCAGGAGGCCCCCCAAGAGGGCTCCAAGATGTGATTATATTTTTTCGTTGTGTGCGGGTCCTCCTCGCCTGTCTGTCAGAGCTTCCGACGCTCCAAGACTGACCACGAGGCCCCAAGGGCCGCCCAAGATGGCCAACAAGGAGGCCCACAAGAGGACCCCCCCCCAAGACGATGGCCCAAGAGGGTTCCAGAACAGCCCAAGAGGCGACCATGACAGCGCAAGAGAGCCCCAAGAGGGCCCCAAGAGGGGCCAAAGGGGGGAACAACACGAACCGATAATTCGAAACTTCCGCCCCAAGAAATCCCAGGAGGCCCCGAGAGGCATCGAAAAGAAGGCCCCCAAGAAGCCCAAAAGTAAGCCCCAGTAAGCTTCCAAACGGACCCCAAGAGGCTTCAAAATGCCTCCAAGAGGACCCCAAAAGGCTTCCCACCATTCATTATCCCAACGAACATCCAAGAGGCCTCTAACCTACGACCCCAGGCACGGTGGCGGGGTGATGGCCTGAAGGCCAGGGTGGTGGCCTGTGGCGTAGTCGTTTTTCGTCGTCGTCGTCGCCGGTGGCGTCGTCCCTGCGTTGCTGGATCGCAACGCCCTTCTAGCGAGCTATTCTGAACATCCGAAAAAATCTTTCCCATTGCGCAGCGCGACGCCCATGCGGCAGCGCCATACTGCATGCCACTACTCTCCTTAACTTAGCTCCCTAGCGCCAGGTAGGGCCTATATGTACATGGCAGCCCCTCCAAGTTGTTAGCCCCTCCTGAAGCAGTCTACTTGCAAAAACAGCCCCACTCACCCTCAGCTCCCACGCGCTGCTTCCGCAGCAGCCTCCGCAGAAGCGCGCAGCTGGCCTGCCTGCGTTGCCGCCGCCGCTGTGCCCTCCTCCGCATCAGCTACTGCAGTGCCGCCGCCGCCCTCCTCTGAAGCGTGTGGCTGGCCTGCTGCTGCTGCCCCTGCTGCTGCTGTAGCCCCATGGGCATCCGCGACGCCAGCGGCGGCCCCCCCCCTCGTTCCATGAGCCAGGCGCCGGCGGGGGGGGGGCTGACTGCTTCATTATGTCGGCGAGCCACTCCTCCCGGTTGGACTTCTTGATGTTTCCCATGAGGGCAATGGTTAAATCCGCGGCCTTACCATGGCTCGCCCTGCCAGCGTCGCTCAACTTCATGGCCAGGATCACTGCGCTGTGGTTGTGCGACTTCCGGTGCCATTTCTCCTTGGCCCGTTCAGACATCGCCTTCCATTTCTCCAGTGCTTTCGCCGTGGAGAGGTTTTCCTCGAGGCGGCCATACTTGCAGTAATACTGGTGCCCATCGCGCATCCAGTCGAGGAAATTGCCTGCCAACTGAAATGGAGTGCGTCCTCCGGCTGCCAGGTTAGCCCCGCCCTTCTCGCGCCACTGCGCGTGCGTCTCCTTCAAGGTCAAGCCCGCCGACAAGTGGTCGGCGAAGAACTTTCGCATGCCCTCGATCCCCGGGTCGCTGCCTGAAGGGTCGTCGCTGCTCTTCGCAGCCCTAACAGAGCCTGCCATTCCTGCGCCTCCTCCGCCGTCGCCGCTGTTCCCCCTGTTGTGCCGCTGCAGGCCGCCGGCAATTGGCGACGCCTTGGCGGCAGCAGCAGGTTTTTTTTTAATGCTCCCACACTCAGCAGCCTCCTCCTCCTCCTCCTCCTCCTCCTCCTCCTCCTCCTTCTCCTCCTCCGCGTCCTCCTCTTCCTCGTCCTCCTTCTCGCCCTTGTCGCCCATTGCTGCTGCGCTGGCGGCAGCAGGCCTCTTGCGCCCAGCCAATGTGCCTGTGTTGCCGCTGGGCCTCTTGCGCGCAGGAGGCCCCCCCTCCTCCTCCTCATCCTTCGCGCGTGTGTTGCCGTTGGGCCTCTTGCGCACAGCAGGCCCCTCCTCCTCCTCCTCATCCTTCTCGCCCTCATCCTCCTCTGCAGTCGCTGCAGCTGCGGGCCTCTTGCGCGCCGCCGCCCCTGCGGCCGCTGCTGCGGCGGCGCTGCCGCCAGGCCTCCTCATCCGCGGCGCTGCCGCTATCTGCTGCTGCTGCCCGCGGCACTGCCAGTCCATTGGCGCTGCTGCTGTTGATCCCCCCGCCCCTGCCGCCCCCTCCATCAACTGTTCTCCTGGCCGCGGCTGCACGGCTGGGGGCGACGATGGCGGGGCCGATGCTGTTGGCGCCGCCGCGCCTGCAGACCGCGGGTATACCTTGACTTTGTAGTCGTCGTCCGAGGATGACGACTGTGACATTGCTCAGGCACAAGGGTAGTTGCGCCGCACAGGGCGCGCTGCGCAGCACTAACCACTCGAGCCTGAAGGAACTGCTTGTTGCTGCCGCCCTGACTCCTCCTGCACGCCAGCAAGCCCCGCCCTGACTCCTCCTGCACGCCAGCCAGCCCTGCCTGCTCCTGTCTGCTGAGAGAGACCGATACCAAAAAACAAAGAAGCGACAAGTCTTTTTTTTAGCTCCTTGGTTATTAGCCCCATCTCTGTACCTGCTGCCATGCAGCAAGCGATAAACAAAAACTGCTGGGCCATGAATACTAAAATTTGGGAAGCGTTCCCAGGGGCGCGCAGCAAGACTCCAGCTGCTGCATACATGTTCCAGGCCCATGCGCGCCTGAAATGCCTGCGATTTGTTTCTCCCTGTGGTGTGCGTATCTGCTGCCAATTGTATATATTGAGTTCTGGGGTACATCGTTGTCCCCCCACTCATCGCGGGAGCTGTTCCATGTGGGAGGCGCCCCTTGTTGTAGCGTCATTCCAGACGCCACGGCAAGGGACCCTCCTCCAGGAGCCCCAACAGGGGCTCAGCCGGCGGGGCCCCCTTGGGCTAGACTGCCCTGCCAGGGCAGCTAGTGCTCTGTCTGCTTTCTTTCCTTGGAGAAACATAAAGCGATCTAGTCGCCCCCCCCCCTCACTGCAGACCTCACACGATGCGCGTGAGCTTGTTCTTGTAGATCCGGGTGTCCTGCTTCAGGAAGAGGTGGATGTCCCCAGGGCACATCGTGTTCTGCTGCTGGTGGTACCTCGATGTTCATCCCCACCCTCTCCCATCCATCCCCCCTGCTGCCTGCCCCCCCCTGCTGCCTGTCCCTGCTGCTGCCTGCCCGCCCACCTGCAAGGTGTCGCTAATTAATTGACCAGGCCAGTCACACGAGCTCCGCCCCATCATTAACAATTCAATGGGAAGAGCTGAAGATGATTATAGAGAGAGGACACGACATTATTAAGGAATGGGGTTCATGTGAAGGACCTCGCAGGGCCAATCACGAAAGGGCCCTCTGGTATTTTTTTGTCGACCTGGCACTCGATGTCAACCATCACACGCACCCGCTCGGACGCGGCGATCTTAGCATACGTGACAGCAACGCACCAGTTCTTGTCGTCCTTGCTAGATGGTAGAAACTTACATGGCAAAACCTGCTTGACAATGTAGTCTGGGTTGCTATTAGCCCCGCCGTCGGTCCTCTCCACCGTGTGGTTCACCAACGTATGCTCTGTCACATTGTGCGTCTTTTCCAAGTGCTGCAAAAACTGACGCAATGGCTGCGGGGAGCTCGAAAACGCAGCGTCTGTGAATGGCGGCTTTCCATAGAAGCGGATCTCCTCTTGAGTATCGTTGCACATGAACGTGACGAGGGTTGGGGCGGAAGCAGTCTTGTCTTCCGCTGCTTTCAGCTCTTTATCCACAAGCCATTTCCCCGGCCCCCAACCATGCAAAGGGGTGTCCTTCCGGGCGACCATGTCTGCATCTTCTGCGTAGAGGTAGACGGCGCCCTCCGTCGTCTTCGCCACAAGCAAGCCAGTCTGGAGGGTGCTTAGCCCCTTCTTCAAGCCCTGGCCTGCTGCTCCCTTCTCGAGCTCCTCTATGGTCTCTGGGTCCTCTGGAGACAGCTTCGGCAGGGTGACCGCTTCGTCGCCTTCAGCGGCGAAATCAGCTGGGCGCTTCTTGCTGTCCACCCAAAAGTTGCCACTCGGGTTGTGGCGGGCGTTGAAGTGATCCAACCACTTGTCGGCCTGGGATTTCACCTGTGAAGGGCCCGCCAAATCAAAACAACATTGTCGGCCTGGGATTTCACCTGTGAAGGGCCCGCCAAATCAAAACAATATTGACAAAACTGAAGGCGAAGGGTGTCCAGGTTAACCCTGCCAGCCCCCTGATTGCGCATGTTACCTATTCCAACTATATGGGCACGCGCCGAAAACATCAGTCAGGGGCCCAAGGAGTGATCAGTAAGAACAGCCCCAAACACTGGGGGTCCCATCTTCACAACATACTTAAATAACACAAAGAAGCAACATACATGATACAAGGGGGGTCCCATATTAGCCCCATATGCCACGAGGCGATCACCTCCGGGTGGCCTGTAACGGCGAGCCATTCATCTTCGCGGATCTGCATGGTCATAGTGCTAGTGATGGGCATGGTGACTTTGAAGAGCGAGAGATCCAAAGGGCCAGGGGAAGTCGCATGCATGTCCAGAGGTGGGAGCGGATCATAGCCATAAACCCGGAATCCTTTCTTGATGAGCGATTTGACGAAATTTGTAAGGGTCTTGTCCAAGTACACCAAATTGTTGCGAATTGATGATGCGGAACCCATCCTTAGCAACATGCTGCATGAGAATTTAGGCACTACGAACTGCTCTGGCGGCGCTGCCATCATCTCCAGAAGCGTGCTCGCCAAAGTACCATCGCATGCGACCTCCTCCCTGAAATGGACCAGGTCCTTACTCTTTAGCCCCAGTCCGGATAGGAGAGACATCACGAGCGGCCAGTACATGCCCGGGCCTGTGTACCGCTGCTTGTCCATTTTCTCCAACGAGGTGTCCGGGAAGTGGTAGCCTTGCACTGCAGGGTTGGTGGGGCACACATAGGACGACCTGGGGTGTGCCTTGCAGAGGGCACCAGTCGTCTCATTGCGGTAGAGGGCTGATTTCGAAAAACGACAAGCGAAGTCCATCGTCTTCGTTCTGTCTGCGCTGAAACAGAGTGCGCCCTCGGGCCTCATCGGGCCCCCTGCCCAGCCACCTGTAGGGCGCTTCTCGAAGCACAGCGTGAAAGTGTTCACTTCGAGGTTCAAGTCTGGGTCCTCGGTGAGGCTCTTGATGACCTTCTGCATCGTGAGGCGCGGGGCATGGCGCTCTGTGGAGATGCCGTAGCCCCGCAGGAAACTGAGGATAACATACACCGTGCTCTCCGGTTCGCGGTTCACTGTGGCACTGACGTGGCGCGGGAGCATCCCGAGTAGGTCCTCATTGACAGCCCCGCAGTAAGTACCATTCAACAAGTGGACTTTCAGAGTGCTGCTGGTTGTGCCATAGTAGTCTTCGGCGCTGCGATGCGCTGCGCGCGCTTTGTTGTCCCCTTTCTCGATGTTTGGGGCCTCGTGCACAGGAAACACCTGGTCGAACATCTGCGAGATTGCCAGGCGCATGTTCTCGTTGTTGGTATGGTTCCATTTGAACTGCGCGTTGGCAGCGCTGCTCTCGAAACCCTTGACAGAATTCACCCATGTCGTGAATGTACATTCCTCCCTGCTGAACTGGGCCATGAACTTCTTGCACTTCAGCACTGCCTCCTCCTTCGCAAGAGGGTCGTTGGCGGCAGCGTCGTCGTTGTTGTCCGAGGCGGCCTCCGAGTGCTCGCGCCGCAGCTCCCTTCCGCGGGCGCCTGTTCCAGTGGCCAGGCCAGCGAGGACGGCAATCTTCGAGAAAGCGGCGCAGTCGCCCGGCGAGCATTTGCGCACGTGCTCCTCAATGTACTGGTCTATAGCCCCACGGAGAAAACGCTGCTTCGTCTGCTCGTGCGACGCCCCCAGGAACGACCTTGACATATCCACCACAAAGAAGATACCCACTCCCCCCCCCACCCTCACCCCATTGGGAGGGACCTTATGCATAGCCGTCATCACACAGCACCGACCGCAAATCCCCGCCACCCTGTCTTACTTACCACCCCATGTACCGCAAAACCTGCGCCCCATGCGAAGGAGAACCGCGTTGTCGCAGCGTCAGGCCTGACGCTGCAACAAGGGCCTGTCCCGCAATCCTTCCTGTTGTGTGGTCTGATTCGAGGGGGCTCAGGGCCAACGTGGGCAGCCAATCGATTGGCGGGGCTATGGGGTTAGGCGGCGCAACGTCACCCTGGGGGAGGGGGAGCGACATACATCACCTGTGGGGAGGGAGGCAACCCCCCCAAAAAAAAAAAAAAAAACAGGATGCCCCAGATACCCCGGCATGGTATGTTATTACAGTGGCGCCCAATCATGGGCAGCACCCTCACTTACTACTACTCGCCCCCCTACTACTATACTACCAATGGTGCCCCCCTCCCCCCCCCCAGTGCGCGGTGAAGTTGGTTTCCAATCGAATCCCATTGGCACCCCATGGTGGGTGTCCTGTTAAGGGCCCAGGGGGGAGCTCCTTCTTCCCAAAGCACTAATGTTTTGCAATGGTGCTTTATTTTGGCGGCGCTGCCCCTGGCGGTGCTGGGCCCCTACAGAGATCGACCCCCCATCTCGAGATCAACAACCTCAATGTCCATTTCATTTTTAAACTAGGACGCAAAGCATGGGCTTTCATAATTCCTCGCCTATCACCTGAGCCCAGCTTCATTGTGAGCCCACCGCTGGCAGAGCGCGACGGACAGCTTGGGCTGAGTCTCGCGCATATCCTTGCAGCTCTGGCGGAGGTTCACCTGGCCCTTCTTGCGGGTGTTGCGGAGGATGTTGTACTTGGCCAAGTAATACTCACGTGATCTCTGGAGCCACAGCGAGTACCCTTGCACGCTGAGACTTAGCGCCGACTTCCACTCTGCGTCATCCACACCGTGCGGCAACTCTTGAATCAGGATGCCAAATTCAACTGGACCATTACTGCCATTGGTCAACATGTCGAGCGTGATCGGGGACTCGGCCAACTTGAAGCTGTTCCAGCAAGACCGGACAATTGAACGGGCCTCTGGTCCGGCGCAGGTCAGGGCGTGCGCTGCAGCGCGTTCTTGAGGCGAGATCTTCAAGCCAGTTGCAACCTGAGAGTCGTTGTACGAATTGATGACCCTGTCCAGCCACTCCGACTCCGTAAGCAAGACCATTGGCTCCTTGGCCTTCCGTTCGGCAACGATGGGGGCGAACATCTCGAGCAACGTGTCCGGATCCACCCGCTGCGTCAAGCCCCGCCCATGCTTGGCAGCGATGGCTGCGAAGAGGCTTCCAGAGTCACGTTGGTTGTCCCAGTTGCCATGGAGCACGGAGAACGTACTCAACACCGGGCGAATGCACTCCACCTCCATTGGGGTCAGCCACCCCTCCGCCGCAGGCACCGCAACCATGAAACACGCGAGAACTCGAGCCATCCCCAGCTTCGTTCGGACGCTGTTCTGGCCGAGTTCAACGGAGGGCTGCTGCGTGGCATCGAAAAAAAGGTGGATTTTCTCTGCTGCGGTTTTAGCGCCATCAGGGAAAAGGAGCGTCATCCGCTCCATGATGTCCGCCATCCTGGTGGGAATCTGTAACACATGCAAGGCTAACCCGCCTTGCTACTTGTTTCCCCTGCCCCCAACGGTGCTGCCGATCTCGCCCCCCCATGCGCACCGCTGTCAAAAATAGCCTGGCGAAGGACCCGACCATCCACATGCAGTTGTGAGTGGCGCTGTTGTGGGTATCGCCTTCAGTGGTGGAGTCCCCTTATGGGACCACCCCCTCCCCCACCCCCCCCCCAAAAAAAAAAAAAACCTGTGAATGATGTTCCAAAAAGAATGTCGGAGACGCATGTGGGCACCGCCATGGGGGCTTTCTTTCAGTGGAGCACCTGATAGGGCCACGACGCGTGTGAGGGGGGTGGTGCTGACATGGGTATCAGGGGCGCATGATGCACGCATACCGACTGGGACCTTCGGTGGAGCTCCCTACAGGGCTACGAAACGTGTGAGGGCTGTGCCGAAATCGGTGCCGGGGACGCACGTGGTGGGCATGTTCACTGGGACGTCCGGTGGGGCTCCCTATGGGGCCAAGAAACGCGCGAGGTGGGGGCAGAAATTTGAAGGGGGGGGGCGCATGCGGGTTCGGATATTTGGTGGAGCTCCCAATGGGCCCACGAAGCGTGCGAGGGGTGTGGCGATATTGGCGCGGGGGGCGCCTGTTGCAGGCATGCCCACTTGGGCCTTCAGTGGAGCTCCCTATACACAGGGCCACGAAACGTGCGTGTGCGAGGTGTTCCGAAATAGGTGAGGGGGAGCGCATCATGCGGGCATGCGCAGCCACTGAGACATTCAGTGGAGCTCCCTATGGGGCCACGAAACGTGTAAGGGGTGTGTCGGAATGGGTGTGGGGGGCGCATGCATACATGCACGCGCACTGGGACGCGGAGATCTACTATATAGGGCCACGAAACCTTGGACAGAAGGAAGGAGGAGGACTCCTCTGCTGGCTGTTGCAGCTGTTGCAGCCGCTATCGTTGATCCCGTGGCTTTTGCAGCGGTGGCCAATCCAATCGCGCTAGCTCCGCGAGGGGGGGGGCGCCGCCCCATTACAGGGCCAGCCCTCCCACCACCCATCCTCTCCTGCCCTCGCATAGCACCATGCGTGGGCACCCACCCACCACGCGCGTGGGGGGGGGGGCCTTCGGTGGAGGAGCTGCCTATGGGGCTACGAAACGCGAGGTGTTCCGAAATAGGTGTGGGGGGGGGGCTACGAAACGCGTGAGGGGTGTGCCGAAATCGGTGTGGGGGGGCGCATGCGGCTTGGAAGCGCGCGAGTGTGTGTGTGTGTGTGTGTGTGTGGTGTGTGTGTGTGTGTGTCGAAATTGGTGTAGGGGCTGACCCGCCACTTGGATCATTGGCGGGGCTCCCAATGATGAGGCCACGAAACGTGCCCTTGGACGGAAGGAAGGAGGAGGCTTCCTCTGCTGGCTGTTGCAGCTGTTGCCGCTGCTGTCGTTATTCCCGTGGCTGCTGCGGCGGTGGCCAATCCAATCGCGCTCCGCGAGAGGGGAGGCGCCGCCCCATTGCAGGGCCAGCCCTCCTCCCACCCTCCATCCTCTCCTGCCCTCGCAGAGCACCATGCGCGCGTGGGTGGGTGGGTGAGTGGGTGGAGGTGGTGGGGGCGCATGCAGGCACACCCGCTGGGACCTTCAGCGGAGCTCCCTATGGGGCCAGGGCATGCTGACGACAGGGGCGTGGTGGGGGGGGCGCATCAAGTGGCCACGCGCACAGGAGTTCTAAATGGGGCCACGAAACGTACGAGGGTCTACCGAAATGGTGACGATGACGATGATGATGGTGATTGATGATGATGTTGATGATGATGATGTTGATGATGACGCTGGCGATGATGGGAGGAGGCGGGGTTGGTGGTGAAGGAGGAGGGTGGTGGGGGGGGGAGGAGGAGGAGAGGGAGAAGGAGAAGGAGAAGGAGGAGAAACAAACGCGGGGGGCTGTCTCTTCAGAGCGAAAACCCAACCCCACAAGGATGGTGGGGAACAAATAATATCACGCGCGCCCAGTGTCCTGGACAATCCCTTCACAGTGAGCTGCGGGCCCATGTGGAACTGAGTGAGGTGGAGCATCACACCGTCGGCCTTGCCGTCAGGGACCTGCGTGCTTAGCGCCGTTGTAGGCATCGGGACGACCTTCAAAATCTTTTCATTCAACGCCGCCTTCAGAGGCGCGGTGCTGTACGTTTTCTCAAACCACTCCGCGACGTGTTCCTGCAGCGACGGGGCAGCTGGATCGATGCGGAGCCTGGTCGTCCAGATCTCCTCCAGCTTTAGGACCACCTTCTTCATCTCCTTGGAGACTTGCACCATGACGACGGCTCACTCGCCCGTCGCGCGGATGGCAGGAGGGGGGGTGAGAGGTGGGTTGGGTTTATGATTGCACACAGATAGCCTGCTGCTGCGCGTTGCTTGCAGCTTGAGGACAGATGGCAGCCAAGCATGCGTCGCCATTAGCAACAACTACCATCATGGGGCTCGACCACACCACCCATGGGGCAACAACGACAACACATCGAATCATCATTGCCCAGGCAACACGGCCACCTCAGGGCGCAACAACCACCACTCATTATATGTATATATAACATACATATATATATATATATATACATGTATGCATATACATATACATATACATATATGCATATACATATATGCATATACATATATATATGTATATATGTATATACAAACATATATGCATAAACATATATGCATATATATATATATCTGCATATATGCATATATCTGTATATATACATATATATATATATATACATATATACATATATATATATCTGCATATATGCATATATCTGTATATATACATATATATATACACATATATATATACACACACATATATATATATATATACATATATATATATACACCCAGGAAGGAGAGGGGGGGCCATATCCACGAATCTGACGAATCAGCGCATGTAAACACTGTTTGGGGGCAGTATATCTAGACCAACCAGCGCAGTGAGTGACCCAAACGACATTACCTGTGCCCGATCATATAAAACCTCCGGCGCATCTCCCTTTCTCAACGCAACTTTTTTCTCCTCGCACTGGTCAAGGACGGGTTTGCCAGTTGGGCAGCCCCCTGCCGCTCGCCGCCGCTGCCTTCGCTGGCGGGGCCCGCGGCAAAGGGGGGTCCCCGCGAAGCTGCCAGCTCAGGTTGGCAGCTGCCGCTCCTCGTCGACGTTTCTGCCGCCCCGCATCCTGCCCCCCCCCCAATGCTGCCGCCCTCGTCGTCCGCTGCCGCCCCCCCTGTGGGGCAGGCGCTGCGCCTGCCCCCTGGTCGCCAGCCACTGTTGTTGCCTGCGCGTGGCTACTCCTGTTTTGCCAGTTACTAATCGCCACGATGGGCGGCCGCCTCCTTCGCCCCAGGCTTTGCTGCTGCAGGCTGGCCGCCGCCAGTTGCTCAGACCCCATCTGCAGCCGCTGCTGCTGCGGCAGCGCAGCAGCTGCCGCCTCCTTCCACGCAGACACGATTGCACGGCCAAGCCGGGGCGTGTAAGTCTGAGACCCCCGTAGTTCCGGCGTCCCGCTCCAGCGGCCATCCGCCTCCTTCTTCATGAGCAGAACATGTACAGGGGGCTTCCCTTTTTTAGCCCCATTAGCCCCACAGTTTTTAGCCCCACAGTTGCACTTCAACTCTAAAGAATTGGTCCAGGAGGCTTGCCCTTGAGGCCCAGTGGCATATATGCGGAAAGGTTTGAAAAATCGTCGCCCTTTGGGTTTACTGGAGAATCGGCAATAGTGGAACGTGCCAGTATGCGCCGCACCGCGCGCAGACAAGTCCGCCGGCCTGCAGTAGAGGCCCCCCCTGTATGCAGCGCATGTAACTGGGCTTCTTCGGCCAAGCCGCGCGAAGACGCGCGCCCAGCCCGCCAGCGGCCCCCCCCGCCCGCCCCCCTCCTGTCGTCAGGTCTTCGCGTAACAGCGACAGCTTAATACATAGTCCCAAGCTGAAATAACGCATGGCTGCTTCCAGATGAAAGAGTTCAGAGGGTTCTCCCAAAATACATACGCTTCGTGATGAAATGCCACAATAAAAAAAAACGCCGCAACGAGTGCCATAAAGTTCCCATCCCGCACTGGCCCATAAGTGCCGTCACCCTCAGGGGCCACATTTGTGCGACGCGTCATGATCGAATTTGCGAATACAAATGAGGAGCACACTGGCGCCATGATCAAGAGGCCGCCAATTCGGAGCCCCATGATGGCCCTTGCTGCTGCCCAGAACCCCTCCTCTGTTGTCAGGTCCTGGCCAGGCCCGTCCTCTCTTTCAATTGTTTGGCAATTTAGCCCCTCTTTCCTGGCGGCAAAGGTAGCTACTTTCTTTCCCGCCCACAGCTCCACCACGTCCAGATCCCGCGGAAGGGCCAGTGCAAGGACGTCGAAGACCGTGGCCCCAAAAACGCGCAAATCTGGCAGAGCGGTTAGCGCCATACTGCAGTGGGAGAAGGGGACCTTGCCTGGCGCAAACAGCTCGGACCTGAATAAAACAACCGCTTGGGCCTGAATGTCCGCAGGCCGGGAGAAAAAGGGGGGGGGGGACATGCGCGCGGGATAAGAGGAAGGGGGGGGGGAAGGAAGGGCGGGCTGAACCAGAAGTTCCCTTGAAACCAAGAACCGGAAGTTCCCTTGAGACCAAGAACCGGAAGTTCCCCAGAGACCAAGAACCGGAAGTTCCCCCCAAACGGGCAAGAACCGGAAGTTCCCCCGAGACCAAGAACCGGAAGTTCCCCCCAAACGGGCAAGAACCGGAAGTCCAGTCCAGAGCAAGCACTGAAAGGTCGGACCTTTCAGTGGTCGGCTGGCCCAGTTGGAAGCCGCCCGCGGCGATCTCTATCGATGGGTGGGGAGGCAAAGACTAAATGCTGGGGCTAAATGCACTGATATGATGGGGCAATAATGATGGGGCAACCATAATGGGACCAAGACGAAAGCCACAGCATCATTCAGTTCTTCCCCCCCCCCTGGGGGGGGGGGGGGGGGGGCAAGGCACTGAAAGGTCGGACCTTGCAGGCTTGCTTGGGTCGACGTATCGAGGATCGCGTTTCTTTGAGTTCTTCCCCCCCCCGGGGGGGGGGGGGGGGGAAGAACTCAAAGAAACGCGATCCTCGATACTTCGACCCAAGCAAGAACTGCAAGGTCCACCTTTCAGTGCCTTGCCCCCCCCCCCCCCCCCGGGGGGGGGGAAGAACCGGAAGTCGCTGTGACCATGCATCATGTCTGAGACGATGTCATGACGTCATGATGTCGCAGCAGCCCACGCGGGGCCCCATCCATGGACGTTACGATGTCGCGGCGGCCAGGAAGGGGGGGGAGTGAGCCGTGAGTGATGCAACTGGAAGTAGTCGTCGCTTGCTGCGACCCATGCATGTTTTAGAATGCGGCGAAGGGAGGGGGGGAGGAGGAGGGGAAGACATGATGAGGTGGAGGAGAAAAAGGGGGAGGTGGATGGATGAGCGCCAGCAGCAGAAGGAGAATGGATGTGCGCCAGCAGCAGGAGGAGGAGGAGGAGGAGGACGACGACGACGACGACGACGAGGAGGAGGGCTGGAGGTGACCCCATAGCTCCTGGTTCTCATGGCTGGGGGCTTGGGAGAAGTGGAGTACCCATAGCTCCTGGTTCTCATGGCTGGGGGCTTGGGAGAAGTGGAGTGCCCATCGGAGCCGCTCAGAACTCTCAGATGGCACCGCCGCTGGTGCTGCGCCTCAGAAGAGCTCGAGGGGGACCCGATCCCAGGGGCCGAGGCCGCAGATATTGCGGCAACTGCAAAAACATGCAGATATGATCATGTTGTCAATGATGGACACAACGCCAACATATATTAAAGATATATGTTGCAACTGCAAAACATAACAGATATGATGGCACATGCAAAAAATAACATCTATTATAACATGTATCTTGTATTAACACACACATATATATAAATATTGGAATAACAGCTATATCGTGGATTAACATATATATATATTGGATTAACAGATATACCTTGATCATGTCCATGCATGTAACTACGAATGTCCGCGGCGCTAAGGCGGTAGGAATGTCCGCGGCGCTAAGACGGGAGCTACATTTTGAAAACTATCATTTTTCCAAACGTTCAGTTCAGTGAGTGTTGCAATCTGGGATGCCATCCGTCAGCCAGAAACTCGACGGCTTCAATTCTGCAGAGAAGTGCAGTCCGTGGGTGCTCCCACGCTACGCTTGCGGGCACCGCGCAACATTAAAATAGTGAGGTCGCATAGCATAGCGTGGTGCGTGATCAGCCATGCATGCTGGCTAATAACATGCAAACGTATTATAACCTGGCTTCACTTCGATGCCCTTAGTGCATGCCAGCGTGGCCTAGCGTGGCTTCGTAGAGTGTCCCACAGATCAACTCGACTCCTCAGCTGCGCAATTTGTCTCCATGTATTTACCCACGACACCCTCAGACTATTATAATGTTTTCTTTTTTATAATGTTTTCTTTGTTGGACGTGTATCAGCGCTGCTGCTGCCTACGAGCCGCGATGGCTTCTGTCCTCTTTGAAACGAACCATTAAACGCCACGCTGAATGCGGCAAATGAGGGAACTGTTCATTACCAGTCGGCTGCACATTCTGGCCGACACACCGAGTCGACGCCAGGAAAACAGAGCGCGCCGGCATGCGGCGCAGGGTGCCCTGCACGAGGGCATCGTAATAGTCCGCCGTAGCAGGTAAATAATATTGCAACAGGCGGTTGGCTGGGTTCCGCAACTCATCTGCCATATCTCTCAGATCTTTGCGCCTGTTGTCATGCGGGCACTCGCGCGTCTCTTTCAGACCCGACGGCCCAGCCCGGGGGACGACGAGCTCAGCCCTAGCCCCAGGGAGCACCAAGAGAGGTGGTTGGTGCAACCTCGCCTCATGCATGTAAACTTTCGTGAGGCAGAACACATCGCCAGCACCTGCCGCTTCAGGTGATCTGCTCGGACCAGATGATGAAAGCATCGCCTTTTCCTCTGGGAACAGATGTTCCCTCCTCTTATAAGTAAAACTATGCAAAGGCGTCAGGCTGTCCTGCTTGTTGGACCGCTGGGCAAAAGCGTTGTACAGCTCGCACCTGCACTGGGAAACCCAAGAATTGAAATCCCTTGTAGCCCCAAACTCCTCCACGCTGATGTCCATGCCGCAGGCCCGGAAATGTTCCGCCATGCCCTCGTGTATGATTAGCGCCAGAGCACGGGGCGCATCCCAATGCCCAGCGCGCCGAAGCCTTTCACAAATGATACCGAATATCTGATCTACATCTTCGTGGGTGTGCCCAACAGTAAGGAAATTCAAAGTGCAAGTTAGGAATCTTTTACTCTGTACGAGTAGCGCCAGGAACATCCCCGTCAGGCTGTTCTTCGCCTGGTTTGTCGGGTTGTCCGATTGGATAACTATGTGCTCTGGCATGTTTAGCCCCTCGCGGGCGGCGCGCAAATGCACCGAATCCAAAGTACGAACGAGGATTTCCAGGAAGGCGTCTTGCCCATGACTTTCAGTTTCGTCCGCCAAATCCGCCAGCCCCCTCGCAGGCGGGGGCCCATAGCGCCTTGACGTGGCTCGCAGCGACGGAGGTGAAGCATGGAGATGTACGAATAGATAGGCGCCATACACACAAAAATGGGAGGGTCATGTAGTATGTGCCTGACGGCGGTGGTAGCTCCCCGCTCTGAGCGCCAGGGGCGCGCCCCCCTGGCAGCGCATGGGGCGGCGGTTGAGGGCGAAACCCACCCTTAGAATCTAGCCCCCCATCCATGCGCGATGGAAGCTGTGAGAGTCATCACGGGCCGCACGAAGCCTTCCAAAACCTTCGGCTTCTCACCGAATTTCCACCGGGGAATCGGTAGTTTTGATTTATCCATGCTGTCAATGATGATAACCAAAATATTACCCTTCAATCGGCTCTCATGCCTTAGCCCCCAATATATGCATCTGTCGGAATATTGTTTTTCTAAATGCTCCCTCAAGCGCTTGGCAATGACATATTTGTCCTGCAAGGAAATGTGAGTGGCCAACACCTTACGACATTTCCAACAAAACGTGCACTTTGAGTGTTCTTCAGTTCCCCGAAACCGCAAGAACCCCCTCCACTTGTGATGCCAAGATCTCCAAAAAGTCATCCAAGAAGGCCGGCGGGCCAGCGGGTCCAGCCATAGCGCCACTGTCGCGAGGAACAACCAATACAGATCGTGCAAGCGGCTGTATTGCAGCATCCGCACAGGCAGGCGGGGGCCGCTGTTGTTGTCCTGGACTAGCAACGGGTTCTGCATGAAATGCGGCAACATGGAGGCCATGTCGCGCTCGCAGAATGCAATGTCCAGGGGCCCGCCATTAGACCCGCTCTCATTATTAGCCTCAAAATGATCGTCCTTGCCGCAATCCCTAAATTCAGTCGGCGTTGGCTCCGCCGATGACATATATAGCTCCGCGAAGAAACGGTCGCACAACTTAGTCTGCAGTGACTCCCGAAGGCCTGGTTTCTGCTGCATGCCAGGCAGCGTCCTCCTCATGTCGAGCGTCCCTGCAATTGCCTTCAATAGCCTGTGTTTCCCAATTCCCAAAAGCCGGTGGAACGCTTCAAAACATACGTCCTGGTCTCCCAGCGCCCACTGCGTGCGCCTTCTCACTGCGGCCTCCACGGCGTCTGGCAGCCCCATCTCTGCGTCCCAAGGGTCATCGTCGACGTCGCGATGGCTGCGCTTAGCGCCGCGGTGCTGCCAGTTCATCATCAGCCCCTCAGCAGGCGCATCTGTTGTCCCTGCAATATTGTTGAACATTGTCAATAACAGGTAGTCCTGTGTCTCTTTTGATGGGAGCGACCAAAATTCCGTGCAAATCTGGAAGATGACAGGCACACTGAACAAGGCAGCGCAATTCTTGGAACAGTTGCAGGCGCCACTTTTCAGCAGCGCTTGTATTCTTTTCATGGACGCGCCGTTGCGGGCATCAGCCCCCGCAGCAGGCTGCTGCCCCCACGGACGCTCGTGGTCCTCCTGTTCTTGCCCACCTGCGAGGCGCAGGGCGGCCATATCCAGATTGAGCCGGCGGCCAGCGGTGCCGGTGGCGCTGCCGTTGTTAGCCCCTGTCGCTGCGCTGCCAGCGGCCTGCGCTGGCGGCGGCAGCGGCGTGTCAGCATTGGTGTTGCCCCTATGCTGCCACCATCCAGCAGGGGAGTGGGGGGGGCGCTGCTGCCCCGCCCTTTCCATCGCCTGTTGCTCGTCGCCGCTGCCGCCAACGCCGCCCCCCCTGCGCTGCCAGTCTAGATCTGGCGCGCTGCCCCTGCGCTGCCAATCCAGCGCGCTCAGCTGCTGGCCAGGGGCCAGCGCAGCAGGCGCCTGCTGCCGCCCCCGTCTTGCTGTTGGTCGGGTTGCCCCATGGCCGGCGCGCAGCCTCTGCCACGCAGGCGGCGGCGGCAGCAGCGACGACGCTTCCTGCTGGGCGCCCCGCGCCTGCCACGATAGCGGGCAACGCTGCTGCGCCATTTTGCCGAGACTCGTGCCAAGATAGCTACAGATGGAATGGGAAAACACGGCCCCTGACGGTCCCATATTATGGCCTCCAAGACGGCTGATGACGTGAAAAATGTGGACACTCAAACGGCCGAGACCCCATATGAGGGCCCATGACGACGACGATCGATCCAAGATGCCTTCCTGGAGGGCAAGATGATGATGCCAGATGGTCTCGAGAGGCCACCAAGAGGAAGCTCGAATTGTTGACCCCCCCGCTGGCCGCCGCCTCCTCCTCGCCCTTCTCCTCCTCCTCCCCCCTCCTCCTCCCTCCTCCTCCTCGCCCTTCTCCTCCTCGCCTTCTTCCGCCCCCTCATCCACGACGCCCCCCCGCCCCCCTTGCCGCCTCTGCCGAACAATAATGCGCCCACCACAGAGCGACAGGAGGCAATCTCTGGCTGGAACCAGTTTTGAGCTTTATTCGTCATGCGATGCTCTTCCCATCATCCATCACCGGCCGTTGAAATCTGGGTTTCCAGCAGAGCCCGCCCCCAGCAGAGCCCGCCCCAGAATTGGCCTGGCGAAAGGAGACCCAACCATTTGCAGTTGTGAGTAACGCTGTTGTTGTAAATATCGTCTTTGGTGGAGAGCCCCCTATGTCGCCACGACGAAGCGCGCGAGGGGTGTGAAGCCGAAATTGTTGGTGGCGGGGGCGCACCACTTGGTGGGCGCGCCCACTGGAAGCCTTTGGCGCGGCTCCCTGTGGGCCACGAAAGGTGTGAGGGGTGTGCTGAAATTGATGTGGTGGGGATGCCATGCGAGCTGCTGCGCCACTGGGACCATAGTTGGAGCTCCCCATGGGGCCACGAAACGTGCGAGGGATGTGCCAAAATGGGGCGGGGATGCCACGCCTGCCACTGGGGTCCCTAGGGGGGGGGGGGGGGGGGCAGGGGGGTCCTATATGGTTTCTCATTGGGTTTCGCATGGGGTTTCATGTGTGCCTTATGGGCGTTCTATTGGTGTACCTCCACGCATGCTTTCTATCATTGAATTGGTAACCTTACCGGATAAGAACGGGAAGCGCTGATTTGTACACCAAGCGCGTCAGATAACGCATGGTTGAGAACGTCAGAAAACCCAAACGTTCCCCACGACGACGACGACGCCTGCGACGACGACGACAACGACGATGGCGGCAATAATAACGACGACGACGACGACGACGACGACGACGGCAGCGGCAACAACGACGACGACGACCACGACGACGACGACCACGACGACGACGACCACGACGACGACGACGACGACGACGACGACGACGGCAGCAACGACGACGACGACGACGACGCTCACGACGACGACGACGACGACGACGACGACGGCGACGGCGACGACGACGACGACGACGACAGCGACGACGACGACTACGACGACGACGATGACGACGACGACGACGACGAGGACGATTCCTGCATTCTTCGAAGGGCCCCCCCCCTCCTCCTGGGAGCGGATCCTTGCATGCGCCCCCCCATAGAAAAGCAGAATGGATCCGCGATCCCATGGCCACGATCCCTCGCGAGAAACAATGGAGCCGCCCATTCGAGGCCAAGATGGCCCGGGGTGTTTCCAAGGCGGCCCAGGATGGCCTCCAGGACAGCCCAAGATGGCCTCCTCTGGACGGCCCAGGAGGAGGGCCCCTGGGCGCCCTGGAGCCCCTTGCCCCACCTCGAAACCTCTTCCCCTGAGCCACCTAATAAACCCATGGCACAGCAGCGGAACTTGCCGGGGGCAGCTGGATAATATCGAGCTAGGCTCTGACACGATTGGCCAAGTTCGGTGTTCAACGCATGCAGCTGATTGCCAAACGAGGTGAGGCTGGCGACAACCTTGTGGTGCGAGTTTGGGTTTGCTTATCATCCCTGATGCGAGTCGCACTGTGTTCACAGGGGCCCTAGAATGATCAGTGTTCCTGGTCGTCCCCAACTGACATGCTGAGCCCCTTAGGCGCGACAACAAACGAAACCTGACAGAGCCGCGATCCCTGACCGCAAAACACACGCAGGCACGAACGCAACAGGGATGGAGAGTGGAGATGGGGAGAACAGCAAGAGCGAGGCAGCAAGAACGGAAGCGGAACAACAGAGAAGCCGAGCAGAAATAAGTATCATGCTGCTTCCCATATTGTCCGCTTTTTTCCTCATCCCCCCCCCCATTACCAATGACAGAATGCATGCATGCGCGGAGGTAGTAGTACACCCCCAATTAGGACTCATGGCGCAGGGGCGGGCAGCACCTATGGATGGTCTGGGGCACGCTTCGACAGCAGACGCTTCTTAGCCCCGCGACCAGCTGGAACTCGCAGGGCCTCCGATCCCGACAGGGATGGCGCAGGCACGTTGCTGGAGCTACCCCTCAACCTAAACAGGCGCAGGCCCCAACGAGAAGCAAACCTGGGGGGGCGCTCCTACGACTCACGCGACCTGCGGAACTATGGGCTACAGTCTGCAGGAACTCATTCCTGTCTTCCTCCGCGATATTCCTCTTCCTCCATACATACCTCCTCTGCGCGCCACGTCCTCTCCTCAGCGAGCATCCCCAGACCTTCCTCTCCTGCTTTCTTTTCGCGGTCTGCCATAAATTATGGCGGTCTGCGATGAACGAGCTTGGGAATGCAGATGGGAATTCGGGAATTCAGATGCCCGCAATAAAGAATTCGGGAAAGCAGGCATCTGAATTCCTGAATTCCAGAAAGCGGGCATCTGAATTCCTGAATTCCCAATGCCTATACAATACGTGATGATGATGCGTGTATGGTATGCGTTGATTTCTATGTCAGGTACGTGTTTCAGGTGTGAGCAAAGCACCCACAACCATGCTTGCGCGCGGTTTACTCACACATGAAAACCGTGCCCGACATACTACCAGCGAAACACACATGTACATCCAGGTCCCCCCCCCCCACACCACACACACACAACACACACACACACACACACACACACAACACACACACACACACACGCACACACACACACACATACACACACATACACACACCACTTTCGTCCTACTCCGTCTCCCCCCTCTTGTTCCTCCTCCTCCTCTTTCTCCTCCTCCTCCTCCTCCTCCTCCTCCTCTTTGTCCTCTTCCTCCTCCTCCTCCTCCTCCTCCTCATCATCATCATCATCATCATCATCTTTCTCCTTCGCCTTCTCCTCCTCCTCCCTCCTCCACCCTCCTCCCTCCGCGTGGTGGGTGGGGTGGAAGGGATGCGATGGCGTTCGTGAGCCGTGTGTGTTATGAATACATGCACTGAAACCCCTTCACCCCCACCGCCACCATCATTGAATACTTGTTTCGGACGGTATGGAATTATAGTTTATGTAAACTCCTGGGTTGCCACGCGCGTCATAATTCTGAGACCAGATCCATTGGGGCCGCACGCGTCGGGTTTTTCGACTAGCAGCAAAGAAGAGAGGAGGAGGAGGAGGAGGAGGAGGAGCAGGATAATAAGAGTAGTAATGGTGAGAGGACGGCGATGGAGGATGACGAGAAGAGGGAGGAGGGAAAGGAGGAAGAGGAGGAAGGCGAGGGAGGAATAGGAGTGCACGGCGAGGGAGGACAGGAGCGAAACCTCGCGCCCTGCGTGACTACCGATCCGCAACCTGGGGCCGTTTTGGCCCTTCGGTGCCGGCCTGAACCCCGTTGCCGCGGCTGGATTCGCTTCGAAACGGATCGAGTTAACCCCAGCAGAGGCGCTACCCTAGTGAGACTAGATGGGGGGAAAAGGCGCATGCTGCTCCCCTCTCCTCGAGCTCCTCCTCCTCCTCCTCCTCCTTCCCCGTTTCTCGCACTCGCCCGCTCCCGAGCCATGCATGGCTCTGATCAGATGGGCGACATGATGCCATAACTGATTCCATGATTTGAAGTTTTATACTTCTTACATATATACCGCCGCCATGCTGGTGGCGTTGATCTTGGCGCTGATCGTCTCCAGCAGGATAGCGTTTGTTTTTGAGAGCCTAGGGGGAGGAGGAGAATGATGAGAGGAGAAGGAAGAGGAGGAGGAGGCGGAGGAGGAGGAAGAGAAGGAGGAGGAGGAGGAGGAGGAGGAGGAAGAGAAGGAGGAGGAGGAGGAGGAGGAGGGGGAGGAGGAGGAAGAGAAGGAGGAGGAGGAGGAGGAGGAGGAGGAGGAGGAGAGGCTTGATGCAGTCATCAGTCATCATTGGGGTGGTTCGACCTTTGGCACTCTTCGAGCCCCCTCGGGCCATCTTCCGATTTCATTGGGGTGGTTCGACCTTTGGCACTTTTCGAGCCCCCATCGGGCCCTCTTCCGATTTCGACCCCCATCGCCCATCTCCCATCCCCCTCGTCCCATCTTGGTGAACTCTTGGTCTCTGGATGTTTCCTGGTCGAGTCACCGTGCTCCCCTTAACTCTTGGCCTCCTCATCCCCCCTTGGATCACGATCGCTTCCAGCCCCTCTTTCTCATTGGTTCCGCGTCTCGCAGTATCGGATCAGACTTCAAGCATGGGGAGGGTGAGCGCTTGGAAACCGAGCGACGGCGACACCGCCAAGAATTGCATCAGGGACAGACGGGCGTATCCAAAGGACAATACGTCCCTCTTGTATCTCTGAACTCCCTCCCCCTCCTCCTCCTCCTCCTCCTCCTCCTCTTCCTCCTCCTGCTTTTCCTCCTCCTCCTCCTCCTCCTTAGCGTCTCCTGGCCCCCCCCCTCTGATAGGGAAGGCAACTGCGCCCCTCCCATCCGCCCCCGTCTCCCCTGAAGGGTACCCCGCTAAGGGGCCAAGCGGGGATAGGGGCGGATGCGAGGGGGAACTCCCTTCCCTATCGAGGCCCGTCCAGTCGCATGTGGCCCCGAGGATGCGCTAGCACCAACGCTGCTGGAGCATTTGACCAAGAACGGGGGCATACATTACTCTTCGAACGACACGAGGACAGGATTAGAGATAGAAGACCTTGCCGCTCACGAACACATATTGTTTTCCCTCCTACAGCTGGACCCCCGAGGTGGACATTTTGATCACAGTGATGTTAGCGCTGCTGTAGCCGAACTTTTAAACTCAACGGCGGGCGTCGAGATTGCGAGGAAGATCGCACGCCAGACGGGCGTGCCGGTCGATTCGCTTCCCGACATGTTGGCAATTAAGATCAGGATCATGATATCACATGTGCGTATCAAGGCAGGTGAGCTATTGTCGAACCAAGCCCGAGAGCGGCTTCCAGCAGGGCTGCTACGATTGATGGCAACGATGACGTCCCGAGCTTCCCGCCCCCCGTCACGGTCCCCGACATCAGATGGCCAGAGGAAGCTGGATCGCCCGCATCCGTTTGTTCATTTTCGAGCAGGCGATGGTGATGGTGATGGTAGTGATGGTGGTGGTAGCGCTAGTGAGGAGCCTGTGAGGCCTATCTTCTGCATGTTCGATGGGTCGTCTGTGCGATGCGTGCTGTCTGATGGGGCCCGACTGCCTGCGAGCAGCTACCTGAAGGATCCGTCTGGGTTTCTCGCTGCAAAGTTCGACAATATCGAAAACGAGGCGGGCGAAACCTACACGTACGTGACTGAACTGACTCACGATTGGTTAGCCGAGGACGGTACCCTGAAGACCCCCGTGGTGATGAGAAGGCCATCCGCTAAGCCCAAGAAAAAACACAGAAAAAACCTGGTGCCGCCGAGCCCCGAGAGGACGAGGACGACGCAGGAGAGGATGAGGCGCACCACGAGGAGGAAGAAGAGGAACAACTTGGGACGGATGAGGCGGAGGAGGTAGAGGGCGCAGGAGAAAAGGAGAAGACCAAGGGGAAGGCTAAGGCGAAGGGCGAAGCGAAACCGAAAGCTAAACACGCAGCGAAGAAGAGGCCAGCTGCTGCAGCCCACGGGAAGCTTAAGCGACCCGCAGCAGCGCCCAAGGCCATCGGGGGGTGGAGGGATGTCTCAGAATTGGGAGGACAGGAATGGAGGATGGGCTCCGCATCTCGCATCTCGAATTGCGGAGCCCCTCCTCCCTGCCAGTCGTCTCAAATCTTGACGCCATCGGTCGCCCTGTCCCCCCAACCAGGCAGAGGACCCTGCGAAAGGCGTTTTGAACGGGAATCTGGTGTTCTACATCGCCAATGGGCATGATAGTGCTTCCTGCTTGTTCATTAAAGAGTGCGGCGGGAAGAAAAAGCAGTTCTTGGAGATTCGTTCGTGCAATGCCGATGCGTCCCCTGAGGAACGATCTAGAGAGACATACGTCCGAGCTGACACGATCTTGTCAACGATCAGGGAGCCGATAGCCGAGCTGCTACAGCACTGCCATAAGCTTGATGATATCACGAATGAGGACCCTGGGCCCGAGCAACACGCGCCCCTCTTTCACTCCTGAGCCCCCCCCCTCGAGCTACACATGGGGGAACGAGGAGATGAAATCGAACGTGACCCCCCACTCGAGGATATGGAGAAGGTCAGGGAGCTTGCGAGGGCCGCGAGGAACGCCATTGTGGATGTGGACTGAGATAGCTGATATAAATAAGCGGCCCCCTCTGCCCATGCACAGGCCGATCATTGGCCTTGCGAAAACAAGCTTTCGTCCCAGCACGGAGGCCGACGAAGAGGGCATGGATCGAGTGAGGAGGGAGAGGACCGAGCAGGCAGAAGGAGCGCGAGGCGTGAGGAGGACCAGGAGAAAGCTAAGAGGAATACAGGTGAGGAGAGTGATGAAAAGGAGAGGCGAGTGGTGAGGAGGAAACGCATGAGAGGGAAGAGAGTTCGGAAGAGATGTAAGATCCCCCCTCGCAGCCGAGTAGGAGAAGGAGGAGGAGGGAGGAGGGGGGAGGAGGAGGAGGAGCAGGAGGAGAAGGAGGCGGAGGAGGAGGAGGAGGAGGGCGACGAGGAGGAAGAGTGCATGCCTGCTGCCGCCCCCTCTCCAAGCACCAACACCACTGGCACCAACTCCCTGTCCCGATTCCCGCCCTTTCTTTCCCACTTCTGGAGTCCTCAATCCCATTCCAACCCTATGATCCAGCCGCCTCGCCCTCCCAAAGCAGCCCGTGCATCTCAGGCATTCTGCTGCAACGTCGTCGTGCCCGCGGATTGCAGCCCATGGAACGCAGATGACAATTGGGGAGACCGCGTTCTTGCAGGGCCCAGGGATCTTGCATTTCGTTGAAGTCTTTTCGTACAGCCAGGGCGCCTTGGCGAGTGCTGCTATGGGGGAGGGTCTGTATACGTATTGCATGGATCGGACCATGGATATCTCAAGCTACGCAACGTTACAGACATTCGAGGGGTTTCGGTCATTGCTTTCTTGGCTGCTACAGGTCGCGCCTCGCCAAAACCACCCCACCCCCCCCTGCAGGGCGGGCTGTCCTCTATCTCGATCTGAGGGGGGGGGGGGGGGGACAGCCTCTCCCCTGGCTGGATTTAGAAGGGGGGGGCGAGTCAGGATTTAGAGGGTAAGCCAGGATCCAAGCCCTAGTGGGGCTCGCCCCCCTTTGCACACCTCCCCGAAAGGTGAGACCTGGGGGTATTGTATGGTGGGCGCCAGATTTTACCATCTGGTCGAGATCGCGCTCGCCGACTCGCTGGGACAACTGGAGGGCTGATGCTAGTTCGAACGAGGTGCTTCTGACCCCCCCGACCCCGCGCATAGAGGGCGACGGCATGAGCCAGACCGACAGGAATGCGAACCTACTTTTGAGACGGATCAACTTTCTCATCAGGGTGCTGCACAAAAGGGGAGTTCACAGCGTGATCGAACAGAGGGCGGGGTCTATCATGTTGTCTCACCCCCTAATTTCTCGGACTTTGATCGACCTCGGCTTCTTCGCGACGCAAGTTGATCTTTGTAGATTCCTGGGGCCCTCTGATGACCAGCCTACGGCAAATACTTTGATTACACTGTGGTCAACTGCCTGGTGGATAGCAGGCTTCGGGGGCCTAGTCTGCAATTGCAAGAAAAAGCACACATCGATTCGCAAAGATGACCTCCGTGCCTTTAACTATCCTACCAGATTCTGCACCGCGGTCATCAAAGCATACATGGCGACCCTGTACGTGCCGAATCCCATGCCAAACTTACCCCAAGGGTCGGACAGGGGAGGGGAGGGGGGGGGGCGTAGCGTGCAAAGGGGATGGCAGCGTGGTGAACGCCGAGGGCTGAGGGGCTAGGCCCAGCGCGGCATTAACCGAGCTGGTCGCAACCTCTCAGCCCTCGCTGTATCATCACTCTCCTTCCCTCGAGGGGTGACCAGGGGAGGTGGCTGGTGACTAAGAAGCAGATGCAACAGATCGGGACCGCTTTGATGCGCACCGTCCTCCCATTCGGCGTTCCTTCATTCGAGGAGTGCAGCCCGCAGATGCCAGTTATTGAGGAGCAGGCCTCCTCATCCTCCCGCCACTTCCCCTCCTCCTCCTCCACCTCCTCCTCCTCCTCCTCCTCTTCCTCCTCCTCCTCCTCCTCTTCCTCCCCCTCCTCCGCCTCCTCCTCCTCCTCATCCCGCTGATCCTCCTTCGGAAGGCAACGAGTGGGGCGGCTGCTCTTTCAGATGGGACTGGCTACACAACCCCTAAGCGTATGAGGCTGAGCACATCGAGCCCAGGTTCGAGCTCCAGTCACGTTCGTGCCTTGTTCGACGGGAGCTCTGGCGGAACCTTGTCCTCTTTCGATTGCCCCTCACCCAAACACCCGCGGCACCGAGGCAACCCTGGAAGAGGATGGGGAGGAGGACGGAAGGAGGAGGAGGAGGAGGAGGAGGAGGAGGAGGAGGAGGAGGGGGAGGAGGAGGAGGAGGAGGAGGGGGATGAGGATCGCCCACAGGAGCCCTGGCATTGAGACGGAGCCCACCCTGGATCCCTCCGAAGACACTCCGAAGGTGATCTTCTGAGCCTGCAGGCTGACCTTGAGGTTCGCCGTGCGCGCCTCGGAAGTCCGAGAACCCCCAGTGACAAAAAAAACCTCGAAATGACAAAATTTTGTCATTTGCTGTGAACCATAGAAAAACACATGGTTTCGTCAATATGACGCTGGTGACAAACTTTAACATAATTTTGTCATTTTTCAAAAACACTGTAAAAACACAGGTGAAGTACATGTTTTTGTCACCAGATAAGAACTTTTGTCACCCCTCGATATTAAGGAAACCCTGTAAAAACACATGTAAAGTCAATGTTTTTGTCACTCAAGAAGACGAGGTGACAAAAAAAACACAGCAAATGACAAAATTTTTGGGGTGAAGCTGCGACGACCCTGGGTCTCCTGGAAGCTCCTGGGATCCATCGAACTCAAAGCCGATCGGCCCGAGAAAGAGACTTCTCCCCCGCGGTGCGGCACCTTCCGTCCCCGCCATGGGCAAGCGGGGCGCGCCCACCGCCGTCAAGGAGGAGGACCCCAAGCAGATTAAGTTGCCCCCCGCCCTCGCTAAGATCAAGACTGAGTCCAACGGGGACGCTGCGACCATGACTGCCATGCTCACTTCTATGAGTAGCACGGACCGAATCCCTCTCCCTCGACCCCCCCTCCTGGCTCCGGGGGGCCGGCACAAATTCCACCATCTCCTCCTCATCCCCCTCCTCCTACTCCTTCCTCCTCCCTCCTCCTCCCCCTCCTCCCTCCTCCTCCCTTTAAGCAGGACATTGCTAAACTCGTGGGCGCATTTATGCAGATCGGGGAAGATGCCGAGCCCCCTTCGACCTCGGCGGACCTCGACCATACAGCTCTTTTGGAAGCTAACGCGTGGGTGTGGGACATGCAAGAATTAGAGGCAGAGCTTAAGGCGTTGGAGAAAGACGTGACAGAGGAAACGAACCTGTTGGCCGAGATTCAGGCCATGAAGCAATTGTTTTCACAACTGCAGGCGACAGCTTGCAAAACAACTCTGATCCCCCCCCCTCCCCCCCCCTCCTCCTCCTCCTCCTCCTCCTCCTTTCCCTCCTCTCTGCTTCCTCTTCCTCATTATCCTCCTCCTTCTCCCATTTTTTTCAAACTCGGTTGAATAAAAACTGTTCCATACCCTCCTCCTCCTCCACCTCCCCCTCCTCCGCCTCCTCCTTTTTCCCACCGCGAGGAAAGAAAGAACCCGTTCGCTTCCATGGGGTACTACCTCAAAACCAAGATGCCGAAGGCCCACTCCGAGTACAGCAAGCCTGGCATGCCAGACGCCGAGAAGATAGCTTGGCTGGTCCGTTTCACTATGGACCCATCATCTGGCGGATGCAAGGGGACGACGTCAACCGAGATCAGCAGGGAGACCGAGAGCGGCGTCAAGGATATATGGGTGACTCAGGACCAACTGGCTGGACCACTCTACTTGAACAACAGAGCCCACGCCGACGCCATGATCAAAGACCTCGACTCGAGACCTCACAAACGTAGTAAAACTCTGAGGGATATGGGTGTACTTGAATACCACCTGTTCCTCGACGCGGAGGGGAAAATCATCGACCGCACCAAGGACACCACGAGCGTGGCTGCAGAAGTCGACCTGTCTACAGACGAGTACACGCAGATCCGCGACGCTATGAGGCAAGGCCTGGGCGGCAGTGGTTTGGGTGATCCAACGGCGGCGAGCAGCAACCCCAAGAAGAGCAAGGAAGCCAGGGAGCAGCTGAAGCTCGAGAACGAGAAGAAGGCCCTGGCTGACTGGCAAGCGAAGCTCGCCGACCTGAGCGGGGATGAGAAGAAGGCCGCGATCATGGAGAAGCAGAGGCTCGACGCGAAGAAGCAGTTCGACAAGGCGTACTCGGACGCGACCACCAAGGTGAACGGGTGGCGGAACATCATCGAGACCAAGGTCCCCCAGACCATCAAGACTTTGGATGCGAAGAAGTACCCGAAGGAGATGTCCGCGCACATCCAGAAGCAGGCGAAACAGGCGATGCCACCATCCTCCTCCTTCTCTTCAATCCCACCTCCCCCCGAAAACATTCTTTGAGGTTGGCGAGCAGCTCACGATGTTCATTGCGACCACCCTGGCTGCCAAGCCGACGGGCGACCTGACCGCCGAGGACTACGAGAGGGGCGCCAAGGAGGCGCAGGCGAAGCTCCAGGCTATCACCGATGTCTGGAAGGACTGGGAGAAGAAGGTCTGGAACGACTGGAAGTCCATCGGGTGCAACTCGGAGTGATCGCTGATCAGGTGGAAATGAGTGAACGTCTCACTCGTGTTTTGATTCCCCAGCCATCGGGGTAGCTGGGAGAACATCGTGCGATCGCCGTGTGGTTTCGATCAATCATCGAATCCATCAGCGGCCAGCCCCCCGAGGCGGATGAGGATGAGGGGGAGGGGGAGGAGGAGGAGGAGGAGGAGGAGGAGGAAGAGGAGGAGGAGGAGGAGGAGGAGGAGGAGGAGGAAGCGGATGGGGAGGAGGAGGAGGAGGAGTAGGAGGAGAAGGAGGACGAAAAAGAAAGGGAGAAGGGGGAGGAGGACGGGGAAGAGGAAAACAAAGTGGACGAGCATCCGCCCCGTCCCCACAGTTCTACAGCGAGCCACGGTTTACAACCCTCGAGGCCCTGGGAGGCCGCACGAACGGTCCTTGGGAGCCACGCGAAACAAACTTCAGGAAACGAACGGGGGACGAAACTTCGGCATTCAGTTCCGCAGGCGTTTTCGGTCGAGACTACATGCCAGGTGTCAGGCAACGCCTTTTTGGCAAACACACGACACCTAAGACAGGTGAAACCTCCCTCCTGCTACATCAGTGGTGGCGCGATGGTCGGCTCTCTGCTCCCGAGGTTGGCAAAGGGGCCAGGGCGCAGGTCAAGGACAAGATACTTTGCCCAACAGCTCGCAGGTGGAGAAAAGTAGGAGCGAAACCCACCACGCGAGGGAACGCTCACAGAGATCTAACCCGACACCTGGAGAAACGACGCTGGTACCCCCCACCATATCAGGCCAAAGTACCCTTGTGGGACCGCCGAACAAAACGACAGCATCGACGCTTAGTGAATTTTCTCCTTCTCCCAGAGATTTTGGATCGCCTAGTGCCGCAGGGCGAGGAGGCAGAGTGGTCTACCTACGGAGATGGCCAAGAAGGTCTACACCGTGCTGTATCAGACTGGGCTGATCGAGTCGGCACCTCTGACACCGCTGGACTACTTGCATGTAGTCTTTGGGGAGACGGCGCTCCGTATCATACTCGTGACTCGGTGATCCTCTGGACCCTGACGGTGTTGAGCGGCAGGCGCGCCTGCCACTATGTAATCTCCTTTTTGCTCTGTTGATGCGAGGGTGTCGGGAGAGGTGGATCTTAGATAGCGTGCTGGGGCTCCTTCTCTTCCTCCTCATCCTCCTCCTCTTCCTCCTCCTCCTACCTCCTCCTCCTACCTCCTTCTCCTCCTCCTCCTCCTCCTCCTCCTCCGGCCTAAACAATATCGGAGCAGCCGCGGATCCGCCTGTCCCAACCCCTCGACAGGAATCGACGCCGATTCTGGTTCGTGTGTTTCGGCAAGAGGTCCGTCTGCGACTGCGGCTGCCAGGGCCGCCACACGTTTGCAGAGGTTCCTATTTAATCGACTGGCCTCCCGAACCCATCTCACCCCAACTTCAGCTTCCCCTCTTCCGTCTTCCTTCGCTCCCCATCCCCCCCTCGTTCTCATGATCTCCAACCTCCTCCATTGCTCTTTTTTGGAAGCTCCGTCCTGTGCCACCTCAGGTCTGGAAAGTGCTGGGCTGGATGTTCACTAGTTTTATGGCTGGTGTGCATCCTTTGAGAAGGCACGACGGATCAGATTTTGCAACTTCAGGGCTCCGTGGAGACCGCGACCGAGCCAACAAAGCTGGACAACCGTCGAGATTCCGAGGGTGTTGCGTAGATTACCGAGGGGATTGGGAATGGCTGAAAAAAGTTTACGGGGTTCAGGGGTGGAGCAGGTGTACGGATGGTGCTCATGTAAGGTGCTGCTGGAGGTGCCCATGCACAGTTTCACAACTTCCAGATTTTTCGCTGGCGGCTCCGTGGCGGCAGGGGGAATACTCGACAGAAGATTATCTGCAGATGCTGCTAACAGACAGGCAGGATCTTGTAACGGACCCCCTGGCTGTCCCTGGCTTCAGCTGGGCCATGATCAGGCCTGGGCTTATGCACAGCGGATGCTTAGGAGTAGCTCAAGATACGTTGGGCAATATTCTATGGGAGGTGTTCATTGAGCTTGGTGGGAAGCGAAATGCTGCCCAGGATACTTTAAATATCATCGACAACATGATCCTTATGGCATCTCGTGCCCTGGATACTAGCCCGCCTATTCGCCATTTCACACTTGGAATGATTCGCACGTCAGGGCCGAAGCCCCCGAGGCTTAGGGCGAAAGCTGGTGAGAGCCGTTACCTCCTGCCCATCGTTCCCCACGTGCTCGAGAACTTTCTTCCATCGGAGTCGGCCCACGCTCAGACTAGGATGCGACAGGGTGGGGGTAAGTGGTTTCCCAGTGGTTTCCCATCGCCCCCTGCTTTAAAACATGTTTGTAGATTGGGGGGGGTACTCGTGTTGGAATCAGTTTCGCTCAGGACCAACTGCCTGCGCAACCTCGTCTGGGTGTACAAGACGTTGGAAACGGAGGACAGGTCAAACCTAGACGTGTATGGAAGGCGTTTTTGCTTGTTGTACAGACAGTTGTGGGCAGCGTCCAAGTCGGACGTGTTCTGGCGCCTCAAGCCGAAACACCACATATTTGTGCACATCTGCGAGGAGGTATCGTTCGGCAACGCTCGGGACCGAACGTTGTGAATTGCACGGCCCATCAATTGCCCCATGAGCCCTCGGAGGCCCCCCCAAGCCAATCTTTCGGCATACCCCCCTCCGCCAATATATGAAACGGATCCCGAAGGAACATTGGGAGTACTACGATGAGAGTACAATTGGGGAGTGCTCTGAGCTCGCAGAATCTTTGCACCCGAGCACCTTGCACGTTTCGCTTGTGGAGAAGCACAGGCATGGTTTTCTCGTAGAGTGAGAGTGAACAGGACGACTAGGCCAGATGCAGCATGCAGCAAATCACCATCCCTCATCCTCTCCCTCCTCCTCCACATCCTCCCCCCTCCTCCTCCTCCTCCTCCCCCTCCTCCTCCTCCTCCTCCTGTGTCCTCCTCGTCCTCATTCGTCCCTCGAGAGCCTTGATGTCCGAGGACGCCAGGACGCCGTCGTAATGCTGTTGACGGCTGGAGGGGACTAGGAAGCAGAGGAAGAGGAGGAGGAGGAGGAGGAGGAGGAGGAGGAAGAGGGAGGAGGATGGAGGAGGGAGCAGGAGGGAGGAGGAGGAGTGAGGGGGTGAGGAGGAGGAGGAGGAGGAGGAGGAGGAGGACGACGAGAATGATGAAGCGGAGGGAGGAGGAGGAGGAGGAGGAGGAGGAGGAGGAGGAGGAGGAGGAGAAGGAGTAGGAGTAGGAGTAGGAGTAGGAGTAGGAGTAGGAGTAGGAGTAGGAGTATGAGTATGAGTGGGAGTGGGAGTAGGAGTAGGAGTAGGAGGAGGAGGAGGAGGAGGAGGAGGAGGAGGAGGAGGAGGAGAGAGGGGATCACTAAGAGGTACCTGGGCCACGCTTCGACTGATTGCCCAGGCCACCCCGTTCATGTATACTGCAACGCTTGCACCTATGTACCATTGTCTGCAAGCTCCCCCCCCGTGACGGTGACCGCGCGGCACCCACAGCTACTGATTAGTTGGATGGGCAATGCTCGCGCAATGCCCCTTCTGGCCCGAGATGCGTGAAGTCTCGAGGATTTGGGCCCCCCCGTTGCAAGGAGGCAGGGAGGGAGGGGAACGTGGGGAAGGGAAGGATGGGAAGAAAACCGCCGTACGTGTCCAAAGGGGAAGTACGAAGCGGCCACGCAAACATCGACTGGACAAGCGCAGGAAACAGCGGAGGAGGAGGAGGAGGAGGAGGAGGATGAGGAGGGGGAGGAGGAGGAGGAGGAGGAGGAGGAGG